>OX421970.1:8645881-9245881 GCA_949128135.1 Parasteatoda lunata | reverse complement strand
TGCTTCAGTGGTTTGTGAGAAACATTTCTGTAAGGACATGGTCATTTGAGAAGAAGATTTCGTTGATTCACGAGGAATAGCACACAAAATTAAACGTAAGCATCCAAAGCTTACAGAGGATGCATACCCTTGTCTATTTGAAGGATGCCCTACCTATTTTAGTGAATCAGAAATCCCTAAAAGACAAAGCAGAGATGAAAAATTGCTGAAAGCTAACAATGATTTGCTTGCAAATTTCATTAAAAATGATCAGATCTCCACCTTTAAAGAATTTACTGAACAATTTTCTGTAAAAATGGAGAGTGTTTTAAGAAAAGACAATCTGCTTGTTTACCAGGTGGGTACTAAGTTTTACATTTTATACATGAAATATGATCCTTCTCCAGAAGTTGTGAAAAGTGTCGTAATTGATGATAACATGAGTGTTAGCATTTACATTCTACAGGAACCTTTGAACATTGAAAAAAATTTGTCTCATGTTCTTAGTCATGTCTCATGTCATGTCATGTTTGTAAAAATTTCATGCACAATTAATCTAATTATATGTAACATTGCAATACAAAGTAGTAAATGTAACGTCCATCACAAAAAGATATATAATAAACAGTAAAAAATGACTTTTAAAATTTTATTTTCCAGTTATCTACTTTAAATTAAATATAAAGGTTTTATTCATATAAATTTTTGCAATTGAAATAATCATGTGCAAAATACATCATATTAAGTGCCCCGATAATATGGTAGCTATTTTGCTGTATTTGTTTTTCGTTCAATAGCAGTCTTGTCTTCATTATTATTATTATTTTTAATTATGTCGTTCGGTTGGCTCTTTCACGCATACAATGCCTTGCAGTCCAATATAAAATAGAAGCAAAATTTTGGGGCAAATCCTCATTATAAACGCTTTTTATAAGTTGTATTAATTGACCCAGGAATTATTTAACTTTACTTCACTACTGTAATCCTTTTGGCCAAGAGGATATTTGGGTTGGCTCTTGAGTATGAGCCAATTCAATATTAAGTAATCTTAAAATTTCTAAGTTCATAAATGAATATATTTGTATAAATCATGCTAAATATAATAAAGGCTACTGAAACTTTAATGTGTTTATAATGCATATTTTTTACTTTTTAGTGCATAGGTCAAATGTTCAAATAATGTTGTTTGTTTCAAATTAGCATTATTATTTTAAGACATATTCAGTATTTTTAAAGGAAAAATTGTCAATTTCTTGTTGCATATTCTATAGAAAAAGAAACAAAAACTTGATAAATTCTTTAAATTTTATTCTTTTTTTTTCTTTCTTAATGGAAATTAGAATATATTAAGAATTCCAATCTAACATGGTTTCCTAGTTTAGATGAGTTAATTAGTTTTGTTTTTACATCTGGGCAATTCCATAGTGTCAGAAAAAATGAGCATTAATGTCTTAGAAAAACTATCTTATTAAACAAAAGTTTATAATCATCAAATTTTTATATGAAATATTTAGTATATCATAACCTATCTAAAAACAATATGTTTTATAAAAACTGATTATTATAAGTTCAAATTAAATGGAATAAATTGTTGCTGTCAGATGTGAATCGCACGAAAGCAAAAAATGATTACTAATTTACTCAATGAATTTGTTTGTAATTTAAATGGAAACTTGACTGAATTTTGAAGCTGACATTTCAAAAAAAAAAAAAATTCTAAGCAGTTGTTGGTGAAATATGTTACATATTTAATTTGAAATTTTTTACTTCAGTGTCAGACGTAAATTTCTCAAATTAGATAGAAATTTAAGATAATGATAACCATTATAATGACTGAAAATTACTTTCATTTAGATTTTTTTTAAAAAAAAAACTCTACTTTTATAAACAGAAGCAAAGAAGCATTCTAGTTTAACAGGGTAATAATAAAGAGAATTTTAATGCAAGAAAAGTATTGCTGAGTTGGTGATATTTCAATTTTTTTACGATAAATTTACGTCTAAATAAAAGTGGATATAACAGATGGTAAAAAAATTTAAATTAAGAGAAAAATTCCATCTTTTCTTAGAAATTACCTGATTTTTCCAGGTTTCAATCAAAATTTCCCTGACATTTCCAGGTTTTTTTCAGTATAAAAAAAATTCCCTGATAATTGCAGGTTTTCAAGGTTTTCCAGGTGGGTGGCCACCCTGAATATATACATATATTTACACATATGTAAATATATAATATACATATATTTATATGTATGTAAATATATATTCATAAAAAATACAGATTTATATAAATAAATATTTATACAAATAAATATATGCGTAAATATTTATATAAATAAAACTTTACATATAAATATTTAACAAATAAATATCTATATTCAAATAGCTAATAACAAAACTAATCTTCAACTTCGACAATCTAATCCCTGCGCAAAATGCATTGCTTAACTCACGAGGTTTCGGACGGAATGCGATGAGTCATACGCGACTGTCATGGCCTTCATCCATTCTCGGGGGTTACGCTTTAACCCATGATCCGTCTACCACTGAGGATATTTCACGTCAGCAATGTGGTCGTTGCAAGCCGAATGCGGAATTTGTTTCGACCAACCATTGCTTGGATTTGAACCATAGCCACCGAGATTCAAGACCTCACCGTAGATTTGAGTCGTCATCTTCGGAAGGGTTAGCGAACCATAATCGAAAGCGTTATTCAGATTTGTATTAAGAGAAAACTATAATAAATAATTTACATTTTTGAGCGATTTGAGAGTAAAATATTTTTGTTTTAGCTCATTTAATAGCAATTAAGTATTTTTAAGTAGTGAATTTTTAGCTTTTGATTAGAATAAATGAATATTATTTATTAAGTTATAACTCAATAAATTGAATACGCAGTATTGTTTAATGCTATTCATGAAGCAATATTATGTGTATTTCATAATAGTAAATGATTTAATAAGAAATTTTTTCTTTTAATTTTAAATCATGATTCATAATAACTTTTTTCAATATCAAAAGAATGAAACCCATTTAAGTGTATTAGTTATTATTTTCTAATATGTAATCAAATATTGAATTTAATCATACACTTGAAAAATAAGAAATGATTTATTTTAATACGGAAGAAACGAATGAAAATACGTTATATCATGGCAGAAAAGGGGCGAATAAAGAATTAATAATTTTATTGGTACATTTATAAAATGGCTATTTTAAAATAGGTTTGAAAGAATTCTTTCGAAAGAATCATGTGAAATGCACTTAAATTCCAAGTAGAAATATTATAAACATAAGCACTGCAATCATTTGCAATTAAACGGCGCACATAATATAAAAAAAGGAACAAAATAATTTACTTAAGTATTTAAATAATAGTAAAGTAATGATAATAAATAAATTAAAAATAATTTAGAAACGTTTTTCATCCCTTAAGATTGTAAAACTTTAAAATAGTATTTATTATTTTCAAAAATAAATATAGCTTTTTTCATTTTTTGTTGACTATTATAAAAATAGAAAGTTTTTTTCAAATCTTAAGTTTTTATAACATATAAACTTATTGATGACAATCTTTCTGATAAAATTTGTTAAAAAAATATCACATAGAGACTCCTCTAAAAAATTATTAGTATAATATTCTGAGCAGAAATTGTTCAATAATTTAAAAAATAACGCACTTTCACAAAAAAAATTTGGCACCAGAAAATATTTAATATTTTTTGGACTGCTTTTGAAATTATCTACAAGTTCTTGTTAAATTGCAATGTTTCAAATAAAATTAAGATAGAAAAAATATAAAAGCATTTATTAAAATCCTTTTTTCTTTTATTAAAAAAATACATCTCAGTAATTTATTTATTTTATGTAAGATAAATTTGAATGTATAAACTATTGGTTTAAAGCTAGTTTACATAAATTCTTCCAGACTTATAAGATAAACATAAAAACATAAAAATGGGAGTAAAATGAGTATAGCGCATTTAATTAAATGAGTACAGTGCAAAATGTATTTGTCCTTAAGATAGCAAAAATTTAAATTTTATTTTTATTTTAAATGTTTTATTTTTAGTTTTAGTATAGATTATGATAGGGAAGTTTAAAAATAATAAGGAAAATAATTACATAACAATTTAATAATATTTTTTTTGCCAGATTTATACGAAAAGATATTTCAAGTAGGAAACGAAATATTGATTGGATAACTTTATGGAAAAAACATAGAGAATATTTTTTAATATGAGCGAGTTAAATTAAATATTAATTAAGTTTTCTCTTTAATATTTTCTAATTAACAGTAGAAATCAAAAAATTTGTATATATATATATATGTTTATGTTACTCATTAAAATTAAATTAATTATTTAAGACATCATCATAATGTATGCTTAAACAATATATCTGTGTTAAGAAAGATTCATACCTTGTAAAGCATAGATTCTCAACCTTTTTACCGTTGCCGCCCCCTTAAGGAGCAAAAAAAATTTTAAACGCTCCCTTCGTGAAAATCCAATTATTTAGAGCATGGGGAATGAGGAAGATGTGCTGAATTATAAGAAGCAATATCTTTAAGCAATTTTTTTACGCTTTAAATTTGTTATGTTTTTTTTTAAAAAAGTAATGCGTATATTAACTCGATAATTTTCTCCCGTCAGGTCATCGCAGTCTATTTGTTATGATCAAAATAAATACGTTTAATGAAAAAAAAATACAAAAAAGGAATCTATGCTTAAAAAATAATTTAGTATTAATTAGATAATTAAAAAAGCACCCCCCCAAAAATTTTAACACTAAAAAGTAGTATCAACGAAGCATTCAAGTAACTATGTTAGTGGGACGATTGTACTTAATAGTCTAAAACCAATTTCTTAACTGTCGGTTCAATACTTTTAGTGAGAGGAAGAAGCAAAACACCTCGTTGCATTATTTCGAGTTGATTTCTCTTTTTTTTTGTGACAAGATATGTAACAGTAATGAATCCACGTTTGACAAGATAGGAGGAAGGAAAGACAATTAAAAAAATTGTAACGATCGTCTACAGTCCAGGATAAAGACGACTGACGTTACCTTCAAGCAAACACTCTGTGAGACGATTCAAAGTTTCATCAGTTAAAAGTTCGACTAATTCCTTGTAAATCTGAACCTCTGCTGTTTCAGTATTCACAAGAGCGTTAAGAACCACTTCTAGGGAACAAAACGTCTTTCAAACGGTCAGAAAAATCCATGTGCAAAGAGTCAAGGTGTTGAAAATATTCTTTTGCATCATCAGAGCGAATTTCGACTGCTTGACTGAGCTCATTCCAACCGAAATTCTGCTTTCACAAAATGAGTTTTTTAGAAAGGCAGAAATAACTGATTTGTAGGGGATAGAATTGAGCTCGTTGCCTTGAAGATGTAAATTTTCATCTTAAATTTTACAGATAAATCTGCCAAAGTTTTTCTTAAATTCTAGCAATCTGTCTCTCAGAGCTACATCTCTGTTTTCGAAGATTTCAAGCATAGAGTCGAAAAGATTCCAATACCTATTGAGACAAACGCTTTTGAAAAGCCAGCGAATCTCGGGGCATAATAGCAAGCGATTGAATTCTTCATTGCTTTTCTTACACAGATTTTTTAATAATCAATCGTAGAGAGCATTAGTGCGAATTTTATTCACAGCAGATATGGCACATTGCAATGATTGATGCAAACGGTCGCTGAGATTTTTTCCTACTAAATGCTTTCTGTGAATCACGCAGTGAACAGTTAAAATATCTGGTACCTCCCTTTCCTATAGGCGATGTCAACCCACCATTGCAGGAGCCAATCAGTGGCAATAGACATAATTTTCGCAAGAGGAATGTTTTTCTCTCTAAAATACTCTTTGACAGTATTAAAAATAGATTTACCTTTGATATATATAATGAAGCTTCTTGCAAAAAGCATCTCTTGAATAATTTTTCCTACCTTTACAAATCGGACCTCTGCCTACAGTAAAATCTACATTATATGGCAAGGTTGATTCATCAACTTGAAGGGAAATTTCGTTCGATATCAAAAGTTTGCATAAAGAAATTTCAACGTCTTCATCCATCTCATCATTTCGTCGCCGAACTGCATCGTTGCTTATAGGATATTATTTTTTATTACATTGGATGCGGCTGGATGGTGTAAAACTATTTCTAAAACTTCCTTGACAACCGGCAGTATCAACTCTGCTCTGATGGTACGAGCTTTCCCAGATTTAGCAATAAATTTTTATATATTATAAGAAGCTATCAAACCATCGTCGCATTTTTGTGATGAGGTTGCTAGCAACCCTGAGACCGAAGGTGCCTTCAGAAAGAAAAAAGTCAAATCTCTATTTTGTTTTCCAGGATGAGTTTTTTGCAAATGGCTGCTGCTGACGGAAAGATTACCTCATTAGATAAACCTTTATTAGACAGTAAACACATGGGTAGTTGAGAGTGAATGAACAAATCCCCACTTCAAGTACTGTATTGGTGAAACTTCTTTTTGTTAACCGACGTTTTTGGTGGCAGCAAAATACAAAGGCCGAAAGAACTATTTCTCAAAATTAATAAATAATTTATGATAAAGAACTAATTCAAGCACGTACCTGGCTAAATGAACTATGAGATCTTATCGAAACTGGGGAAAAAAAACCGTTAGGAAGCTACCATTATAAGAAACACATGTCAAATCAAAAATTCATGCTAAAAGCGTGACTCACTACAATTTCCACCAAATGGTTTGAATGAGTCAGAGGCAAAAACTACTGACTCATGCGCTGAGCTGTGTTGGTACAGGTCGGAGAATAGGTGTCGTATAAGTTCGTTTTATTGCTGGTACAAATGGTGTACCGGATAATATTTATTTATTATATTAATTTAATTTTTTTTTCTTTAATATGAATTTTAGATTAATTTTATTTATTAAATAAATCTTAATGTAATAGTTATTTGTAAGTTTTAAAATTAAATTTGATTGACAAAACATGATCATCGCCCCCCTACTTCCCGAAACAAGGTCACCGTCCCCCAGCATACTCCCAACGCCCGCAGGGGGCCGGTATCGCCCCCGTTGAAAACCAGTGATATAAAGCATGGAAACAGTTTCAGTAATATTCATCTAAAATTATGACGCACAAAATTTAAAAAGGCTAACGATGAATCAAACTCCTTTTTCATAATAACATTAATTGTATCGGAGTTTTTTGCTTTCAACTATAAATATTTATGAAATTTTTCTTTTTAAACAATTTTTTTTTTTTTTTTTTTTTTTTTTTTTTTTTTTTTTTACATTAAGAATCTCAACTCGTTAATGACATCTGATATTTGTTCATATATTTATTTAAACAAAATTTGTGATGCTTTTTTTGTTTTGTTTAAAGTCTAAAAGTTTAGTAAAAGTATACGAAAGCTTTGCTAGTTTTATAATATAATATTCGCTAATAAGAAATGAAACTCAAAACTTTGTAAATCTTAAAGACAACTTCTTTCATTATCTAATTAAAAAGTTTATTATAAAATTTGCAGAAAAAGAATATTCAAGCATAAAAGATAAATAACACTTATTAACAGTTATTTGATAATTGTCTCCTTTAATGGAATCCATTTTCGTTTCATTTCTTCATTATGGGGAAACTTAGATTTTATGCCCATTTTTGTAATTCCCTTTACATTTCGGGACTGCACATGCCATTATTAAAAGTTAAATAATAATGGTATACATATATTTATGATGATTGTTTGTAACGAATAACGTATCCGACGGCCAACCGGGGCTGCAGTTCAATGAATGACAAATATTTGAAATTGGCGGCTTGTTGCTTGTGAGCTATCCACTACGGTGTGTGACGTCACTTAACGACCTTGCTGATTTCAATGGCCTTATTTCTTGGTGGCTATGTTTGAACCCGGTTCACCTCATTGGAATACAAATGCTCTATCCTCTGAGCCATGGCGGCTGTAATGAACTGTTTAAAGAAATCAATGAGCTGTTAGAAGTCGAAGAGAAGGTATGTAATATTAAAACAGGGGGTAAATTAATTAAACTATATAATGTGAGCCAATTTCTTATTAAAATGCCTCATATGGGAAAAAAGGTATATTGTGTCGCGGAATTTAAGTTTTTAACCTTAAAAATAGGGAAGGAAGAAAACCAAGTCATTGGTTCTTTTTTTTTTTACCTTTTCCTAGTCTTGTTTATAATCAGAAATTTAAGACAAATCAAATGTATTTTCTCCAGAAATAACAGTATTACAATGAAAAAAGTATTCGTTAGAATTTTCTGACGCTATTAAACCAATTCTTTCCGTATTATTCATGTCAAATAAATAATAATAAATATTTTTCCTTCCATTAATACTTTTTAATCATGAATATTATAGAAAGTAAGCACCATTTTCGTGACTAATAATAATTTTCAAAAATAAATTGCTGTCAGTATTTTGATTAATACGAATAAATATAATTTATTTCGCTTTATATACACGCAAGCCTTAAAAGTAATCCTGATTTGTAGAGTCACGCAATATTTGAAAAGAAATATTTTAAATTAAGTATCTATTGATCGTCAAAAAATATTTATATCTTACTTTACGAATTCACATTTTCTGAAAAGCACGCAATAAAATAGATTATTCAATGATGACAGCACATTTAAATGCTGCATGACACTTTCCGTAATGTAATGTATTAAAACGGTTAAAAAATACTTTATTCCTCACTGGCCCTCTCAGCTACAGTATGTACCGATACCGAGTTGCACGGAACAAAATGTTTTCATGTGCTGAGCGCAACTGGCGCGGAGAAAAATTCTGGCTTTTGAACCGTGAAAACAAACAATAAAACGTTTTTTCTCCCACTTAAAGTTTGAATATTATATTTTTTAATGTTATTTAACTGTTTTGGTTTAATGTTGTAAAAAATAATAATTAAATATATCGTTACTTAGTTATTTTTACCGAGAAATGAGGAACATTTGAAAAAGAATTTTATCGCAAAGGTTTAGCATTAGACATTGCTACAAATTATTAAACAACAGAAGCTTTTTGGCTTCTATTACTTAAAAGACAATATCAGTGATGTTTATCACCTCACATCTTTATTTATTTAAAAAAGGTATCTTTTTGCAGGTAATTTCTTATTACTTGTGCCATATGAGATCAGGTTGGATGGCATTTGACGACTTGTCTCTCTGAATTAATAATTCAAATTTTGTATAAAATCATGGACTTATTTCTCTTATAATCACGCTTTTCAAACGTGGATATATAAAAGTAAAAAATTTACAATTAAAGGTTAATTGGTACAAAATATTTACTAAAAAAATTAATAGAGGGAATTATTTGATATTAAGTAATCAGGCATACTTCTGTCATACTAAGTAATCAGCGTTACTTAATATGCCCAATATTAAATATTTTTTACTTGAACATGCTTTGCCTAAACTATAGTGTTTTCAGAGTATAGATATCGGTAACTGTTTGTAATTTTTTATAAATTTTCTCAATGCGAAATTCATTTAGATCTTTAATACGCAATAAATTAATAATATACATTTTAAATACGGGCGTTTATATGTCTAAAAATACCTATATAGGTCAAAAAGTGTTTCTAAAATTTTTTAAGATGAAATTGTTAAGTGTAAAACCTGTTCAGGTTCAGGGTTTGCCAAGGAATTTACTTAAAATTTGTTATGAAGTGAGTATCAAGAAATTTTTAATGAAGATGTTGACGATTTTTTTTCCGATTGCCAATTATTCTATTTCATAGTGATATAAGTAAACAATTATATATTAAAAATCATAAACTGCTTTGATGAAGGATCAAATATTATAAATTCGAAAAAAAAAATTTTTACTTTTGAAAACATGGAACTCTTTAAAAAAATGTATTCTTTATTTTTAATGACATATGAACGACAGAAATAATAAATTTTGATAAATAGCCCGAATGATATGGCAACAAAGCTAAGCTCCGTCCATCAAGGAATCAAAATTGCAAGTGACATGCATATGTCAGAATAATTTTCGCCAAGGAAAGTTAAGGAATCCACATAGTGTCTATACATTGCTTTAATCTATTTGTCAAGGCCATTTTTCTTAACCTTACGCATTCAAATGAATAGGTGGAAAAGAAAGTTTTAGAAATAATAACGAATTTCAATATTTTTAATAACAGATATCAAAATCAAAATATTTAGAAACCACGAAAGGGTTTTAAAATTCTATATTAATCTAATAGGGGGGCAGATGTAGAGGGGATCACTGAAAATATATTTTATTTTGAACTCAAGCCAAGGTTACTGAATAAACAGATTATAAAGATTATATTTATTATTTTATTTAGTGAAGGAATGTTAATAATTTATTTTTTAGTTGATAGGAAATATGTTGTGCATAACTTTGACAGTTAGTATATATTTATTTAGCATTTTGCCTTGCGATCACACATTTTTACAATGTGAATTAAATCTGAACTTAATTACATATTAACTTGGGAGTGTTCGCTAGTTTAAAAATATCCATGTCGGGAAACAGTTGTTATATCGTCAAAAACATGCGCATTCCAGTACATAAATAGCACTAGCATAAGTAAACACAGCTCATGAATTTCTTTATAATATTTTTCAAAGTGAAATTCATTTAAATTTGTTTCGTAATAAAACGCGAGCGTCAATAGTTTTCAAAAATACTCATATAGAGTAAGAAATATTTCTTGAAAATATATCACAAGAATATGATTTGTTCAAAGAAATGTTACAATCAGAGCATTCATTTGTAAATGTTTATAATTTGCAATTTTTTTATAATTGTTTGCAAGGTGGAAAACATTTTAAACGTGATTCAGATAAAAAATTAAGCAGCAATTTGTTTGATTATGCACATATATGTCAAGGAATATTTATTAAAAACTTTAAATAGCAAACTTTTTAGTTCAAAATACGCTTACATATCAGTGACATGAGAGTTCATTTTTTTTTTTAATATTTTGTAATATTTTTATCTGTAGAATGTATTTGAAATGAATTGTTTCATATTAAAAGTTGCGTGTCAATTTGCTTGAATATACGAATATAGGTAAAAACTATTTAAAAAGAACTTGTTTCACTCGAAACTTGAAAAATACAGCGTATATATACCGCTAACTTAATGGAAGACAATTTGTGATTTTTTACTAGCATCAGCAATTCAAAATCCATTTAAAATTTTTTTTTATAACTATATGTGAGCGTTAAATTGTCTAAATATATTAATATCGGCCAAAAAAATTTTAATCAACATTTTTAAAATGAACCTCTTTTATTCAAAATTTACCAGAAGTTCAGTGTACTTATATTTAAATTGTTACGACTACAAAAGAGGACATTTTGAAAATGTTTTATAGTTTTCTCTAATTCGAATTCTCTAATGTTTTTAAATATAAAATTCTAATTCATATTAAAAAGTGTGACTCAATTTTTTGAAAATACCGTTAATGGTCAAGAATTATTTTTTGGAAATAATCTAAGAAAAATATGTTATTATCCAAAACGTGCTACATTCAAAACCTACATATCATTAATAAAATTGTGGAATATATGCGAATATCTTATTTATTTATTTAGTTATTTTTTTATTTTTTAGAAACGAAAAATATTTGAAACGTGCTTCAGTTAAAAAATAAATAAACGCGTGTCAATTTATTTGAAAATACATATATATTATATTGAAACATTTTAAAATGAACTCGTTTAGTTCAAAACATTCCAAATTCAGAGAATAATGACTTCTTAAAAGGATTGTTAACATAATGGTGAATACTTGCGTATTTTTTATAATTTTTTATAATATTTGGAAATGCGGAATTTTTTTACAATCTGTTTATTATTAAAGAGTGTACTTCATTTTTTTTTTTAAATGTCGATATATACCGATAAATAAGTGTTGAAAGTTTTTATAAAGAACTGCCTTTGCCCAAAACGTGCTGAAGTTCAAAGCATATAAACACTGGCTTAAAGAAGAGCACTTAACGAATTTATAATTGTTTTCTTCAAAGTGAAATGCAGGAATTATTTAAAAGTTCGTTTGAAAGTTCACTTGCTTCACTTTAAACATAAACGTAAATTTGATCTAAAATATTGATCTAGGTAAAGAAAGAAACATATTTAAGAAGAACAAGTTTAGTTCAAAGCATGCTAGATTTGGAGACACATAATGGGAGGCACTTTGCAATTTTTTCTTTCTTTCTTTCTATTTTTTACAAAGCGAAATTTCTTTGAAATTTTATACTTATGCGAAACAGAGATACAGTTTTCTTGGAAATATCCATACATGTCACGAAATATATTCTGCAAATCATTAAGATATTGCTTTATTCCATAATGTGCTTATCGCTAAAACAAAGTGAATTGCAGAGATACTTTTTATATTTTTTTGCGGAGTCAAGTATCATTGAATATTCTTTCTTTAGGAAATGTACTATCAGATTTTTTCGAAAATATTTGTAATATCCCAAAAATATTAAGGATTTTTAAAAAATATAAAAAGAAAGTGTAACATAAGACAAAAACAGCGAAAACAAATTTCTCAAAAAACACTTAATTGCATTAACTTTCGAACAAAAAAAAAAGAGAGAGAAAAATATCTGTGAAGTTCATGAATGAATATGACCCTTTCAGTGAATTTTAACTCTGCAGTTGCATTCCTGAGTTCTTTTGAAATGTGTTTCGTAAAATACAACGACAAAATTAATATTCATGGACAGAATAGATTTTGTCTAAAGCTGTTAAGAGTTCCTCAACTTTTATTTATAAAACCATTTACTTACTATTCCCTAAAGATTTTATCCTATTACTAGAACTGAAATCGAAATCGCATTTTCATGGGCCTCTATAAACATGAATTTTTTTTAACGTTTTAAAATATGATTTTTCTTTTCGTTATGTTCTTTTTTTTATTAAATATATATATCGTGATAAGCTTCTATCTACTGCTCGTAAACTTGGGCTATCAAAAATTGTAATCATCGTAAACAAAGGTTTTAGATTTATTAAATCCCTTGTGTAAAGTTATGTAATAACGTCCCGTTTATTTTTGATGCGATACTGATTTTAAGATGATTATAAAAAGCCAAATTACAGGAATTCGGGGGTTTTCATTTTACACAAATTGGAAGAGTTATCAAAAATCTCTTCCTTTTTTTTTAGAAATCTCTTCTTCTTTTTTCTTTTTTTATAAATCAAAAGATTAAACAAAAAAATAAAAAATATAAATATATTAAAAAGTTGGAAAGCAAAAAAATAAAAGGACAAAATCTCTTCTTCAGTTCGCACGATTATATCCGCAAATATAAGTGCTAAAATTGTATAAATATAGCCAAAATAAAATATATCAATACAATAGAGTGAGTAGCATTAAAAAAATTAAATCAAAATAGAACACATTGAGTAAAAAATATTGTCCGTAATAAAAAGAAAAAGAAATAAAAAAGAATATACATATATATATATATATATATATATATATATATATATATATATATATATATATATGTAGGGGTTTGTGCAGCACAAGGGTAAAATAACGACGATGATATAACATTGAAACTTAACATTTAATAGAAATAAAAGGAAATAGATATTTAACAGTGAGTGACATGATACGGGAGGGCTGCCTTCACGCAGTGGTCTCCAAATCGCATGTGGATAAGATATTAAAATGTTCTATGGATAAAGTTCAGAGTTAATTATAGATTCGGGGGTTTCTCATCGGGACTTCCCCGTCAGGACTCTCTGGCGCCTCTCAATGACAAAAAGGATGATGCAATATTCGCAGCTATTACACTAAGGCGTTGAAACTCTACAGAATTCGGCCATCCTGCAGTAAAATGTCCACATTTTTCAACAGCTTTCAAACACAGTTACCTGAAAAAAAAAGAAAAAGAGCGAGACAGCAAATTATATATATATATATATATATATATATATATATATATATATATATATATATATATATATATATATATATATATATATATATATATATATATATATATATATATATATATAACATTTTTTTTAATTTACTGACCACGGTTTCATGTGGTCAGCTGAAGATGAAGTGTTTATTGATCCATCATGATTCCCCACTTTTAGCACATCGTATCGGTCTTTGTTCTTCACTTTTGTGATTTTGTATGGGCCGAAGAACTTTGGTCCTAATTTGAGACCAGATCCAAACTGAGTTCTCTGTATTGCGACTAAGTCTCCTTCTCGATATTCGTTGGCTTCTTTCCTTCTTTTATTGTATTGTCTGCGGTTCTCTTCTTGTATCTTCAAAATATTCTTTTTGGCTTCTTCTCGAATGTCCTCTCTATCTTGGATAAAGGATTCTATGTGCTCTTCCTCCAACAATTGCAGAATTTGTGAGTCCTCTTTTGTTTCATTTTCACTCCGGTTAAAAGTTGAAAGGGTGTCTTCTGAGTGCCCCGAGAAACTGTTGAATTAATGGTACGCTGTACTGCTGGAACAAATTTGTACCACTTAGTAGGATCTTCTATCGCAAGTTTTGCTAGTATCGGTATAAGGATCTTATGCATTATTTCCACTTGTCCGTTACCACGAGGAATGCCTGTTGTTATTTTCACATGTTCGATACCTTCATCTTGGCAATAAGTCTAAAAATTTGTTGAAGTAAACGCTGTACCTCTGTCAGTAATTATTCGTGAAGGATTCCCAAAAGTTATTTGCTGAGCTTTTAACCTATCAATTGCATCTTGACTTGACGTTGATTTAGTTGGGTAGAACCAAACAAACTTGGTAAACGCATCTACCACGGTGAAAATATGTTTATAATTTTTGTTAGTTGAAGGCATAGGACCAATGAAATCAATATGGTAAGTATCTAAGGGAATATTATTCTTAGGAATCGGGTTAAAAAACCCTTCTTTTTTTCCTGCCTTCCTATTAACTAATATACACTCAACACAATTATTTATAACATTTTCAACACACTTCTTCATATCTGGAAAATAATAGTTTTGTTTAAGTACATCAAGAGTTTTAGCTATACCAAAATGACCATTAGCATGTGTAGATTTGATAATGTCAGTTTGCATTTGTTGTGGGACTACTAGTAAATAATTATCATTCTCAAGTTTACATAAAACATTACTTTTTAACACAAAATCGTCTACTGATTTATTTTTCAAAAGTTGTTTAATGGAGTTAATATATTCATCATTTACCTGGTCAGTAACAATTTTAGAGGTTAGTTCGCCATAAGTAATATGTATATCAGGATATCTACTTAAACAATCGACATGTTTCATTTGTTTACCTGGGCGATGTACAATTTCATAATCAAAGTCTTCCAAAAATAAAGCCCACCTAGCAATTTTAGGAGTTAATTGTTTTTTACTCATAGTCTTTTGGAAAGCTGAACAGTCTGTTACAAGTTTAAATTTATTTTCCACCAAATAATTTCGAAATTTTTTCAAAGCCTCAATTATAGCCAATACTTCAAGTTCATAACTTGAATGATTCTCCTCTTGAGGAGTCGTTTTTTTACTCATATAGTGTATTGGGTGCAATTTGTTATCATCAGATTGTTGAAAAAGAATAGCACCATATCCAAATTTACTTGCATCGGTATGCAATTCAAGCTTTGCTCCTTGTTTAAAAATGTGAAGCACTGGATTTTCAGAAAGTTTTTGTTTTAAAGTTTGAAACGCTGTTTGTTGTTCTGGGCCAAAATAAAATACACTGTTATCCCGAAGTAAATCCCTTAATGGTTTAGCAATTAAAGCATAGTTAAGAATAAACTTCCTAAAATATCCGGTTAATCCAAGAAAGCTCTGCACCTGTTTAGTGGATTTAGGTACAGGAAAATTTTGAACAGCTAATGTTTTTTCGGAAGAGGGTTTAATGGTACCGTTCTCAATCATATAACCCAAAAAGTTAATTTTAGACATCAAAAATTGGCATTTCTTTAAATTAAGTTCTAGTCCGTATTCGGATGCAGTTTGTAACACTCTCGTTAACTCTGTTCAGTGCGTCTATTTCACTTTCTGCGGGTATAAAAATATCATCCATGAAGATGACAACAACACCTTCATTTAAGAAGATCACGAAACACATAGTTTATGTACCTCTGGAATGTACTAGGGCTATTAGACAACCCAAATGGCACTTTATTAAACTCATACTGCCCATCAGGTGTTACAAATGAGGTGTACTTTTTACTATCCTCGTCTACGTCTATATGGAAAAACCCATTTCGGAGATCAATTTTGCTACAAATTTTAGAACCCTGTAATTGGTCTAACACATCTTCAATAAGAGGTAAGGGGTATCTATCCTTAATTGTTTTTGAATTTAATTTCCGATAATCTATGCATAATCTTAGACTATTATCTTTCTTTTTGCAAAGAACTATTGGGGAACAATAATCAGAGCAACTCTCTCTAATTATATCTTTTTTTAACAATTCTGATATCTGATCATTTACTTTTTGTTTCTCAGAAAAAGATAAACGTCTAGCTCTTTGACATACTGGTATTTCATCTTTTAAAATAATTTTCATGTTTAACTTAGTGTCTTTAATTTTGTTTGGTTTGTAATTATTAATCAACACTGACAGTTCGTTTCTGATACAAGAGTCATTAACATGTGATAAATCAAGTTCATCATTAGTATACACATTGTTGATATTAAATAAAAAACATTCACAGGAGCAAAAGTCATTAATATTGAAACAAGAACACTTATAAAAATCTTCACTCTTAGAAACTACGATTTGAGAATTTTCACTTGAAGAAAGCTGACCTATATTTATTAATTGATTATAGAGCATAGGCGTTATAATTGCATCACAAGTTAAATGTTCTGAAATAGCGGCGCTGACCTTCAACCCTGACTCATTAGGATTTAAAGACTTCTGGATCTGTATAAGTTTCGCTTCCCGTTCATTCCCAAAACATGACGTCAGCATTATATTAGATTGAGGAAAATCTTTTACTTTTACTTTATTTGAATTAATCACCGATATCTCAGACCCGGAATCAATAATGGCATTCAACGGGTGATGATTCCATTCACATAAATCTGAGCAACTCGTGCTTAAAATTATTCTCTCCAGATGGTTTGCAGGAATTTACACTAAAGTTTTTATTTTTTAAGTTATCACTGGGAGAGGTATTTTTTCTTTTTGATTTATCGCTTCTGGAATCATATGTTTTATTCGATCTTTTTGGACAGTGGCGCGCAAAGTGATTAATTTCTCCGCATACATATAGCATTGTCTCTCCGCTCTATTTGTTTATCTATCGCTTGAGAAAAACTATCCAGGTGATTTTTTCTGAAATTTCTGTTTTCGCTTCGAAAGAAAGTGCTGTCATATTTATGTGTTTCTCTGTGTGACATATTTTTCGACTTAATGTGAATGTCTAATTCTCGTGCTAACTCGACGGGACTAAACCAATTTTCTCCCTGACGGATTAAAATATGACTCGCCATCTCTTTATTTAATGTCTCAATTATTTTATCGGATATAATTAAGTTGCATAATGATTTAAATGTTTCAACTTGGCGTAATTTGCAATAATACTCGAAATGTGAATTTAAGCGAGTAGCAAATTGAATATATGTTTCTTCTTTAAATTTTGAGGCGTTTTTGAAGTTATTCAAACATTCTTGGGGAGTTTGTTGAAAATCGCGCAATATTAAAGCTTTTAATTTTTCATAGTTTTTTAGATCATTATCTTCAATGTATAACAAGACACTGTTTGCTTTTTCACCTAGCATATTAATTAAGATTTCGGCTTTAAGTCCCTCATTTATGTTTTTCGTAGCAAAAGCTCTTTCCAACGATGAAAAAAATTGATTAAAATTTTCAGGTTTTGATGGAACTGGCAGAGATAAAGTTTTGATGCTATGAATTAGATTCTCAATGTTTGTTTCGGGCGTATCATTTATTGTTTTGGGAGGGTTAATTTCAAATGCTTTGTTTTTCGCCTCTATAATAAAAGCATTTCTTTCTCGAGTCTTTCTAATTTTAATTTTTCAAATTCAACTTGAATTTCGCTTTGTTTAAGTTATCTGTCCGCTGTTTGTACTCTTTCTTCCACGGTGTTAGCTATTACATTTTTGACAAATTCTGAATCATTTCTAAATATTTCGGTAGATTCAATTTTTTCTTTTAATTTAACAATATTATCGCTGCTGTCTGCGATGACTTCTATTTCCTCTAATACTTTTACTAGGTCTTCTTTCTTTGAATTTTTATACATTTTTAAAATTGAAAATTTCCTACCTTGATTGAAGAAACTCCGTGTCAAATGGTAATCCAGTGTTTCGTTGATTCAAACCAGATTCGTATCCCTTTCGTAACCAAGGATTTCACAACTGCACTTCTCCGCTCCTGATCACTACTGCCCTTCTGATTTGCACAGAATAATCCAATTATTTCGGTGATGTATCCAGGTGATTCAGATTTCAGAAAGTTTCAGGATCTTTCAGGATGATTCGAAAGTTTCAGGAATGTTTTCTCGCACTTTACGGGAAAGTTGACTGCCCTTCTCGACAGGTTCAGTTTTTGGTGATTTCGGAATGTTCACAGGTTTCTACGGCTGCTTTTCTCCATTCGCTGATATTTCGCTGCACTTTTCGGAAAATTCGTGGATTCCAACTGCCCTACTTGGCAGATTCAAGACGGGATTTAAAACAAAATTCGAGTGAATGTTAATTTCAGTTTCTGCTCCTTCACGAGCGTAGAATTTGGGTGATTCCCCTTCTCGGGATATAAAACAGGAACAAAATCTACGGCTCCTACACGAGCGTAGAATTTCACTTTTTTTTTCTTAGCTGCACAATTCGATGATTATCCCCTTCGCGGGATTTCAAGAGTTATTTAGATCATAAGTTTATCCCCTACTCGGGATTTCAAAGTTCAGTTCAGAAATTTTTTCCACATCCCCTACTCGGGATTTCAAAGTTCAAAAATTTATGGCTCGATATTCAAATCTCGATCGCAAGTCCCCAATATTTGTAAGGGTTTGTGCAGCACAAGGGTAAAATAACGACGATGATATAACATTGAAACTTAACATTTAATAGAAATAAAAGGAAATAGATATTTAACAGTGAGTGACATGATACGGGAGGGCTGCCTTCACGCAGTGGTCTCCAAATCGCATGTGAATAAGATATTAAAATGTTCTATGGATAAAGTTCAGAGTTAATTATAGATTCGGGGGTTTCCCATCGGGAGTTCCCCGTCAGGACTCTCTGGCGCCTCTTAATGACAAAAAAGATGATGCAATATTCGCAGCTATTACACTAAGGCGTTGAAACTCTACTTATATATGTAATACAAAAGTTATAAAATTACTTTTGTAATAATAAAAGCATTGAAACTTATTCATTTTCATAAAATGTCTTAGTTAAAATATTAAAATACAGATATTCTATTTTGGGAATTCAAGGCTGTAAACATTTCAATAAATTATAATTAGATTAATGTTTCAAAAGAGAAGTTATTTTAAGATCTTTCACTTCCATATAAGGAAAGATGAAACGATTTTCTATGAGTATTAAATTATTTGTGATGAGGCGTAGGAATACAAGGAATGCAATATGACTGCCTTCTTACCCATGTATAAAACGCAGGACCGATGGTTTTTGCGTGGTTTTTTGTGTTTTACTTGTGCTAGCTAAACTCCGTCAGATCTGACGAGAAAAGTGTCTCTCCCCCTCCAGTCGGAGAGGGGAGGAAACTGTTGCTTCACCATCTTTAATTAATAAACATCTTGTGCAGAATCTGGACTTATTATTCATCTGATATTTGGACTAATTATTCCCATATTAATAACAGGGTTTTGCTCTGTTATTACATATATATATATATATATATATATATATATATTCTATTTTTTATTTTGTTTCTTGTCTAACAATTCTTCACTTATTACAAAATAGAATGTTTATAAAATTTCATTTCATTTATCACTGCAATTGATTTACCCGCGTAGTGTTGCCCTTTCTTAATCTCCATAAAGTACAACCTTAATTTACCGCGTTGCTGGAAATCTTATGAAAATGGATGTATAGAAGAACACAATAGAGATCGTAAAAAAATACTCAAGTGAAGGGGGGGAGGAGAAAGTCACATAAATTTGAGAAATAACTGTTGTGGAATAAACGTAAAACAGACTTCACTACAACTGTAAAAAAAATGGTGTATTATGTCTCCGAATTTGATGTTAAACAACCCAAAAATTGTGCAATGGAGCACTTCCTTCAATTTAACATCAAATTGAATCTTTATATACAATTTAAAGTGTGTAAATAAATCTAAAACTCTTATAATGATAATGGGAAAAGTTAAAAGTTAAGTTCATGCACTTTCACACCGTAAGTAGAATGTTGGATATCATCAGTAGATTGTCTTCATTTGAATACAAGTGAAGTTCGCCGCTAAAATATGTAATGAATGCTTTCAGTTATGCAATAAGGATATTTATATTTTAGTTTTTAAGTCTCTGTAAGCTGTATTAACTAATGTAATATTGCATAGTTTCGGGTGGATCCTAGAATAGCTCACTCCATGGCATTTTTTTTTTACTCTTGCCAAGCAAGTTTTTAAAATCTCGCCAAATTAGGTTTCCAGAAGATATTTTGGGGTGATTATTTTGAACGTCCGATCATACCACGATCACACCCTCGAAATCCTTAAACCTGATTGATTATTTGATATGTATACCTACTCGAAAGTTGGATTTCGTTAGAAAAGATTTAAAAGGGTTTATTTTTTAGTCATTTATGCTTCTGATCTCTTGCTGTAAGAATCATCATTATTATTTTATTTTCTAACCATTATTTCATTTATTATTTTTTTATGCGGTACCGGTTGAAAATGATGAGCGAGTGAACGAGTGAAATTTTAACTTTATTGAATTCAAACGGTGAGGTAGCGATGATTGAATGGAGCATGAATCTGAATTTAATTTCAAAAACGTATGAATGCCCTAAATGTGAAGAACAAATGAGTTTGATTGAGTGAAAGGATACAGTGGGGGAAGTTTTGAATGGAGAAGTCGAAAGCGTGGATCGAATGTGGTTACGCATGATGTTTGTCTGAGTGTAAGGTGAGGTACGTACTTATCCGCTGTCAAAAGATTTGCCATCAGAATAAAGTTTTATTCTATAAAAAATATTTTAGTAAATTTGTAATAATTTAAATTATTTTATTTAATAATCAAAAAGCAACGTTGATCCCAGTAATAATCGCCAACTTGAAGAGATTTTAAAAAAGTCACCAAGTTGTTGGCTATTGTACCCATAGTTTCTATCTGCTCGTTTCAGGTAAGCTTTTTTCGAATTTATCTTAATTTCCTCTCTGTACTACGTGTATGCTTGATGCAATGACGAATTTTTTTCAACAATTAGTTAAGATGCACATACTAAATGAATGATTATTATTTTATAGTGTATCGAAGAATAACTTCACTGTCTCTTATGTGTATCGTATCTTACCGTAATTATAAATATTTGTGTTATTAAATACTGAAAATGGTGGTAGCTTCTTTACACCGAGTAATGTAAAGAGCATTCTTGGTGTCTCACTACAGGGGCGCTTTCAATACTGTTGCTATTATCAAGGAAGAATTGGTAGTAATAGGAATTTCTTTTGTATGGTGCACAAAATAAAAAACGGACCATCCTGAATAACTTTAGATCTAATAATCGGATTTTCACGTTTTAGAACTCAATTTTAAAGTTTCAAGGATGCGACCTCAAATATGCAAATTAATTAGTGTAGACGATATTTGAAGTTATGAAATCAGACACAAAACCGTATTTTCTCTGAATAAACATACCTCTTTTTTACCTCTTTTCTAACCCTCAAAATCAGCCGCAATCTGGAATATATTTTACCATTAGTTTGGTTGGAAGAGTTGTCTAAAGTTTGAACCCCATCAATGTTAATTTTATTTTTTGCATATTTCATCATGTCTCGAGAAATGTTTGCACTTAATTATAAATATTGTTTATTCCAAATCCAAAGACAATTCCATGCAGAATTAAACTTTTAGTATAGATTTATCTTTTTTTATATTATTTTCTTTAATAACAGCCGAAAAAAATCTGTATTCTCAGACATACATTTTTTTACATCATTTTAAAGGATTCCATTTTAAATATAAAAATACAAAATATGAGGGAAATCGGTCGAATAGTTTCTGAGAAATATAATTTTGGAAATGTCATGCTTATAATTATATCGTAGTAATAATACGACAATAAATATGAGTAATATAAAAATTCTACAATACAAAATTGATTAACGTTAAAAATTGATTTTTAGTGAAATAGATTCTACAGATGTTGAACTCAATGCGCCAGTACTTTTTACAGTGGTTTTACAAGGACTTTTTCACAGTGTATGTGTGTTGCATACATTGTATACATTACATATATACATATACTGAATACATTGATGTAGGAACGTTATAAATGTACTGTGGAAAAAATGGTTTTTGATTGTCCTTTGAATTCAGTGTTTATTCGGAGCACTTATTATTGTTTATGTTAATACTGAAAAATATATTATTAATGATCGCCGAATAAACGAGTATTAATTTCATTTTTCAATATCCAGTATCTTTTAAAGCTAAAATTTTCCTTATATTTTTATATAAATGTCAAAACTAGTTTTGAAAAAAAATATGATGGTATTAAAAATATTGTATTCTAAAAGAAAGAAGAACTTGAAGTACAGGGTGTTTCATATTGAATGGGACAAAAAGAATAGCGCGGTGTGACTGCCGTAATGGATTTATTCAGCCGAAACAAATTTATTCTGCAACTACAATTATACAAGTTTTATTTGGCAACAGGGAAAAATCATCGAATGACGAACTCGCCGCTAGAGGCGCTGTTAAACAAATTGCCGTCCATGCTGGAGAAAGCGTACTGCGTTTTCCCAAGACATGCTCTCTCAGTGTTTGCTCCCCCAGCTGTTCCTGATTTAAATTTGCAGCAAGATGGTACTCCCCCGCATTGGAATAACAACGTACGTGAGCTCCTGAATGAACGTCTACCCAATCGGTGGATTGGCCGTGCTGGGCCACAGGATTCGACATGTCTTCATTTGCCGCAGAGATCACCAGATCTAACGCCCTGTGATTTTTTTTGTCTGGGGTTTCGTTAAAGAAAAGGTGTTTATGCCTCAGGACATAGAGGAACTGAAGCAGCGGATAACTGCAGTGTTGAACTCCATCACAGGGGATAAGTTATCACGAGTGTGGCAGGAGCTTGATTACCGTGTAGACATTTGTCGTGTCACCGGAGGAGCACATATTGAACACCTGTAAAAACTTTAATAAATGTAGTTTTGAGGTAAATTTGAATTTTCTAAATATATTAATTATAACGTTTACAATCATGTTTTCTTTTTGTCCCATTCAATATGAAACACCCTGTATAACTCTCGCATCATAAAATAATGAATTTAAGTAACATACAGTATTTATTTCTGCTACAAGTAATTGAGTATATTAATTCCGCTATCGTAAAAATATACACTTTTTTCATTAAAAAAACTTCCGTCAGTTATAAAGTCAATTTTTATATAATTAGAAAAATATTTAAAACTAAAAATTAATTAGATTTTATGTTTGCTAGTTTAAAGGAAGAAACTATAGTATACATTTATTTTCTCACAGACAGAAAAACTGCAAAAGAACGTAATTAGTCATTACTCTAATTTTATTTAACTCTCTAACATGTTATGTAACATGAAAGCCACTTTGTCACGTTTTCAAATAATGATTCCATTCATATGAATTAGTTAATATAATTTTAATGTAGAAATTTAATGATTAAAAATAAAATCACATAAATATTTATTTCCAAAAGAACACGGAGAAAAAAAATTTAGACAAAACTATCCCATCGAATGGGAATGACATTTCCTGTTTAAAAAGAAATAATAATTTTGGTAAATAACACCAAAATACAGGATATTGAAACACATTCATTTGGTAATTTTTACGTTCATATCGTAACGGGTCATAGGAAATTCTAGTTTTCAAAATTATAATTCTTTTAAGTCCACATTTAATAAAAAATGCAAAACTAAAAAGAAAATTCCACTGAATACCACATTCACTAATTTGTATAGTTTATTATAAAACAATATATTTTATTGTTTATTTTACCAAAACCATTATGTGCTTCAGTAAAAATTAACGAAGCACAAATGCCAAGCTTCACGGTGTTTCCATACATCCACAAATATCGTAAATTTAACCATATCCCACTTCTATTCCCAGTGTTCCATTCTAAATATAATTTAGATTGATTCCTACTACTTTTAATTTAAGCTTCTCTATTGCATTTGTACCGGTTTGAAAATAAGCAAAATTATTCCGTAAATACTGTTTAAATGTAAATGTTTTGTTTGTAGTTCCTGCGAAACAAAATAAACTAAATTAAACTTCACTTTGGAGGAAAAGTACTTTGTTCGAATTATTATGTACTTTTGAAAACTGCAGTTATTTATCCAATTTTATTCAATTTCATCACAATAATTATTTCAATAAATGCTTATCAGAGCAAAAAATAACTGTTCAGAAACTATTTATATTGCATATGAAATGTTTCTAAAATTACGAATTTGATTAGTTTAATCAATCATTTCATTTTTTATTTAATCGGTTCGGTTAACTTTTTGCTAACTTTTCTAAAAGTGTTAATTTAATTAGTTTTATCTATCGCTTCTTATGTAAATTTTTGTGTAAATTATTCGCTATAAATATATTAATAAAAATTTATAAAATTTAATTATAAATTTAAAGTACTCCTACATCATTTATTATTCAGCTCCTCAATTTCGTGAAAATGGCATTATTTTGGAGATGATATCAGTATCGAATACCGATTGCTTTTACTTTCAAGACAAGCTTATAAATTTAAGAAATTTTTTCTAAAATATAACAAATCACCACCGTAGATAAAACCATCATCCTCAAAAATGCTTGCAAACAATATTTATAGTATATAAATAGAAGGGCATAATGTATCGAATAGTATTATACTAAATTGTATTCAAACGTTATATATATATATATATATATATATATATATATATATATATATATATATATATATATATATATATAAAGAGAGAGAGATCTTTGATGCGAAGCGGCTATGA
Source organism: Parasteatoda lunata (assembly GCA_949128135.1). Lineage (NCBI taxonomy): Eukaryota > Metazoa > Arthropoda > Arachnida > Araneae > Theridiidae > Parasteatoda > Parasteatoda lunata. The sequence goes on along the minus strand of OX421970.1, from coordinate 9,220,723 downwards.
ATTCGTATTATACGGGAAGTTCTATCACTAAATCATTGAATTCATGACTGAAGTTTCATTATTAAAACTTCCACTAACGATCTCGTGCCAGAGTAGGATGTGGAGTCAACGTTAAATAGCCAATAACGTGCCAGAGTCAACTGCGCTGTGATATCTCATTAGACATAAAATTGACAAATCAAAATGACCTCACAATTCAACCTCCACTTCAATCGGCATTATATAGGTGTGTTTTCTGGTAGGCTGAGAGTAAATATTTGAAGCTAGTTGCTTTGTCGTTTAGTATCTAATTAATAGCTTCATTAGTAATTAAAAGAGCACTCGTAATATTAGTTGTAGATATGACAGCCCTGCAGGGCCTTCATTTCCCAGAAAAAGGCCATTTATTTCAAAATCAACATTTTGATGTTGAATTATTCCCACAAGTCAAAATCTATGATTTTTTTAACCCGTTTTCATTGTTTTGTTTATTTTTACACATTAAACGTCAACGTAATGTGGCATTCAGGAACTAATTTATCCTTTAGCACTTATCATGCATTGCTGTATAATCGACGTATTCTTTGAAGAAATGTTTAAATAATTCTTGGTATGATAATCCTGTTTTTAGTACCATTTTTTAAATATATTTCATATTTTTGCCATATCTTTTATAAAAAGTTACTTTCTGTAAAAATACCATTTCTATGGCGGGACAATACCTGTCAATGCATTTTCACGTGACCAGCAGTCATCGCTTAGATGTATAAATAACGTGTGTCGTACGGCGATCCAAAAATTGATCCAAATATTCGCAATTTGTACTGTTGATACATAGAAACTGATTTAAAGAACGAAAATTGATCATAAAATTTGTTTTTAAACATTGAAATCCATAAATAATTGTAAAAAAGTTTAAGTTTATTGTTTACTTTATTAAACGTATGAAATATCTTTTTTCTGCCATTGCTGTTAAAATCTTTAATTTACGTTTCCGTAGAGTACATTAAAATTGTTTTAAATTTTTTCCAATCTATTTAAATTGAAATAATATGCTACAACAGATTTATATGAGTTCCTATTAATCTTAATAACATCAACCAAATAAAAACAAAAAAAGAAAGAAAATTTCTAGAAAACTCTCTTAACTATTACTTTTTTAAAGAAAGAAATGCTAAAACAAAACAGAAAAAAAAAAAATTTTTTTTGAACAAATGATAGTCTGGAAACAAATAAATAAAGATCTATTTACGACTCGCTACTTACCTTTCAAGTGATTAAGACCGATACAATTATAAACAAAAAAGTATTTGGCTTCATATATTATGTGTAAATCCTTAATCACCTAAACTAGTTAAACTGATGTATTTATTTTGTGTTTCTGATTGCGTACACCTCCAATTAATTTCTAATTACTATTTCCAGACATATTATCCCCTCATCACATTCTATAATTCAACATTGTTCCCTTCAACAGTTATTTTGCTTATTTAACTGCCATTTACAATATTAATTAAAGGAATTACCAATGCAAAGTTTTAAATTGCTCGAAATAGTTTTATGTCCGTATGATTACTATTTTATGTTTTATTTTTTTTAATTTTAGAAAATTTTTTCAAAAACAAATACAATTGTGTTGTATTTGTTTTACAAACACAACACAATTGTTTTGTTCACACACAACACAACACGATTGTGTTGTGTGTGAACAAAAACAATACAAAAAATTAATTAAATCTTATTAATTATTCAAATTGAACGTCTTGATTAAAATAATTTATGAGTAGTAAAACAGATGCAAAGTCGCAGTATAATAATGCAACATAGTAAAATATATCATGTAATATAATAGTAATATAAAATCTTAATAAAAAACAATAATTATTGTCTTATTTTTCATATAAAACTAATTTTTCCTCCATAATGATATTCTGAAAAATGTATTCACTCAGGCAAACATTAAAAATTATATAATACAATAATGATAGTTAATATCAAATTTAATGAATTCATACCAAAATTATATCTTCATTAATTCCGATGCATTGCACTAAATGTTAAAAAGATATCACCCGGAATAACTTTCCTTCTAATAATTGGATTTTTTCGGATTAAGTGTAAATATTAATGGACCAAAACTATTAAACCTCAAATATGATAATATATTAGTGCAAACCATGTTAGGGAAAACGATAGTTAAAAAACGAACTGTCTACAATAAGAACTTTTTTTCTAATGACCATTAAAATGAAGTCGCAATCTGTAACAAATAGTCACAATAGTCCAGAAAATCACACGAAAGTTACTTAATTTTAATTTCAATTGCATATTTCGCTATATCTCGGGAAGTTTTTAAGTGTTTCGAAACATTTTTGCGCGATACGTTAATTACGTCATGGTAAGATATTTAGAATACAGTAAGATATTATCGAATTTTAAGATTTTTTTAGATCATCTTAGTTTAAAAAACAGTGTAAGATTTGAAAAAAGCGGATCGAATAGTTAAGTATAAAAATTCATATTTCTTAATGTTCTTAAAATTTCCTTTCATCAAAATTCTGCCCTTTTCTTTATTATGTCTCATTTTCGTGACTTTTGTTTCTAGCATTTATGTTCAGCCTGAATAAATGTTAGTTTTTCATGTTGTCGTAGTCACTGTTAATCCATTTCATTTAAAGAATAAACAATGAATTGCATTTTCCTTAATTTAAATAACGTTTGAATAATTTAATTTTTAGCAATTTTATAAAATGTTTTTTGAATAGTCACAAAATAATAGTTTTTTTTTTCATTTTATAGCATTTAGAACTTTATGCAACTTACATATGTCAAATATATAAAAATATAAAAAACACGGATTTCATTCACAAAACACAAATCTACCAGAAATTAAATAAAGCTTTTGTTCTATTTAAATATTTGAAACCAAGATCATAACATTTCTGAACAAAAGTTCGTTTTTATATGTTTTCGAAGTAAAGCACTCTAAAAAAAGGATTCAAAGCAAATAAAAAGTAAGTCGTAGTCATATTTTCATTTATTTATTTTTAAATACAACTGGTAACTTCTGGCAAAATTTCTCAATATATCTTCCATTATTATTGAAGTTATAAAAACAATAAAAGAAAAAAAAGTGCTTTAAAATAAGATTTTCATTCGGATCTGTAAGTAAGTAAACATCCCAAAGGCAAATGAAACGACTAAAGTAAACACGGAAATAGGGTCGGAAAAGTGGAAAAACAAAGAGTTGTTTTTATGATTCTATTGTAGTTTTCTTTCTTTTATTTTTTAAAAGTACATATGCTCTTAGAATAGTTTTCAAATTCTTTTCAAAACTTAAAGTGACAACTTTTGAAGTAATAATACATATGCCTTTCTGAGTTTCATAAAATATTTTTTGTAACAAATTTTATTTAAAATAAAACATAATTTTTTTAGCATATATTTACATTTAATAAACAAAATGCATTTCAAGAAACTAGTTTGAGGCTTTAAATTCCTGTTTCGAATATTAGTAAGGTATTTTTATGTTTATGTTACTACCGAACTAAATTTTTTGTTCTTATATTTAATCATTTTGTATCCCTTATGTCTATATTTCACATTAAAAAATAAACGGTTTTAAGTAAAGTTGTTTTAAGAATTATTGTCAAAAAATATTAATTTTTTTTATATATTTTGATTATTTATCTATACTAAAAAAAAATATTTAAATAGTGGCAAAGGAAAGAAATGATAAGAGAAAACGTGATAAAATGAAAAAATGATAAGGGAGAAAAAAAATTTCAAATATGACGAATGAACATAATTTTGTATTTTCATGTATTAAAATAAAAATAATAATAAAAGAACATATTTTTTACCATTTGAAATGTGGTTAATAACATGCGTTTTTTCTCTTTTTTTTAAATAATATATAATTGACAATTCCTATATGTTCACTGAGTCTCCTTCAGAAAAAATAAATTCAGTAACAGCTTCTTAATATTTCTGTATGTTTTATATCTAATATTTTAAAACTCATTTTAATGTAAATCAACATGTCGAATTGCTGCAAAGGTGTCCTGTTTAATTTCTTGCAGAGTATTATAAACAAGGCCTTGAGGATACTGATACGAAGGTATCTCATGCTCTTAATCTCAATCAGGGGGTACCCACAAATAATAATACGCTTGGAGTGGAGGAAAAGGGTTCTTGAAATTACAACAGTTTCTGATGAGGAAGAGAGGGGAGCAAGAAGAGTATCAGCACAAGAAAAAAAACAGTTAAAATCAGCACATGAAAATTTTTCCCCTTACTAATTTTCGTAATTTTTTTTCATTTTTTAAAAAAAAAAATTATACTTATGTCGATATTAATAATCACGAATGTCCTTAATAAACATGATTAAAAAATAAAACAAAATGTGAAGCATGTTCTGAAAAGTACTGCTTTGATTTTGAGCAGTGAGTATATGCTTATATAATGGTAAGAAGTGTGAAAAGGGGGTAGGGTATGGTCAAGTGGGATATTTAGTGACAATGGTGAGGAATAGGTCAAAAATATGGAAAATAAATGTAATATTCTTAATGGATAGCCCCATAAACAGCGTAAGTTGAAAGAACTTCAGCATTCAGGGTGCATCACTTGATTTTGCATCATTACATTTTCCAGCAGCTATAATGGATTAGAAATAATGTTCAGATATAAAACTAGCATGTGTTCTTTTGTCAGACCGCCATTCTAAATTTTTTAGCTTCCTTTAGAAGAGTGCTCTTATGGTCATTGTAAAAGGGATAAAATATTAGTTAAGCTCTTCGACTTTTTTTATCCGCCTTTGAAGTGAAATCGAAAGTACTCTTTCTTCTTTGTCAAAAGACTTAGAGAAGGAAATCTCAGATTAAGAAGAAGTTACACTGTGGTCAGCTGAATATAAGTTTTTTTTTCTACATTTCTATTTCTAAAATAGAAAAGGGAAAAAGAAAATTCTCTTCTTTTCCAATCTCAGTTTTTTCCTTCTTTTTTTTTCTTCTAAAGTTTACGTTGTATGTTGAAATAAAAGGAAAATCTTACAAAATAAATTAAAATAAGAAGAAAATTCCGGTCAATTGAAAAAAAAGCGTTTTTAAACTGGTGGTAATGGCCCGCTGATTCCTTACATTTTAGAAATGTTGGGACAATCCTGTGAAAATCCAAGACTTTAAATTTGTATTTCCATAATCTAACAAAACATACTTACTTGCCTAACATAATTTAATTAACTCTCTAACATAAATTTAACGAACAGTCCCCAGCTCTCTGCTGTTTTAGGTAACATTATATTTTTTTTATTATTAGTATTTTATAATTTTATATATATATATATATATATATATATATATATATATATATATATATATATATATATATATATATATATATATATATATATACCTTCCTTTAGTAAACATTTGTAACAATATTTAAAAGACCACAAATTTGAATTTAAATTCATTTAAAAAAAGAATTCAGGAATTTGCCAAGCAGCAGTAAATTCATATCCTTATTTATCGATTAAATTACACTATGAAATCATTGATTTAAAAAAAATGTGTATATATATACAAAAAAACACATACACAAAAAAAGTTAAGAAAAACAATAAGTTTAATTTATTGCGCATAAGCTACAAGTAAATAGAACTCATTAAATAAGTTCAAAAAGAAGATAAAACAAAGGAAAATTACAGACAAATAAAAAAGGGGAAGAAAAAAAATTATATAAAAAAAAAGGATAGAATTCTTATAAAAAATCCAGAAAAAAAGACATAATCTTTTCATCAGCCCACACGATTATATCTGCAAAAAAGAGTGCTTTCTAATATTATATTAATATTGCCAAAGCAAAATATTTCAATACAATAGTGTGAGGAGCACTCAAAAGATTTTTACAAAAATTACAATAACAAATAAAATATAACACAATAAGTAAAAATAACACGTAAAAACAGAAAGTAAAATATAAAGAAAAATTTGAATAGAACATAAAACATACTCTATAAAGCGAGTAGCGAAATTAAATGAACTTACATGAACGGGAAATTTTTCAAGAATTATTTAAAATATTTTCGTAACAAGATTGCCAGATTGCAAAATATGAAAACAAAAGCGCAAAAAGAGATAGCGTAACTAGAGGAGTTTTATTTTAAAGTGAGTTCTTGCCGCATTATTGAAGTGCGTTTGATTTATTAGTTACCAAGGAAGGGCCCGAAAATATATATGGGCAAATCCGTGGCTAAAATTATTTACTAAAAAATTTAGGGCAAATCCGTGGCTAAAATTATTTACTAAAAAATGTGGGCAAATCCGTGGCTAAAATTACTAAAAAATTTTTTTTATTAATTTATACATATTTTCCATGTGCAAATATATTTCGGTTAATTTACTAAAATCCGTTGTTAATTTACAAAAAAATTTCTTTATTAATTTATATAGTTTTTCCATGTGCAAATCTATTTCAGGCAAATCCGTGGCTAAATTGTTTACTAAAAATATTTCTTTGTTAATTTATTTAATTTTTCCATGTGCAAATCCATTTCGGGCAAATCCGTGGCTAAAATTACTTACTAAAAATATTTCTTTGTTAATTTATTTAATTTTTTCATGTGCAAATATATTTCGGTTAATTTACTAAAATCCGTTGTTAATTTACAAAAAAATTTCTTTATTAATTTATATAGTTTTTCCATGTGCAAATCTATTTCAGGCAAATCCGTGGCTAAATTGTTTACTAAAAATATTTCTTTGTTAATTTATTTAATTTTTCCATGTGCAAATCCATTTCGGGCAAATCCGTGGCTAAAATTACTTACTAAAAATATTTCTTTGTTAATTTATTTAATTTTTTCATGTGCAAATCTATTTCGGGCAAATATGTGACTAATAAAATTCCTTGTTAATTTATGTAATTTTTCCATGTGCAAATCCATTTCGTGCAAATCCGTGGCTAAAATTATTCACTAATAAAATTCCTTGTTAATTTATACAATTTTTCCATGTGCAAATCCATTTCGGGCAAGTCCGTGGCTAAAATTATTTACTAATAAAATTTCTTGTTAATTTATAAAATTTTTCCATGTGTAAATCCATTTCGGGTAAATCCGTGGCTAAAATTATTTATTAAAAAGATTTCTTTGTTAATTTATATAATTTTTCCATGTGCAAATCCATTTCGGGCAAATCCGTGGCTAAAATTATGTGCAAAATAGGCAATTCATGCTTCTTTCTCTTTGCCATTTTATATTTTTTTCTTAAATAAATATTTATTTTCTAAAATTATTTATAGTCCACTTCTTTAAATTATCCAGTATAATATTACCTTGCATACATCCATTTTCGGGCCCATCCTTGGTAACTAACAAATCAAACGCAGTCCAATAATGCAGCAAGAACGCACTTTAAAATAAAACTCCTCTAGTTACGCGATCTCTTTTTGCGCTTTTGTTTTCATATTTTGCAATCTGGCAATCTTGTTACGAAAATATTTTAAATCATTCTTGAAAAATTTCCCGTTCATGTAAGTTCATTTAATTTCGCTACTCGCTTTATAGATTATGTTTTATGTTCTATTCTAATTTTTTTTTTATTTTACTCTCTGTTTCTACGTGTTATATTTACTTATTGAGTTCTATTTTATTTGTTGTAATTTTAGTAAAAAATTTTTGAGTGCTGCTCACAATTGATATATCTTGATATATTGAGTAATTGATATATTTTGCTTTGGCTATATTAATAAAATATTAGTAAGCACTTTTGTTGCAGATATAATCGTGTGGGCTGATGAAAAGATTATATATTTTTTTTCTGGATATTTTTAAAAGAATTCTATCCACTTTTTTTTTTTTTTTTTTTTTAATAATTTTCTTTTTTTCCCTTTTTCATTTGTTTGTAATTTTCCTTTGTTTTATCTTCTTTTTGAACTTATATGTATATATTTATATATATATAAATATAATATATTAACTCCTTTTTACAATAAACTCGTTTCCCTTTTGTTTCCTTGTTGCACTGTTAAACGCAATGATGACATATTAACTTTAATAAAGTATTTTGAATAAAGTGTTCCTTATATTTATTATTGTTTTGCTAATTAATGAATGTCATTTTACCTAAAGTGATTGCCATTTTGCTTAAATATGTATTCTTTCCAAACTAAATTTGAGCAAGAAAGAGAATATCAGATTAGGTACAATGACGGTAATTAATATGTACAAAATTAAATATGAAATTTAAAAAAAAAAAAAAAAAGATTGAAAGAATACATATTTAAAGAATTTGTTATTTATTTAAAATGAGTGCTTTATAAACAAAAATGTTATATTTGATCATAACAAAACGTAAATATAAATTTATGTAATTTTTGAACTATTTTCTTTAACAAATGGCAATACACCTTGAAATGGTTAAATGGGAAAAATAAATGGAACATATAATTAGAATAATTAGCAGCAGTTTAAATTTTCTTAGTTCGTATTTTTGGTAGAACATGATTGATTAAAATATGCTTTCCATAAAGATATACACTTATTCTTAACAAGTTTTTATCGTATATCAAGTTTTTTATTATATATTACGAACACTGGTGAACAAATTATTCACATAAGCGTTATTATTTCTCACTCAGTATTTAAAAACTAACTGAAATAATAAGAGTACTTCTGAGACAAATATTGAGATGGCATTACTTTTGGAGAAGCACTTGAACTCACGTTTTGCATGCATTAGTAAAAATTATGAGAGAATTAAATCATTTTAAAAAGGGAATATAACTTGAAACTATGCTCCATTAATTGCAGTCAACATATTCTGCCCATGAATCATTCTGTTATGTATACCATAATCTTGATCAATTATGGGAAGTATAATGAAACTTAAAAATTGTCACTACAATGTTGTCAAGAGAAAATTTTGCAAGATATAAATTGTGTAGCACTTCGTATGGCAGTGTAACCAGGGGGATTTAAATTTTTGAATTATCCGCAAATACAGTAATAACAGTTTGCTACATTAACTAATAATCCAGAAAAAATTTGTTATCATGAAAAGGGTAGCTTAATAAATTTATTTTAAAAAAAAGTAAAAACATCAGTTTTAGCTAAGATCCTATGCTAATTAAATAGCAGTTCCTATAATTTTTTAGAAACAGCGCCATCTAGTACCACTAATTTATAAAAGATTTGAAAGTTTTTAAAAACGCTTCCAATGCAACTTGGATGCGTTATTGACATTTTTATAAAGGGGGTTGACCACAATTAATATGTATTTTTAAAATCCTTGTAAAAATTAAGTTTAAACTTATAAACAGCATGACACAGCTTTTGTTAATTTAAGAAACTGAAGACATCAAAATCTGTTTTAATTCCAAACGAAAGAAAGAGGAAATGGAAGCACAAGCGTTTTAGAAATAAATTACAATTTTGATGCATTTCACACCTATTATTCTTACCAGATATTCAGGTTTTTTGCTTCCTTCTCTGCATGGTTATTAATTTGATAAAAAAAATTTTTTTTCAATTTTAAACAAGAATTCTAAAAGAATACCTTGAGGGTCATCATTACGAAACACCCTCTATTTGCTAACGCATTCAAGCATTTAAAAACACAAAGAAATTTTTTTCTTTAACTGAAAATATAACTTATAATATATTATTCAGATATATTGTTCAAAAGATAGAATTAGATTCTTATAAAAAAATTTCTGAAGCCTTCCCTTTCAAAAAAAAAAAAAAAAATTCTAAAATACCAAAGTTGCTCAACATGCTCAAAATTCTGAAAAACTTTTTTACATGTAGTGTAAAAAAAAGTAATGGAAGTCAACATCCATCTTTCGTAGCCCATACATGAGATAAAATTCAAACTTTTGATGCATACCGATTAGAAATGTCTAGCCTCCAGCAGTTTCATCATGCGTTGAACAAAATAGGATTTTTTATGCTATACACTTTCCCCTAGATATTTCGACGAAAAATAAATCTGTATTCCCCTCCCTCTTTTTTTTTTGGCTGGCCCGTTAACTTTAAATCTACTTTTTTTTCTATTTTCGTTGTAAATGTCTAGAATAAAGAAAACCTAATTAAAGCAACTATTTAGTGTTTAATGTCTAAAAATATATTTTAAGCTTAAAAATTAATTTCTCCTTATTTCCTCCTTTAGATATTTTCAAAAGAAAATAATTTTTTTCGGAACATTATTAAACATTTTCCTAAACATTTTATTTTGGTTATTAAAAAGACATTTAATAATATCGATACTGTGAAAAAAAAGGTGTTTTATGAGCCTTCGAAATTGATAAGTACCATAAAATCATTTTATTGTGGTAAACTTTGACCATTATAAATTAGCCCCGAGCAATAGTATTATTGTAAAAGAAAGAGTTTACAGTTTATTTTGATTTTCCATGGGATGAACTAATTAATCAAGTTTTTCTTAATCTAGTAACGTAAAGGCAGTGATGAGGACAAAATATAATAAAAAAAATATCAAAATTATTTTAGCTTTATAAATTGTGTTACTGTATGTCTTCACATGTTCATCTGTGCTATTTCTTAGAACAGTAAAAAATAATAAATTCCACTTTTAATCTTCTTTTTTAAAAAAAATGAACTATTGCAATTCTAGCCGAGTACCTCATAAATGACACTAAACTTTAATCTCCTGACAGTTACCTAATTCTTCTATAATTACAAAGCTTGATGAGATATATGTTTTAAATATATATGTTATGATCAATTATATTTTTGGAAATTATATAAAATTCTTTAGATTATTTTGCCAAGTGAACGATATATCTATCTAATCCCTACCCACTTTAGAGTAATTAGAAGACTCCCAACCAGTATTTGACTCAAAATATATAATGTCTTAATTTAGCTACTTATAAAATATATTCTACAATATTGAACGCTCTAATTATTATAATTATAGAACAGTCAGAAACATGCAAATCTGATTTAACTAAACTTTTTAACAAAAATGTATTTAATTCCTTCGTTACCATTTATGGTTGCGTGTAAATAATATTTCTCTTTATGAATTACACCAGTGGTTCTATATTATTTTTCGACATAGGAATTCTAAATAATCAATCATCTTTCAATGGAACCTGATTTCATAAATAAAGCACTAAATTATTTTAAAAAAATTATTAATAAATAATAAAATCTTCGTTTTGAAAAGTATTTAATAAGTAGTATGGAATTACCATTAATATTCTTAAAATAAGTTTTATGCCTAATAAATGAATTTACAGTCCAGGAGCTGAAACTAGTCTATTAATAAAATAGTTTTAGGTATATATGTCATCGTTAAAGTAGGTAAACCAGTTTTTTCATTGAATAACTAGGTATTTCCTAGAATAACTAGTCAGATCAGTTCAAGTATATAATAGATAAAAAGTTTCATATTTTTACCTATTTATTCTATAAAATAACTAGTTATTCTATTAAATAACTAATGATAGACCATCCAAGTTAAAAATAAACAATTTCTAAGTTATTTTATCAATTAATTGATCATAATTAACTAAAATTTCTGAAAAATACATTTTCAAATTGCGGATCATTAATTGATATATAATAAGGAAAAGCAACAAAAGCTGACATAAATACACCGTATAAATTCTACGCCTGAAAGCAACGGGATGCAGCGTACGCATACACACGTCATTTCAGTGTAGTATAAGAGCTTTAAAATTGAGTAAATGAGCTGGAACCAGTTCAAAGAACTTTCGTGTGCCGTATTTCACACTTTCATGATCAAGCAATCATTATTCTAAAGAATGCCTAATTAAATCGTAGAATTCAATAACTTATATACTTTAACTGACTTGTCTAGTTACTTCATGAAATACCTATTTAATATACGGAATAACGAATTTCACAATTTAGCGATAACATATATACAAAAACTGAAAATAAATAAAGCGAGTCAAACTCTGTTTTTTGTTGAAATGAAAACTAAAAAGATTTTTTGATCCTTTCTAAATTGGCTGTAGCTTACCTTATTACGAGGCCTATTTTTTCCAAACAATAGCATTATACGATACTCAAATTACGGTTCGAGAGGTGCGATTGATACCAAATGGAACTTTGTTATGGGTTTTCTATTTTACATCACGCCAGAGATGGAAATAGTTTTATTATTTTCGCTGCCTACTATGTATTGAAATTTTCCTAACTCATAGGGGTTTGTATGATTTAGTGGATGCCAGAGATATTTTAAATTACTACTAAAATTCAATACAAAGAAACATCGCGAAAATCTCTTGAAAACAATTAAAATTAAAATCAAATTACTTCCACACTGGCATAGACACGGTGATTAGTTTTACGAAATAAATAAGTCATTTACTAAAGTAAAAATTAATCAAGAATATCATTTGATCTTGGTAAATCTTGTTGCAATTAACAATTAGTAGTTTCATGATACTGAGTATAGCTAATCCTCATTTTGTAATTAGTTTAACCTTGAAAAGAGTGTTTTACTTAATTTAATAACTAAAGCTTGATGGAAAGGGCACAGCTAGTAAAAAGAACATTAAGTTGATATTTTTAAAATTGAAAGGCTTTTCGTCTAATGCATAAGTGCGCATCGTTAAGTGATACCGATTAATTAATTATTGCCTTTTTTTACCCCGCGCAAGGAAACGGCATTCAGGAAGATATATATATATATATGGCAACTGCTCCGGATTTGACAAAATATTTTGATGCGTTTAAGAACCATAGGATATTTACAGATTTAGATTTTTTAGTTTACAGACGGCTTAACTGCAACAAAGTGGCATGTTTCAGATTAGCCTCTGAATTATTTAGAAGTAGTAGTGCGTAAAAAGCCTTTAAATTTAATTTGCCAAGCCAAGAATCATACATTGACTACCACTCGAAAAAATATATGTTACTGTGATTGACCGATTTTGGTGGTTTTGACTTCTACCGGTGGATGTTGACAATCACATAGTCGCTTCGGTAAATGTTCGAAATATATACTAGGTCTAGTTAAGTGCCACTGCCGGGTATGCACTTGCCCGGTATGCCCTACATCAATGTTTTTTAAGGTTCAGCGCCACTGCCCAGTATGTATTTAACCGGTACTCCGAATTCCGAAGTTTCTCCTTTTCTATCCTCAGCAGATATTAAATAATATCAACTAATAAATTAATATCAAATCGGATATAACAAAAATTTCACCCTTTCATTCACCAAAGCGACTTTGTGGTTGTCCATTCACCGTTAAAAGTATATATATATATATATATATATATATATATATATATATATATATATATATATATATATATATATATATATATATATATATATATATATATATATATATATATATATATATATATATATATATATATATATATATATATATATATATATATATATATATATATATATATATATATATATATATATATATACATATATTTTATTTCATTTGCCTTTTGTGTTCTTAAATATTTTGAACAGTAAAATTCAGTTTCCTTCAGTAAACATTTGTAACAATATTTAAAAGACCACAAATGTGAATTTAAATTCATTTAAAAAAAAAATTCAGGAATTTGGCAAGCAGCAATAAGTTAATATCCTTATTTATCTATTAAATTACACTATGAAATCATTGCCGTTCGCCATGAATGAATGATTTCTCTTTGATCTTAAAAAAATGCTCTAAAATACTTTTGCGTTTTTTGACTGATAATTTGAACTCCCAATTATTTACTGATAATTAAAATTAACTTTAATGGATCTGAATTTTTCTAATTATATTTAAAGACAGCAGAGGGTTTTATTATACTTGCTTTCAAAACTGAATTTAAAGCTTATAAAACATCATCCACTTGGCAAACACTAATCCTTTCAATGTTTTATTTATCTAATGACGTTTAAATATAAAGAAATATTGTCTTTGAAATATTATAAAGTAATTCCTTTGATCTTTCTAAAAATGTTTAAATATGTTTACTGATTATAAAATTATAAATGGTATGCGATTATTTTTAAATAAACGAATATATTTAGTCAGAAGACTATATAAAAGGTTTAGATATAAATATATTCTTTCAAAACATTAAAGTCCCCTAAACTTAATGATTGTACATAATTTTTTTAAATTGTACATACTTTTTCGAAATTGATTTACTGCTAATTATTCACCAGAATTGAAACTATTTAACTGTTTTCCAAATGATTATTAAATGAAATGATTATTAAAATCGTAAATAGTTCGTTAAATATTTTATATTCAGAATATGTTAAATATCAACAAGCAATTATAAATTCTTAGAATTAAAAACAAATTACATATTAGTTTTTTTTTCAAAATTAAAAAAAAACGCAATGTTTCGTTGAAGTTAACATTTTAATTAGAAGTATAAATTAATATCATGTTTTATTCTGCAAGTTCTGGAAAATTATAATTTTTCCTGAAATAACTTGAAAATATATTCCTAAATTTTATTTTATTTAATGTTAAATCTGAATAATCAAATTAAAATTACTTAATGTAAATTAGCTTTGTGAAATATCACTATTTCTATAATATAAATTTGTAATATCTTCAAAAACATATGTTTCGCAGAGATCTTTAACATAACCCACAACTTCTTTTATTTTTAATTTAAAATTCCGTCTACAACATATTTCTTCAATAAACAATTTTGTCTAAAATAAATTAATTTTACTGGAGAAACTGTGCTTTAATTCTTCAATAATTTTAAAATAAAACGAATAAAAGTTTACAACTATTTTAACAAACTAATACACAAAAATAAATTCTTGAACTTATTTATTTTTAACAATTACTTTTGGATAAGAAAATATGAATGTTGAATATCGTCATTTAATATTTTTTGACGAATAATGAATCACTATAGTGATAATTCATTCAAAGGATTCTCGAAATTGAGAGCGAATAAAAGAATGGTTGAACCGATTGAAATATTAGTGAATGTTCGAATCTCTGAATAGGAGAATGAATCATTTTGTTAATCAGTGAGTCAATAAATCCACGCTTTATTCAATGAGTGATTTGGCAACTGCGCAAATCAATGAGAAAAAAACATTTTTTAATTGCTTAAAAAAATATATAAACCCTTTATTTTGTAATTGTTTACTAATCTCACTATACATATTACGTTAGCATTCAATCACAACTTTCAAATATCTCCTACTCACTATTGTATTTCATTTTATACGTACTTTACTTTTAATTTGTTACATATATTTTTTCTCTCAATTTCCCCTGTTTTTTTAGCAACATATCTCAGCTTTCCTTAAAAATGGTTCTTGGGATTTCAATAGCATTTTCGCTTTTTCCTTGTAGTCTCATTTCCCTTTTAGTAACAGTTTTCATTTATATTTTATTTTTGTCAAGGATTCGTAAAATTCAAAATTATAAAGTGTACGCTTCTCAACACGTGTGAAACTGTTCTATCTGCGTTGCGCGTACCACAATATACAAGACAAAAACTTTACATACAAAGTCTTGAGTTTTACGAATTGTTCCAACACCGAATTCCACCTTGCAGTTTTAGAATGTTTTACCATAGACAATTGTCACTACATGTCACTTGGTTTCATACATTTATCATACATTGTAATTACACTATGTGTTTTTAATTTAAATATTCAAACAGACTTTTGGTGAAATATACAATGAAACCCTTTTCTTTGAAGAGAAAAATTTAATAAAGCAAGCTGTAAACAAATAATGAAATTGAACTGAAATTTAAACTTTTGAACTTGTTGAGTGTTTTGTTTCAAAAATTCGGAAAGGAAAACAAATGCTCAAAATAATGCAAGGAAATAGAGAATTGGCTCCATTTAATATATTGAGCACTCTACTTCTGTTGCAGTTTTATAGTTTTTAAGTAATTTGTTTTTACAGTCAAGAAGCGGATGACAAAAATTTATGGGTTTCTTTAAAGAACAATAAATTTTTATTATGTTAAATCCGAAGGATCATCTTAAAATCTCGAAAATAAAGTGTCCAGAAAAATACTTCTCCTAAAGCATTACCAAAAGAAAGGTTATTTAGGAAAGAGTCTGGATGAGAAAATAGTTTGTTGTTTAAAAGTTTCTTAAAATTGTGAAGAAATGAACTTACATTCATCTTTCTAGATATTCTAGAATATATTTATTCAAGGTGTCACTAAACTAATTTTTACAGCAATTAAGGTAGAAAATTGCACTCACCACATTTTAATTCGAGTAGCCTTATAGAAATGAGCAGGCTGTTCTTAAGGGAACTCTGGATTGAAAAGAGAAAAAATGAGTGATTAACTTTTTTTTTTACACATTGCACTGTTTACAAAGTAAAAGAAAATAAATTCAAGTCAACTAACTATACATATATAATAAACTGCAGATAGTTTCCGATTTTCATTTTACTTAAATGTAAATTCTAGGCACTAAACTATAAAACGAAAGTGATTTTATAATGATAGCAGTGGAAGCAACTTTCAGTGGAATGCAAAAGTTTCCGGCCCATATATTTTTTATAAAATTTGCCAGCTTTGAATGAAATGAGTAAAAAGCATATACTTTTTGTTTTAGTTATTATTATAACCAAATTCAAACTAAATCACATTATTATTTATTCATATTATATATAGAATGATTTTTAAATTCTAAAACTAAAGCAAAAGTAATATTCAAAAGAAAAAAAAATTCCAAGTCTTCATTTAAATTCTATTTTCCTTTTACTAAGTATAAGTTGAAAATTAATGTAGAAAATTTTAAATTATATGACATTGAAGCCTTCTTCATTCAGTTATGTCACAAATCCTGGATCATAACATAAAGAAAAGTAAAGATTTTATAAGCAAAAATCTTTCCTCTAGACTTAAAAAAGTTAAATAAAACTGGTTAGCGAACTAAAGTTCATTTTAATTAATAATTAAACGAGTCAAGTAAATATTACTGACTTGAACTTTTTAACGTAAATACACATAGTTAAGTTGTTTTTTAGTAGCTAAACTGTTATTTTAAAGTTTATTTTTGCTTTAATGTTTTAGATCAGTGTGTTATTTTAACTTAAAGAAGTTCATAACAGTTAAAGTTCGTTTCGTTTTGGTGAAAAAAAAAACTTCACAAATGAAATTCATTGCAATAATTAATATTAGAAAATGAGTGCACATTTTGATTTTTGCAAAGTTGTAAATTTGATTTATTATCCATCAAAAGCGCCATTGAGATAATTAGTATATTTTCATTTTGTTATTGTTTTTTTTTTCTTAGTGTTAGCACATGTTTTATTAAGCATTTTAATAACAACCTTCGATACCATACGAACATGTAAGAGATTTCACTTGAGCTATATGAATTTATTAAACTTAGAAACTATCTTGACTTTTAATTGTTCGATTTTAAATCTCGAAATACTAGAATTTCTACTTATTAAAAAAAGATCATCGAGAGAGGCTGGTAATTAATAAAATGTTTCTGTATTAAATTCTATGCAAATATCAACGTACATCAACGTAATATTTATTAGTAATCCTTTCTTAAATCAATTCATTTTATTTCGGATCTCATTACATTAATCTCAGCAAGATAAATTTAAGGCGCAATTAAGGTAGTCAGTTGAAATTAAAATGATAATGAGGTTTAGAAAAGCTCGTTAATTTTGTGAGAAATGTAGAAGTGGAATTTGTGATAAAAACAGAAGATAGAATGTGATTCGTTGACTAACGACCTCTAATTGTCTATCTACAGCAAATAATTTGTTTGAACAATCTTTATTAATTTTATTTATACTTAAAATTCTCCCTGGTTTCTTGGATATTTTAATTCCACTCATGCATTTTCTGGCTAGCAAGCTTTTATAATTCAGCACAGCATTCTATTTTGCTTTATTGAATATTACATGGACATTTCTTATTGTATATTACACTAATTCTTTCGTAAATATCTGTGGGTTAAAGTATTTTTTGTTGATTTGCTGGAAATGTGGAAATAAAATAATTATTTATTTTATTTAATTTTTGAAAAATAATATTGATGGCTGTAATTAACTCGATTATGTATTTTGTCAAAAAACAATTATTACATAAAACTAAGTAACAACAACACAGCAGAGTTAAAATAACAGCAACAAGATAGCGCTTTTAGCACAACACAAATAAAACGCGTCATTGTTTTACTGCACGAGAATGGTTCAAATATTTTTATGTATTATAATTTATCACCATTTATATTTGAACGTTTTTACATGTTTCAAAACAATTACTAGGAAATTTTGCAAAATTATTTAAAATAAAGGTCATTGTTTTAAATTATTTATTGCACATGTTACTGTCAATGTATGATTTGCTGCTGGTTTTCCGTGAGCAAACATCAGAAATGTAACGGCAATGCTAACAAGAGGTGATCGAGACGTGCACCCAATGCCACCCCATACCATTACTCCAGGTGATGGGCCAGTTTAACGATGTCGAATGCAAGCTGCCAATGGATGTTCTCCTTGATGAGCCAAACATGGATGCGGCCATCATGTTGTTGTATACAGAACCTGGATTACAACGTCATGGCATTCCTGTATCCTGGCTCGTTGTTTATTACACCATTGGAGGCGCTCTTGCCTGTAATGCAGCATCAAGGGTAGCCGAATCCATGGGCGCCGTGCTGACAGTCCATGCTGCTGCACACGTTGTCGAACTGGTCGTGCAGACACTTGTTGTCTTGCAAGGGACCAAATTTGTTGACTCAGGGTTCGTGACGTAGCTGTATGATCCTTTAAGGCAGCGATTCTCAACCTGTGGGGCGCGCCGCCCTAGGAGGGCGCGAGCACACTAGAGGGGTGGCATGAAAATATCCAAGAGAAAATATTATTTAAAAAAATTGATTAACTGACTGAAAGGAAAGCACACATAAGCATAGAAAACAAAATACATTTCGACTTATTTAATAACTTATTAAAGCAAGAAATAACATATGAAATCAAAACTTAAAACTTATGGGTGGGTGAGCCAAAGGTGGCCATAGCTAAGCTTTGAGGATTTTACCTAATTTTCTGATTAATTCTGTGGGGATGAAGTTTTTTTTTCTCTTTGCAACATTTTACACCGATCTCTAATACATATCACATATACTTTTAATTGTAAAACGACATTTCATTTATTCTATAGTACAATTTCACAGTTGTAGCTTTTGGCAATAAGGTGGCCCATATATTGAAATAATTTTTTCACTTACTCAAATCATCTTTAGAAAAGACACTTGGACTGGCATTTTTTTAATTATATATATATCATTTTCATTGATAGCTCTCATGTGACGTAACTAGCGATTCTTTTGAGTTAACTCATTAAAATAAATCAAGAATTACAGAGTTAATTCTTTCAAAGGAGTTCACTAACTAATAAACTAGTAAGTAAGAGTTAACTGAGCATATTGGAGTTAACTAACCTAACCCATAACTAGTATAAAAATAACCAATTTAAGAAAATATCAGAATCTATCACAAAAACAAATTGTCTTTGGGTTTCGCCACTTGTAGTGAAGTCTATGAATATTTCTTCCTCATCAATTGAGAGTCCTTCGGGAGTCTTATTAAATAGATCCCTAACCTACTCGTAATTTGCTATCAGTTTGTCGTCAGCATGAAAATACTTTTTTTAATTATTTGCCAACATGATTAAATGATTTTCAAAGGTTACAAAAACAAATTTTAGACGTTCTTCTTTTGCCTTGTAAGTTTTAGTACAATAGTTTAGTTTCTGTAAAAAATTAGTTTCTGTAAAAAATTAATTTTACTTTTTATATGATTTTAATTTTAATTCGAAGAATTCTCTCGATTTGTTGACATACTCACTACGAAGCTTTTCCAAATGTCGTTTAAGTTTTATAGGTTTCATGCTGTTTGAGGCCAACATTTTTGAGCGAATGATACACAGGGGCCTTTTTTCTTCATTTACTCCAGTACTGGTAAACCCAAAATTTAATTATTCTTGAAAATATTTTCTTGATTTTATTTTTGAAATCACGCCCATCTGTGTACGTGTTGATGCTTAACTATCGTCTAATGCTCGCTCACTTCCACTTAAAAAAGGATCTATGAGTCTGCATAAGTCTGCTGCCGTGAATATTTAATACGGTGAATTGCAATTAACTAGAAAATATGCACCGAAGAGCCATTACATTATGACCACCATCCATCAATAACAATGGGCTCGCCCAGGTTTTCATGGTCTCTCGCCCAGGTACAATGTTTTCATGGGGCACATTAGGACCCATAATCCTCATAGAACAATCCCTGACGTCTGTAAGCTACTTGACCAGGTTCACCCATTCATGGCAGCAGTTTTTCCTGCGGAGGATGGTGTTTACCAACGGGATAGTGCACCATGTCATAAGGGTCGAATCGTCATGGATTGGTTCGAGGAACATTCCAGTGAGTTTCAAGTCATGTCTTGGGCCCAAAATTCACCTGATCTTAATCCAATAGAGCATTTGTGGTCCTACTTGGAAAACCAAATTCGTGCTGCCACGCTACCCCCTCGCAATGTGAAGGAATTGCAGGACCAGTTGGTGAGCGGTTGGTACCAGATACCCCAGACTACCTATCAGCACCTTGTGGAATCAATGCCACGGCGGGTGCTAGTAGTTTTGAGGGCTAAAGCTGGTCCTACATGTTAGTAGCAGGGTGGTCATAATGTAATGGCCCTTCTGTGTATATAACATACACATTCACCATAGATTCGATAGCGATAGAAGGATCAACTCGAATAAGGCTGACTGGAATTTAAACTTGTGTTATCGAACATTTTCCTTCTTCTTATGAGAAAACATTTGCTCTGCGTATGACCGAGACGCCATCGGTGGTGTGGATTCCTTTCCGAAAACAATACTTTTTTTTATTGTTCAGTCATGCTTCTGTTTTATTTCTTTTATTACTCAAAAAAAAATATTCTCTTTTTCAAAATTTAGCTCACCCCGCCTAGGTTAACTTTCATGAACAAATTTTTCTACTTTCATATTATTTTAACGTTACCTCCCTGTTTGGTTTTCATTTCAAATATAATATTTAAAATTTCCTCACTTTCATTGGCTTCATCTGTTCTCAGTCTCCTTGGCAAAATGCAAGATGTGATTTCTTCCCAACGTTGGCTCGCTTTTACTTTTGTTTTGGCAGTTAGTTAAAAATCATTTAAAAACAGAATCCAAAATACTCAATATACATTATTGTTGTACATATTGTAAGCACGGAGGACGCGATGGAAATTATGATTGAAAACTTGGCCACGAATACTGAAAGGTTGAGAAACGCTGCCTTAAGGCCATGTGGATAACATGTCCGTCTTCTCGGCTGTTAGTGATGGGGGGTCGTTGCGATCATGCACGGTGTTCCATATGACCGTCATGAAACCATCGATTCCATATTATGCTAACAGTCATGGGATCTTGACCAATGCGAGCTGCAATACTTTGGTATGATAAACCGCAATCTCGGTAGGCCACAATTCAAACTCGATCAAACTCAGACACATGCTGGTAGGCATTTCTCCTTCTTACGAGACGCATAAAAAAAACTTTTTTACCCAAGAACAACGCTAAAATTCAATTTCTGTATGAGAAACTTAATGTCAAATCTCTTCTTTTATTCACATTGTAGGTGTTGCTACCGCCACCTGCTTTGCATGAATGCGCTGATAAGCTAATCACTTGCATACCACAGCATGCTTTATCCTCCCTGCAAATTTCATGCTCGTGGTGTGTAGCCTTCCTTGAGTAGCAATTTCAATGGCCAGTAAAGTATATATAATAGAGCTCTAGGAACATGAAAACATGATTGATTAATTGATGAAACAGGTTGAAATAAATGATTAAAAGCATCTTCAAGTTTCATTAAGCAACCAAAATGGTTACAATGTTTTCCATCTTTTTTTTCGTAGTAGTAAGAGTAGTAGTAGAAGTAGTAGTGATTTTTTTAGATTTGCTTATTCTTTGCTAAAATATAAATTTGCAACTCGTAATTTGAACATATTTTTTGCATGCTTTTTTTTTTAAAATATTTTATATAGATTTATTAAAAAATATTTTGCTTTTAAACTGTTTTTAGATTATCTGCAATTTAACTCTAATAAAAAAAATTATTTTTTTATTAAATTGATAGACGATACAAACATTAATCCTCTTAAAAAGCTTTTTATGTTCGTATTTAAATTATTGCGTTGTTTTTATAAGCTTTTAAAGTGATATATTGCAAATAATCTTTTAATTCTTTATTTTTGTTTTTATAAATCTTATTTTTTAAATTAATTTTATAGAACGAAATAAATAATACCTCTCCAAACAACGAATTAAAAGTACAGAAAAAAGGAAGCCCATGAAATTTTCTTTTAGTTTAAAGAAGCATAAAGCGATGTAACTTCATTTGTCTGGAAGCACTGAAACGAAATGATATTTTCAGAATCATGCTATTGTCATTTGCTGTCCGGTAAAACTATTATCTAAGTAATGTAATATATGTTTAATTTATACGATATTAGATGTTCATACATTTGCTCAAAAAGAATGCTAGAGAATGCATGTAGAGAATGCAGTATGAATGAATTGTGTTCAGAATAATATGAAAAAGTATAGCAAATAAAGTTTTTTAATTGCTTTTTATAGTTTTCATTAAATATTACGCTTTAATGAAATATTCAACATAAAATAAACTTGTTTTTTTATTAATTTGAATCAAATCTAAATTTGAACTCTAGAATTATCACATAAGCTTTCCATGTTTAGATTAAAAAACACAAGAAAAATTATGATGCGTTGTAATAGAAACATTGTCAGATTATTTGTAATCAAAATATCGTTAGAGCAAGTCATCCTATTGTTAACCAGGTTTTCCTACCCAAAAAGTAATTATTATTTCTGTTGCCAAAGTTATTTCCCATTTATGTAAGAAAATTAAATGAAATGAATATTAGCTATGTGATAGGAACTATTCGCGATCGCAACGAGCTATAGGGGGTGTTGTTGTATGAGACGAATTCCTACGATTTCCATAAGAACAGTCATTTAATTGCTCTGGAAATGTCTTGAGTGTAGCCTTCTAACGTTCCTTCTTTATTGTGGCTTATTAGGTTTAAAAAAGATGTTTGATATTCTTTCTTATGCAAGCGAAAACAAAATGGTATCTCTTTTTTTTTAGAGAAGGAACATCCAAAACACATCAGAAACATATTTGTAAATAAACAGGACAAAAAATATGTATCTTCTTATTAAAGTTTAAACCTAATGCCTGAGAAATAGTTTTGCTAAATATAATGCTATATAACATGAAAGGCCTATTTAAACATCATATTCCATAGTTTTAAGTATCATATTACTTCAAACATTAAAATATGCAAAAAGTATACATAAGCTCACAATTTTGTATAATTTAATTTTGCAAAAAAAGTTTTTTGACTACAATTTTTATCAAAAAATATTACGTTTCAATAAAAATCATTATTTATAAGCTAAAAAACGTAAAATAAAGAATGCTTACGAAACAAAAAAGCGATTCTAAAAATTCCTCACATTAAATAAAAAAACTTTCATGTTTCTTTTTGTTTTGATTTTTATTCCTATTTTTTTTATTCGTAGGAAACCATTTAATAGAAAATTATCATCAAATAAGGAAAAAAAAATTTACAAGTGAAATTTTTTATTATAAAAATTGTAACACCTGCTTTCTAAATCCAGAGAATTCCAAATGAAATGTACTTCATTTGAGAATTTTATTTTCAAAAATATTTACCCTCCTTGATTATCCCTCCATTACTTTAAGATGACGTACCACACAATAAAATTTTATATTTGCAAGATCTTGATATGAATTTCAATATGTAACTTAAAAACAGAATGGCTGAATTCTATTTGAAATTATTCTTTCAAAACTAAAATACTTTCCAAGAAAACGATAGAAATTTATTAATAATCAGCACAAGTGATACTATTTCAAGTAATTCGGATAATTATTTATTGTTGTTTTCCGAATTATATAGATACAGAACTATATACTATTCTACAAAGAAAAAGAATATTCTATAAATATTACAGTTCTGCGTGTTATGAAATTACATATGTTTATTGGAATGAAGTTAGCAATGTTGACTTCACTTTAATTTATAATGAATTGAAAGGGGAAAAAAAGGATTTCACAGTAAAACACACATCTGTAACACTATGGAAGTTTTCGGTAGCAAGTTTGTTGATAATAGAAAGGTAAAAATTATTGAGAAATTTCTTCAAATGTTAGGCGCGTTCTGTTTCTGAAAGATTTACCAATGTACTGGGTGGTTTTTTGAAGTTATTCTGCATTTTCATTAGGGAAATTTTGCTTCTTATTTGCTACTAAGAGAATGGCGTCCGGCTTTGCCGATGATTATGATAGAACTAAATGCCTGATATTTTCAGGCTCCCGCTAGAGGGCGTACTCAAGCGTTGCGATCCTGAATTGTTACTAAAAGAATTAGATGATACTTTAAAAACGATTCGATTGTCCAAACGATTGTCACCAATATAAACGATTTTGATATTATTCAAATGCATTTAATTGAACATTTTGAAACTCTTGATTTTATAAAAATTCTTACTGTAAAACATTTTCATTTGTAATAAATAAAAAGAACAGATTTATTTTGGTGACAATACACATTTTTCCTAAATTCTGATTAATGCAAACAGAATTATTTTTTGTGCTTCTAAAAATAAAATTTTCTGGTCAAAAATTTTTATTTTTGTAATTTGTTTCGCAAATTTACTATAGCTAACAACTTTTTGACAATAGTAAGAGCAGCCGTTACGAAAACTATGATAGTTTAAATTTTTATGCGTTGAATTACGAAACAGTAACATACTGTGCAAAGCAGTTACTTTCTTAAAATTATTTAACTGTGTATAATTACTCACAATAGATATTTATACTTAATAATAGGCCATAGTAAATATTAAGACTGTACAGAATATTTTTTTAAAAATGTATAATATTTTTTAATGTATAATGGGATGGATAGTTTCATTTCAAATAAAAATGCTAATAAATATAACGTTATACAAATAAATGAGTAATAAGCAATACATTTATATCTTTTAATGACTTATTTATGTTACAAATAGTAACACAGTTTTATGAAGAAACAGATTTTAGATTAAAAACAATTGTCAGGAGGAGTTTAGGTTATTGGTAATAGTTGTGCTTTACTAAATAAACTTCTCAGGCTTATCTATGATTCCTAAGAAAAAGATTAAAACTTTTTTCGACTTTCTACAAATTAAATTTAGTTGTGTCGGTAATGGTAACAATTGTTATATAATGGGCAATTTTTTAGAATATGAATTTTTTGAATATTAAGAAAAAACGTAGTTTATGAACTAATGCCATATAATTTTTATAAACTAATAATATAAAATAAATAAATGCGATCTGTAATTTTCTAACATCTATCTGTAATTTTGTAAAAATAATATCTGTAATTTTTTAACACTCAGATTAAAATCAATTAATTATAAATAAGACACTACTATGAATGACAGCTTTATTAATTTAAATAAGGGTATTATTAAAGATGAACAGTTTCTTTCACCAACATTGTATACTTTTTTAGTATGTTACTTATATGACATTACAAAAAAATTGCATCTGTAACTCTGAAAACTGTAACGATACCAATTGGAATAAAAATGGTTAGATAATGAATAATTTTCAAGACAGAAAGTTTATTAAAATTTGAAAAAAGAATTTTATCAATAAATGAAAAATATAGAATAAAGTAAATCAATAGATTTTGATATTTTATTTATTAGCACTCCGATATTTTATTTAATTTTCATTATCAGTAGATTGTAAGTTTTATTAAAATACAACCTATTCAACCTACAAAATATTGATTATTGCCAATTGATTATAAATAATATATAGTTAATAATACAAGCTTAATTAACCGAATTAAGGATATGATTAAAAAGGAAATGCGTCTTTCACCTATAGACATAATTGGAGGAAATAAAAAAACACCAGAATGTAAGGAAGTTGAACAGTCATTACCCTTTCCTTTTGTTTATTTTTATTCTTTTGGAATGTACATTGTTCGTTAATTATTATTTTTCTTTTTTTCCTTTTAATGCATGTCAAACACTAGCCCTTTTTTTCTAATTTCACTTGAAGATACCAGTGTAATTAAGAACTACAACTACGATGGATAAAATCCTGGAGTAATTTGAAATATATATATATATATATATATATATATATATATATATATATATATATATATATATATATATATATATATATATATATATATATATAGTTATTATGTGTGTTATGTTAATTATTGCTCAAACTGTAAAAACGTCTTCTTTTTATTCATGAAATATCACTACCTTGATTCTCAAATAATGCTACATTTAAATGCTGAAGGAGATAATATAAAAGTTATAACTCTTCGCACAGTACTTAATAAAAATGCCGTATCTCTAACTCGATAGTATTAATAGAGTTTATAGCGAACATCGAAGGAGATAAAAGAGCCAATAATCCTAAATAAAGATGAAGAGGGACCAGCTTTTACATTTTATGATTTCATCTAAACATGCAATAGGCCGACCCCTTTACGTTCCCTAGTGTCTGTCTGTTTTATGTAAGTCCCGTGAAGCTTAAGTGATTCCGTTCGACGCGCCGAGAAATGAGACAGTTTATTTTTATTGTTTGGCTTACAAAACGATCTTTTTTCTTTAAATGAAAGGTTAAATGATCATTCTAAAATACATTTCAGTTTATAGCAAATCTTATTTGTTTTTATGTTCGCAGTATGTTTTTAGATCATATGTAAATCAAACTTACTAAACTCTATGTTGATAGTAAGGAATAAAAAAAAAATAATAATTTTTTTCGATTTCATTTTGTTTTAGTTACAATCAAAAATCCATTATTTATTTATTTTTATAAATTAAAAATAAAAAATATTTTTGGTGTTCGCAAGATAAACATACTTTTTCACTAGACATGTGTGTAAATGTATGATTTATTTTTTGGCACCATATTTGTATTGTTAGCTTGTGAAATATTTATTAATATAAATCTTCTTAAGAGAAATGAAGAAGATGAAAAAGAAGAGAAAATAAATTTTAGAAATATTTATCAAATAATTGTATTTTTAGTACATAAACTTTGTTTATATGACAAAATACTAATCACTTCCAAAGTTTAGACGAATATTTTGTTAGTATAAACTTTTTCGGCAATCGGAAAAGAGAGCAAAGAATCTGGAGGCTAAATAGAGGCAAGAAGATTATATAAAATTATCAGAATATAAAAAAAAACTATTAGTTATGTTTCAATAAATTATACAAATTTAGATTTTATTGAAAATATTTTGAGGAGCATATTTTGACAAATTATCCAATAAGCACAATAATGCTAGTTAATTCTACAAAAGAATTAAAGAAAAGTAATTTATTAAAAATTTATTCTTTATTATACTTTTTATAAGGAATTACAAGGTGAATTTAATTAAATTTAGGCAGAAATGATGATTTATTTTTGACAGTGAACAGAGTAAGATGAGTTGCATAAATAGTTAATATAGTTTACCTTTAATAGATTGCTAATAAAGCAATGACGCACTAGGAATATTCTCACTTAAAATATAACAGGTTCTTTCGTTAGATCATTCGATAAGAGTAAATGGCCAGTATTTTTATGTGCAATGAATAGTAAGTAAATATATTACCTGCAATTTAAAGAATACTTTTTCTTATGACAAAGAAAAAAAAAAGATTTAGACTGGAAAACAATTTTTTTGTTGTAGTTATACAAAAACTTTATCTCGCCTAATTTGGTTATGGGTAATTCAGAACTGAAAATGGTTTTACTCCTAAAGCTATAGAATTTTTTAAATGGTATTTCTATAGTATTTTTTGTCGAAAATAAGTTTAAATGCTTCATATATAACAGGGGCCGCATAAATGTTGCAACAAGCGTCTGAGGAACTTAAGACATATCATCAGAATTCGAAATGCATTCGGAACCCACTATCGTAAATGTCGCCGTAAGCGGAGTCTAATGCAATTTCAATCCTGATGATGTGCCTTAACACAACTAGAAGTTTGTCTCAACATTTATGAGACCTCCTGCTATACATAACGTTTATAAACTTGTATATTTAGACAAAAAAATTGACTGGGAATATCATTTAAAAACTGCATATTGGAAATAAAAATAGATTGCAGATCAACGACTTTAAAATATACATGATGTGATAAAAAAATATTGCAGTAGAAAAAGAATTAAATGAGACGTTATTATATACGTTACCCAGTCATAGAAAATCTGAGGCTTTTGTATAAGTTTCCTACTAGCCAATTTTGCTGATATTTTATTATTTAAAATGCACGAATTTTTGATATATACATTAATTCCAATTTTATCGGATGATTTTAGGATTTATATAGGATACCATATTTCATATATTGATAATAACATATATATTAATATTTTATAGACCATTTCATAGAATGCCTGACGTGTGACATTTTCATCGTTCAAATATTACCGGTACTTTTAGTCATTCTAAAGAGTTTTCAAGGCAATGTGGGATGCATTAATTGTTTCTAACTTTACCGGATGACTTTAGATATTATAAAGATAAAGAATACCAAATTTAATGCATTTACGGTAACATATAACTAATATACAGTATGGGACAAAGTTGCACTAGCATGACAGTTGAAAAAATAATTTAAAAAAATAGATATTTGAATAATATAGTCCCATTTTTTTAAAGAGGAGGAAGTTAGTAAAAAATTTATCACCAAGTGTTAGAATTCAATTTTATTTTAAAGTTTAGATGTAATGAAAGTTTATGAAAGTTTACGAAGAATTTCAATATTTTATCTTGCTTTTAGATATCTAGTTTATTCGGTCTATTTTATAGCCCTATATACAAAGGTAGTCGGTAACTAGAGGACGTGAATATATTATGGTATATCAAATCATTTTTATTGACAGTATATTCATGTTCACTCTGAAACATGAAAATATTTGAAAAAAAAATGCTCATTGATAAACAACGTTGTTAGAAGAATAAAGCTCCCTAAAAGCTTCTAAAGTAATCACTAGGTGATATGAGATACTAGTCATGCAGAAGGGCATAAAAGACAAGTTACTATATAAAAATCAATCTGAATAATATATTAAAATATTGCTTAATATAGGGTATGTTTACATTTTTGAAGACATGTGAGACGTTTTGAATAATGCCAAGCTATAGAGACATTTTCCGTAAGTTTGCAAAATGGACCAAAAGCATTTTTCCATCCAAACATCACTTATTCAAGCAGGAACGATCTGCTTCTGGTATGAATATTTTAAAAAAAATGCTATAAGCCATACCAATTTTTTATTTTTCAATTTTTTCCGCATATCTTCTGTACAGTTTGAAAAACACTGTTTAAATCTAAATGCTTACAGTTATCTCAATTAGATTAGTAATAAATAAGGTTCAAATATAAAAAAAAATTTTTTTTCATTAATCCATTTTGAAATAATAGAATGAACATTTAAAACTTAACATATCAAAATTTGATATATTTTTTAAATTTAAACAAAATTTAGGTAACTGATTAACAGGGAGGAAAAAAATTAGAAGAGTTGTTTAAAAGTGCATCCAAAACTTAATTAGTGAAAGTGCAAACCAATAAAACACACCCATTTTAGTACGAGAAACCGAAACTCAATGTAGTCGTAATAGGCAAAGACTCTACCCACCATACTGAATAAACGGCTACTTACCAATTAAATAATTACAATGCTATGAAATAACTAAAAATAAATAAATTTGATGTAATGCACCGTATTTGTTCACTAAGAAACTAAATGTGAACAAAGTTTTAGGTTATTTAAAAGAGTCTCTTGTCTTCCTTTCTGTATTTATGATGGAATATTTTATAGAGCGTTTTAAATTTAGTTTTTAAAAATAAATGTTTTACATTTTTATACATTGAAAAAAAATTATGGTCGAAATTCCAGCATATGATAAAATTAACCACGTTCTCGGATGTTTGGGAACGCCAAAAAAACCTGGTAATTTTGACCTACGCTCTGTTGTAATGATTTTGGTAAAATTAGCAATCAAATATGGGTTTATTTTATGCCAAAAATGTTGTTAAAGAAGTAAAATTTGGTACTTTTATCAATATACCTTAGAGAATAGTATAAAAATCATATATATGGTTCTATTTACTTTTCAGTGCTTTATTTATTATTAAATGTATGGCAAATAAGAACTATAATTATAATTTTAGAATTTCAAACAAACCATTACCATATGAAGGGAAAAATCACCAATTAAATAATTGAAAAGCAGTATATTTTGATTTAATTAACCAGAATAATGTTTTTTTTTCAATAAATATTGCCATATAGAATGTTTATTTTACCATTTTTTTTTCCTCTGTGTTCAGATAATCGACTGTGTCACATAACTAATTTAAGAAAAATATTTTATAATATAAATAGAAAATAAAATTAATATCAGAGCAGAACTACTGCATTAATATGTAGCATGGATATTTTAATAACATAAAATATTTGTATTTTTCCCCTTGTAATTCATTCAGGCTATCGGGAGTTCCCTAATGAAATTCACTTTGGAAAGATAGTTTCCTTATGTCTGTTGTTTGGATGGGGCAATAAAATCGAATGAAGAGTAGTTCCCTTAAATTGTGAAGAATATCGTGAGTAGATGGTCAGACTTTCTTGTTAGGTCAACCGTTTTGTGACACATAAACGATCTACATCATTATTCTAACTTAATGCCTATTCTTATACTTTAGGATCCAATATTTTATACTGATAGGCCCTTAAGTTGGAACGCTATTAATATTTCTGGAAAGACTTAATATCGAAGAAGTGTTACTCTTCTTAGATTCCTACTATTAGTCCATACTCTCCCTATATCCTGTTCAAAATTTCAATAGTTAATAAAATACTTTTTATTCATACACTCAAGTTCAAATACATTTTTTTTTTGAAATCGCAGTGGATGACATTTGATGTTAATACAGTTTTTTTTTTTCAAATATTAATTCATTAATTAAATAGGGATGAGTGAAAAACGAAATAGGATATTCTGATTGGTTAAACGTTAGTCATTGTTTTAAATTTTACTATAAGCAATTAAGTTTTTCACATATTTTAAAAATAACATCAGTGATAATTTATAACTTATAACTCTATTTGAACAGAAAAATTAGTTTATTACACAAACTTAAATATTTAATTCGCGATGGCAACACTCGAGTACACTCTCTAGCGGGAGTCTGGAAATATCACGCATTCATTTATTAAATTTTCATTTAGTTCCATCAAAATCATTGGCAGAATTAGGCGTCATTTTCTTAGCAGCAAATAAGAAGCAAAATTTCCCTAAGAAAAAGGCCGAAGAATTTGAAGAAACTTTCCAAAATATTGGTAAATCTTTCCGAAACAGAACACACCAAAAATTTGAAGAAAAAATCCTTCAATAATTTTTAACTTCTATCATCAACAAGTTTGCTACTGATAACTTTCGATTTCGGGATCGCATACTGTAACAGTTGTGTATTACGGTAAAATACAATTCATATGTCTTCAATTCATTACAAATTAAAATTAAGTCAACATTGCTTACTTCATTTCAATGAATAAATGTGAATTCAAAACGTATAGAACTGTAATAGTTTTATAATATTCTTCTTCTTTATGGAATAGTATATATTTCTGTATCTAGATAATTCTGAAAACAACAATAAAGAATCACCCGAATTACTTGAAATAGTATCATTTGTGCTGATTATTGATAAATTTTTTACGTTTTCTTGGTAAGTATTTTTTAGTTTTGAAAGAATAATTTAAACTAGAACTCAGCTATTCTGTATATACGTATTAAAAATCATATTGAGATCTTGCAATTATAAAATTTTGCTGTGTTGTATGTTATCTAAAAGTAATGTAGGGATAAACTATGTATATAAGTAAAAGAGAATAAAGTTTAAAACAACATATAATTTTGGAATTCTCCGGATTTATAAATCAGGTAAGTGTTATGATTTTTATAATAAAAAATTTGCTTGTAATTAATTTTTTTTCTTATTTGATGATAGTTCTCTACATAATGTTTTTTTACGTCTGATTAAGAACTATAAGAATAAAAAAGAGAAACAATATGGAAGTTTTTTTATTTCAATATGAGGAATTTTTAAAATATTTTTTATCCTAAAAATTCTTTATTTTACGTTTTTAAGTTTATAGTTTTTTGATTAAAATCGTTGTTAAAATAATTTTCTTGAAAAATTAAATGGTATAACATTATGTGTTTATGTATACTTCTTGCATATTCTAATGCTTGAAGTAATATGATTCAGAAAAGTATGGAATTAAAATTCGGTACTTACGTATTAACGCCACCGTAACTACAGATTTGGCGGTTTTTAAGTGCCGCCAATCAACACCTAAAATTTATGCGAAAAATCATAAAATAAAACACTTTGGTGGGAAATGGGCCGATATAGAGTTTAACATAGATTCAAAACAATCTATATTTTCTTTCACCTGATGCTGTCGCCATATGAACTCTAATAAGTAAGATTCCAAATAAAATTACATTTCCAAAACTTACGTTTACCATAATAAAGTTTCAATGTCATGAGAATTGAAACATTTTCGGTTTTTTTTTTTTTTTTTTTTTTTTTTAAATATTTTTCTCCTGAAAAAATAAAATTGCATCTTGCTCTATTTTTGGCAAATCACAAAGACGCATTTTCGTAGCACTAAAAACTGGTGTCAAAAATCGAAGAACATATCATTTTGAAATTCTCCGGATTTATAAAGCAGGTAAGTGTTATAATTTATAAAATAAAAAAATTTACTCGTAAATATTTTTTTTCTTATTTGATGATAGTTTTCTATAGAATGGTTTTCTACGTCCGATTATGAATTTAAAAAAAGCAAAAGCAATAAACATGAAATTTTTTTATTTTAATGTAAGGATTTTTTATTAAAACTTATTTTTTGATAAAAATTGTTGTCAAAAAACTTTTTTTTACAAAATTAATTTATATAAAATTATGAGGCTTATGTATACTTTTTGCTTATTTTAATGTTTGAAGTAATATGATTCTTAAAACTATGGAATGTAAAGTTTAAATAGGCCTTTCATGTTATATCCTTACATTTAGTAAAATTATTTCTCAGGCATTAGGTTTTAACTCTAATAAGAAGATACATATTTCTTTCTGTTTATTTACAAATATTTTTCCTAAGTGTTTTGGATGTTCCTTCTCTAAAAAAAGAGACACCATTTTGTTTTAGTTTGCATAAGAAAGAATATCAAACATTTTTATTTTTTAAATTTAATAAGCCACAATAGAGAAGGAACTTTACAATGCTACATGCTACATTAAGACGTCTCCAGAGTAACCGAATAACTGTCCATATAGAAATCGCAGGTATTCGTCTCATTCAACAACGCCCCCTATAGTTCGTTGCAATCGTGAGTAATTTTATATATCATTAAGTGGTAGCAGGCGTGGTCCACGTCACCAAATTTATACTTTTATAGTTGTGTGATACCACGCGCCTTCTTTTTATTTTTTTGAATTCCTACTATTTTTTCACACTCTCCCTACACATATTTATGTATCTTGTTCAAATTTTCAATCGTTAATAAAATACTTTTTATTCTTCCACTCAAGTTCAAATATATTTTTTTGAACTTGTAGTGGATGACATTTGATGTTAATTCAGTTTTTTAAAATATTATTTCATTAATTAAATTTAATTAATTTTAGTTTAATAAAATGTAATTAAAATAAATTTTTTCTTTGTTGACCTAAGTTGGAATTGACTTAAATTTTTTTTTATATTACTTGTTAAGAGTGATATCGATCTACAATTGTTAACATAAGGATAATCGTTATACTAATTTTAAGAATTGATTGAAAAATATGTTTACTAAGATTCGTTTCATGTTTACTAACATTAGTTTTCTTATATTTAATTATATTAGTTTTATTTTTGTTAATATTAGCTTTTTTATAAAAAAATGCATTTTTATTTCTTAAATAAATTCATTTTATAGTCATTTGTACAATTTTGGAGTATATAGAGCCTCTCATTAATTCTGGATGTAATGAATGTTTTGTCATTTAGAGTAAAAAATGCCTGAACAATCCTTATAATCCTTAAAGCAAAAATGCTAGGATAATCCCTAAGGATAAATCCCAGACAATTACAGTAAACTATTCCAGATCAAATTACGGTGTAAATAAGTACCGAACTTTTGGAAGTATCATCCGTAACATTTAGTATACCCTACTGTAAAATCTATTTTTACCGTAATGTATTATACCGTAATTTTCAAAATTATAATTATTTAATTAGAGTGATTTAGTGATTTTACGGTCATTATTTTCGTAAGAAAGACGATCTATCAAATGTTTGTTCCGTAACTTTTACGGTATACTTTAACCGTAATACGTTGATCCAAAATTTATTACAGTGTAACAGCTAATCATTGATGCTTTATTGTAGCGTCAGAAAGAAAATTAAAACTGATCTTATGCTATAATATCAACTCAGTGCTTCATATTTGCTATTGATAAAGTTTAAATGGAAAAAAACATATGATTAAAGATAAGAAATGGTAAAATTCTCTGAAAAGATGAAGCTTAAAAAGCATTTTTATAATTCTTTTCTTTATAAGAATATTAATGGAATGATTTATTTAATCTAATCGCTAGAAAATTGATTTCTTATGAATTCAAACTATTTTCGTTTTTTCCTTAAAAGTAAATTTTCTAATGTATCTACATTACCTTTTAAGTTACATTTAGCTTTAATAAAGTTACATTTATCATAGTTTTCAAAATAATAATTTTAAATTTTGTTATAATTTTTATGTTTATTAAATATATGGCATTTTTAATGCTAAGTATATGCACGTTTCCCATGAGATATCATGCAAATTTAATGAAGTGATCTTTACAGTTATTAAACACTAATTATTGCTAATAAGCCTGCCTTATGAAAATTCTCTTTTTATACAAACTGTAGTTATAAATATAGTTATCTTAATTTGTTTAAAAGATACACACCATATCAATATTAATTACGTTACAAATCTCAAAGGAATAAAATGATTAAGGGGAATATGGAAAAATATTTAATTCAATTTTATGATTAAGTTAAATTAAGATAAAGAAAAATATCTGATGAATACACACGTTTAGTAAAAATTTTGTTTTTAAATAAAACAATTTGACTTATAAAATAGCAACATAAAAAAATATTTTTATATTAAATAAATTGTAAGAAATTTCCAAACGTTTTGCTTTTAATTTTTTCACTGTA
This sequence comes from Parasteatoda lunata, assembly GCA_949128135.1. NCBI lineage: Eukaryota > Metazoa > Arthropoda > Arachnida > Araneae > Theridiidae > Parasteatoda > Parasteatoda lunata. The sequence goes on along the minus strand of OX421970.1, from coordinate 9,185,348 downwards.
TTTTAATTAAACAAAATGTAATAAAGTATTTTTAAGTCGATACCTACAGAGACTTATGACAAAATAATTTAGTTTTCAAATTATGTAAACATTATTCACATAAGCTTCTATTGTTTAGGTTAGTCTACAAAATATATTATTTATATCTCAAAAAATTTTAATCTTTCAAAACATCTTTATCTTTCTATTTAATGAGTAAGGAAGTTTTTTTATTTTTAATTTAGATTCCCCGCTTAATTTATTCATTTTTTTTTATATAGTTACTTCAATATTCAAAAAAGTATGCTTTATTCTACTTGAATTTATGTTTTTTCCGAGTTAATTTGTGTTTAGTTTCAGATCATTGAAAGAGATCCAAATATGAGAAAGATTAGCTTTAACAATATTTTTTCCGTTTTGCTCTTCCAATGCCTCAATAGCTTCTTAGGATATTTGCGCTGTGCATAGAGGGCAACATAGATGGAAGAAAGACTCTTGATTGATATGCCAATTTTGAAATAGAATAATTGATCTCAAAGACGCATCTCACTCTGGACGTCTAGTTGATGGTGATGAAGACTAATTCAAATTTTTTTTTCAACTAATAAAGAATGACAAAGTTTTAGTAAATAATAATTTTACTCTTTCTGAGTCATTTTGATTTCAAAAAATGCAAATCGATTTAATAAAATATAAAATAAATATTATTCATTTTTCTTAAAAAGTGTCAAAGTGTGTCTGTATGAACTGTGCTTAAGATACTTAAAGACAAACAATGTTTATTCTGTGGAATCAAAAGTTGCACATTAAAAATCTATTGATATTTCACATTAAATGAGTAAACAGCACAAATTGTTTTGATTTCAATCAACAACTCTGCATTTCAGATGAAAATGTTTCGCTTTTTATGTGTGCTGAATATCGCAAAATTTGTTCAAGAAAAAATTAGTTTTTGTTGATTTTACCTGCGATATTTTGTTTGTTTACGATTTATTCCTACAAAAACATAGCTGAACATGATAAACTATACAATTTCATCATTGCACTAGAATTTAACTCTAAACAATACAATATACGTCTTGACATTCAACAATGCTAATCCATGATAAAACAATGGAAAAACGCATTTTATTATGTTCATGAATGAAATGAATGAAACGCTATCAATTAAAAAAAATTTTAAGGTACAAAAATTATTAGTATACATAATTCATGAGTGTACAAAACAGAAGTTTTACTAGGGTGAGAGAAAATTTAATTTTACCGTTATTTTAAGCTTTAATATGCATGGAATTTTATTTATTTTTTTAAAATTTTAAATCGAAGTCTTTTGCTAAAAACAATAATAACTTTGTAAGAAACTGGTCACTAGGTGGCGCACAAAACTTTCTTTTAAGTTTCTTTTTGTTTCCAAATGAGGAGTCGAGATTAAAAAAATAGATGGCGGTTATCGAAAAATGTTCTGTCTATGTTAAATTTTGTCTGTGATGTGTCGTCAATTATGTCTGTCCTGTGCATCTATAGCTTTAAATAAATTAATTTAAGATGCAGACGACTCGTCTTTTGTGTGTGAAAGTTTAAAAGTCTTTACAGACTAAAATAAAATCGTGGCAGAGTTCGGCACGATTAAATAGTCAGTGCCTTATTAACGAAATGACTTTGGGTTAAGTACTTTTTCTATCTGAAAAGTGCCTTAGTATTTTAAATGTAACTCAATTTTTGTACTAAAATCTGCGTAATTTAAATTCTTGCAATATAAATCTAAACTCACATTTTGTATTAAAAGTTGGATTCTGATTTGGATTCACATATTTATCCCTACTAGAACATTTGTTTTTCATAAATTTTGATGAATAATTTGTTTAAAAAGCAAAAATTGTAAATTGTTTGCTTTAAAGAAATACAAAATTGTTTTATTCAGTGTATTCTGATTTAAAACTTGTTTGAAAATTGTAGTTGAGCATAGCGCTGAATTATATCAAAAGTAAAAGTAAACTCATTCGTCAATGTAAATGTATGTATAATATTTTTTATTCCAGATCAACATGATGAGTTAAGTTTCAGTTAATGAATAATTTATGAGATATGAGCACGGATCTTGGTTTGTTTGTTATTTAAAAAACAAAGAGTGTATTACCTATTGAAAATAACATTTAATTTTGTTTTGTTCATTGTGGTTTTAACTAGGATCATTGTTTTGTATGCTAAAAAAAAGAATAATTAAATATTGTATTTAAAATTTCTATAATTATCATTGAGTATTCTATGATACAGGAATATCATTTTTTGTTGACTTATGCACAAAGTTTATTGTATTTGTTTTGTTCAGAAGTAATGAAAACATTGATTGACGCTTTATATATGTAATTATCGAGTTTATTTTTTGATTCGTTTCGACTTTAAATCGAAAATACGTTGAAATTTCATGCAATTTATTGAATAAGTAAAAAGTGCTTTTGAAACTATTTTGCATTGTTTATGGTATATTGAAAATTAGTGTAAAAATGTTAAGTTAGTTACTATTGCATAATAGACACTATATTTTCGAAATAATAGATCTTAGAATTTGGTATTCGTAATGTATTTTAAGTTTTCTTTCGGTTGTGAATGGTGTTTTGGTTTTCTTATAGTTATTTGATTAAAATAACAAATAACATAATTTTCTTAAATTTAAATTACAAAGAAAGAAAGAGAAAATAAATTGAAAGCATTCTGATTTTGTTAATCCTTAAGTCATGACTTACTTAGCAAAAGCTAAAAAAATTGACTTAAAAAAGTGTGAAGAAATTGGTGTGGATGCTGACTCTTCTAGTAAAGTAGTGTAAACTAAGAATTTAATTTTGAACAGCCCGGCTTATAAGGACGATGAAGTAAAGATTATTCTAGATAGAATTAATGAGGACAGAAAACAAGAAGAGAAAACTTGACAGTATGAGAAAGATAGACAAGAAAGAATTAAACAAGAAGAGAGAGAAGATAGATAGGCGCGTGAAGCCCAATTACATGAACTGGAAATAAAACAAATTAGAACTGGTGAAAAAGGATCCTGTTTAAAATAGTGATTCAGAAAATAAAGTTGAATATTCTTAAAAGTTGAATCATCTTAGATCTCAATGTGATGAGATAAAGAAAAATCAGGAATCTATTTCGCATGTTGTAGCTGACAAAAGTATTGATGAACTGATGTCACGTTACATTAGTGTAGGTAAAGTAAATGGAGTAGAGATGAAAATTTTGAGAGACACTGGTGCAACTCCAGATCTTATTTTCAACAAGTATGTGAAACCACATATGTATACAAAAGAAAAGGTGTGGTTAAGATCACCTTTGGAAGAAACTTTGATATGTTTACCTCTTGTAGAAGTTGAGTTGGAGTGTGAGATGGGACACATAATCACTTAAGCTTCAGTCTTAAGAGATTCGTTAGATCAAGGTAGATATCTGCTTGGAAATAAAACTGCCATGCTATTTGGAGAGTGCAAAGTTAAAGAAGTGTATATGTTAAATGCCATACAAACTAGAGCTGTGAAAAAACTTTTAAATGTTGAAAATGATAACCAAATCCAATGGGACGATAAAACTAACAAAGAGCTGAATGAGAAGACATCTGAAGATAACGAGAAAATTGAAGAAGTCCTACCAGTAGTTAAGGAACTGTCATTGCAAAATCTTATAAAAACTTCTCCAAAAACGTTTATCAAAGAACAACATGATAGTAAAGAATTGAAACCTCTCATTGATGAAACGAAAAAGACAATTTCCAAACCAAACAAATACATATTAAAAATAAATATGCTGTTTTATAAGAAAAGAGACAAAAACGGAATGGAAAGAAAACTATTAGTTATTCCTAAAAAGTTTCGTGAAGAACTAAAAACGTTTTGTCATGAAGGTACAGTTGCACATTTAGGTGCAAATAAAACTAAAGATGATTTATTTAAGACTTTTTATTGGCCGAACTGTTTCAGTGAAGTAGAAAAGTTTGTTAAGACTTGTGATCATTGTCAACGAGTTGGAAAACCTCGAGATAAGAAAAAAGCGCCGTTGAAAATTGTCCCTGTAATTTCGGAAATATTCACCAAGTTGAACGTTGACGCTTGTGGACTTTTGCCAATCAGTACTTCGGAGAACAGATATATCATAACGGTAATATGCTTGTCATCCAAAAATCCTGATGCAATAACTACTCCTAATTTGTGTTCTACAACAATCGTAGATGCGTTCCAAGTCGTCTTGGTTCTCCCAAAGAATTACAAACTGATCAAGGAACATCATTCATGAGTGTTCTTACAACTGAGTTTTTGGACAAATTCGGAGTTCGAGTTGTAAGAAGGTCAGTAAGGCATCCTCAAAGCTATCCTGTTGAAAGGATGCACAGAACATTGAAACGAATTCTTAGAGTGCTTTGTTTAGAATCTGGAACAGAAGGGAGAAAGTCTTACCTCATGCTCTATTTGCGTAGAGGACAGTAATTTATGATAGTACTGGATTTAGTCCAGCAGAACTAGTACGTGAACGAAACTTGAGAACTCCAATGATTCTTCTCTATGAAAACCTATCAGAGCAAGATGACGAAGAAAACAATACGATCTCGTATGTTTTTGAACTACTGAATCGAATGAAATGTTGCCAAGAACTCGCTATACGGAATATCCAAGCAGTTAAAGAGAAACAAAAACTGTGGTACGACATTAATGCGGAAAAGCGAGAGTTTAAGAAAGGTGATCTAGTTCTAATCATCGCTCCATCCAAACCAAATAAACTGTCTGTTAATTACGTTATTCGTTACCCAGACAATGATAAAACTCATGTGTATCATGTAAATACGCTAAAGACGTACTTTCAGAAAGAAGAAAATGTCAACTTGTTGTGTGTTGAAAGCAACTTTACCAAAGAAGACGAGGAAATTCCTCATCTCAAATCAAATTAGAATCTAAAGAAGATGAATTATTTGAAATTTGGCAAAATATTCAATCGAATACTAGATAGTCTGAAAATCAGATAGATGAACTTTGTTTGCTAATTAGAAAATATTCCAGCTTTTTTTCAAATGAGTCTGGATGTACAACGTTGACTGAACACGACATTGAACTAGAGTGTGACGAATCTATTTGTGCCAAACCCTATAGATTCTCATCCCGACAATCAGAAATTTTGAAATCTGAAATAGAAAATATGCTAAAGCTAAAAGTTATTGAACCAGAGGAGTCAGATTTTACTCCTCCTTTGATATTAGAGGAAACCCCTGGCAGAGAAGCAATACCTTTTATTGATTATCGGCGATTAAATAAAGTCACCCACAAAAAAAAATTTCCGTTGCCTAATATTGAAGAGCTGATAGAGAAAGTTTCTGCTGCTACTCATATTTCAGTCTTGGACTTAACCAGAGGTCACTGGCAAATTCCATTAAGTAAAAATGCCCAAAAGTATGCTGCATTCGTGACGAATTTTGGAACTTTTAGGCCATTGCGTTTACCTTTTGGTTTAAAAAACGCACCATATGATTTTAGTCGGCTTATGACAAGTATATTAAAAGGTGTTGAAGAGTATTCAGTGCTTTATTTGGATGATACGGCCATATTCTCCCAAAACTGGGACGAACATTTAAAACACCTAGAAGACATTTTCCACAAGTTGAGTGCTGCTAAGTTGCACATAAAACCGCCAAAATGCCAATTTGGCCAAGCTTATGTAAAGTACCTTGGTCATTTTGCTGGACAAGGCCTAAGAACACCTGGTGAACTGAAGGTCCAAGCCTTAAAAGAACTCCCAATACCCACTACCAAATCTCAAGTCAGAGCTTTTTTGGGATTAGCTGGCTATTACCGAAAATACATTCAAAACTTTTCTGTAATTGCAGCTACAAATTTACTCAAGTGCCGAAATCGTAAATCAAATATCGATTGGAATAGCTCTTGCCAAAATGCATTAGAGGAGCTTAAAGAAAGACTTTGTGACAATCCAGTTTTATATAGCCAGGACTATGCAAAGCATTTCTTCATTGAGTGCGATGCTTCCAATCTTGGATTGTTGTTGTGCTTCCGCAAATGGTAGAAAACGAAGAACATCCTATCCTGTTCCTCAGTAAAACATTTTCGCCTACAGAGCAAAACTACAGTACTACTGAGAGAGAATGTGTCGCCATTATTTTTGCAGTGCAAAAATTGAAATGTTATCTTGATGAGCATAAAATATTTGTGATTCAAACGGATTACAATCCATTAGTGTGGCTGGAAAAAAACACTGGAACAAACCCTAGACTTTTAAGATGGGCGTTAATTTTACAGTCATTCAATTATGAGATTGTTCATCGTAAGGGAAAACAACATCAGAATGCTGATAGTTTGAGTCGAATCCCTTAAAATTGGTAAAATATCAATACCATCGTAAAATATCTCAGATATAAATATTTTAATGAAATAAAGAAACATTTCTTTGTCGTTCTTAAATTTCCAGTATAAATGTTTCAATATTTTGTATATTATGTGTGTGTAATTTTTTTTCCTGATCTAGAATAGTAGGGACAGGTACAGAGCTTTGCAAAAAATTTTAAGGTGCTATTTTTTCAGATAGAACTGATACTATTTGTTTATTTTTCAATACTATATTTGTTTATTTTTCAATACTGTTATTTGTTCACTTTTCAATCCAAGCCCAACAAAGGACTTATCTTAGGAAATATATAAACTTTTCCTTTCGAAAAAAGTTTTTTTCATGAGGAGGGGAAGACTGTAAGAAACTGGCCACTAGGTGTCGCACAAAACTTTCTTTTTGGTTTCTTTTTGTTTCCAAAAGAGGAGTCGAGATTAAAAAGATGGATGGCGGTTATCGAATAATGTTCTGTCTATGTTAAATTTTGTTTGTGATGTGTCGTCAATTATGTCTGTAATATGCATCTATAGCTTTAAATAAATTAATTTATGATGCAGACGACTCGTCTTTTGTGTGTGAAAGTTTAAAGGTCTTTACAACTTCTTCAAACAATTAAGTAAATATTTAAATTATTATCGTTAATAATTTTAATATAAAAACACAAAAAATACTTAATTCTATATATTGCTTTGCGTTCTCTAAAATTAATATCACAAATATCTAAAATTAATGTCTCAAGAAAAAAACAAAATATGTAGTATTTAATCGCAAATGGAAGGGTTCACTTAGCGTGTTCAATCTCATAATATTTTTGCCCAGAATAATAAGTTCTCCTTCAAATACCACAATTCTGGATCATTCACGCGAGTATAGCATCAAGAAGCGGAAGAATGAACTTACTCTTTGATTAACGCATCATTTTTGTTTTCTTTCATTCAATAGGGTATTTGCTATTAAGGGAACAGGATAACATAGATTTTCTGGTTAAGTCTTAGTTATCTCTAAAACTTTTTGTCATATGTTATTAAACGCTATAAAATATACCAATTATAAAGTATTAAAATATTTATAACTACTATACAGCAAGGGCATTAGTTTTTTTTCCCCTCAATTTCATTGCTAAATTTAGAAAAAATATCTAGAATTCTGTACCGATCACCCTTAATAGATAGTTTCAGATTGTGTATGTCGGTAAGTATATATATCTATATATATATATATATATATATATATATATATATATATATATATATATATATATATATATATATATATAAATATTTATATATATATATATAAATATATATATATATATATATATATATATATATATATATATATATATAAATATATATATATATATATATATAAATATATATATATATATATATATATATATATATATATATATATATATTTATATATATATAATATATATATATATTTATATATTTATATATATATATATATATATATATATTTATATATATATAATATATATATATATTTATATATTTATATATATATATATATATATATATATATATATATATTTATATATATGTATATATATATATATATATATATATATATATATATATATATATATATATATATATATATATATATATATATTTATATATATGTATATATATATATATATATATATATATATATATATATATATATATATATATATATATATATATATATATATATATATATATATATATATATATATATATATATATATATATATATATATATTAGTATACATGCATTAATATTAATGTACAAGTTACGTTTATAATAAGTTTTGGAAATTAATTTTGGAAGCATTTTTTGTTGATAATCAATACTGATTACACAATTACTAGGCTATGTTATTCATAGAATATTTAGAAATATGCAAATATGTAATAACTAGAGTTATCAAACATGAGTCATTTTATTCAAAACGTAAACATGGTGAAAAAAGACGATTTTTACTACATAAAAATATATTATTGCTATAAAAAAATAACATTTATTAAATTTGAACTTAAACATTATAATTTATTCAATTGTGATAAATAATATTCATCATTTAAAAATAATCAAGACTTAAAATAATTCACTTTGCCAGTTAAAAGAAAAACATAATGGAAGATTTGATTGCTTTTATTATTTCTACATCAGCTTTTTCCCTTTTGAAAAACTAATAATAATTACAAAAAGCAAATAGTGTTTCAGAGAATTTTTAATCAACTGCATCGGAACTCCATAACAAAGGAAATATAATGCTTGCTTGCTTTTTAATTAATTTTTAATAAAGATAAATTTTTCAGAAGAAATTACTAATCTATGATCTATCGATCTAAGCATTTTATTTGTTGGCATAACATTTATAATAACTAAAATTAAAAACAATGATTTTAAAAAAAAGAATGTTTTTTTAATTTTCTAATAATGATGTTTACATTCAATTGTTTACGTATAGAAAAATTGCTTCTTATTCTGTAATAAAACAATTTCATATTTAGAATTCTTTCAATGTCGATGAGTATATGGTTACTCTCATTTAATTACAGAAATATTAGTATAGAGAAACGAGAGATTAATATTGGCATAATTGTAAAAATAAATAATATTCTTTGTCTTAAAATAAAATGAATGAAATCAAATATTATATATATATATATATAAGAATATTTTGTTGTAAAATACTTTTTTGAATAATCAACTCTGAATAGCCGACTCAATTCTGATTTTACGATTATCATCGAGAAATTCCATAGCCTCATAGTTTTGATTCGAAACCAGAGTACAAGAGAACTCTTGAATTAAGCATTCAGGCAAAGTAGTCTTCGTGGAGGACTTATTGATGGAAATAACCAACATTTGCGTTACACGGAGAGGAATAACTCGAAAAACTCTCACAGTTAGCCCGGCTGCAAGGGGAATCCAACTCCTGATCCGTCTACCGCTGAGAATAATTTAGGTCAGTAATGGAGTTGATGCGAGCCGCAGCAGAATTCGTCTCAACAAGTCAACACTGGGAATCGAACCTCTGGCTTACCTCATTGGGAGTCAAACGCTCTATCTCCTGAACCACTGTGGCTGAATGACCACTTTTGAAATACTGTCTAAACTTCTCGACAGTCAAAATGTTAAACTATAAGTAATAATGATAAAAAGAAATTATATAACATGATATTTAAAGAAAAACGGCCTATCAAGATTTTGCTTTTAACAGAGAATTTATGATTCTTGGATCAATCCTTAATAAAACAAATTCCGGAAACAATGATTTAGTGGTATTTTTTATTTTTTTTTTATTTATTTATTTATTTTTTTATTTTTTTTTTATTTATTTATTTTTTAATTATTCGTTTTGCGATTAATGTTCTTTTCGTGGTTTTATCTCGGTCGTAAGTTAGCCAGTCTTGGTTTATTTTAGTATCTTTTTGCACAGTTTTTCCGAACTAATAGAACTAATAGATTTTAATAGAGTAGAAAATAATTTTCTTTTACTTTTAAAAACTGATGATACAAAATGAACTATTTGACTTATTTAAAAAAAAAAAAAATAGGTGAGAAGTATACATAAGCTTTCTGTAGTTAATGACAGCATATATTTATATAGGCAACCCTAATTATATCTTCCTAATTAAAACACTTAACCTTTGTATTAAGTCAAAAAGAACTTGTTATTTCCGTATATGAAATTTTAGCTAAAACTGGAAATTAGCGGAAGCGTTTTAAGAAGGTAGATTATCTGTTGAATTTACATTTAAGAAATACTGTTAAATATCTAAGAATAAGAAATATGTTGGCAAATTCTTCATTAGAAATTAAATTACAGTCAGAAAATGTTCTGAAGGAAAGTCGCAGATTTTTACATCATCGTACAAGATCATTGCAATAATATTGAAATAGGACGAAATTGTACAATTTTCAATGCCAACTTTGAATCACTTTCGCATTCAATGGGAATGAAACTCGACAGTGACATTTTCAAACAGAATTGTTGAAGTAGTTCTACTCCTGAACTATTATTAAATTCCGTCGATATATTTTCTGCAACTATAGAATTTTTTTAATTGATCTCTCTCTTTAGAAACGAATCCTTTGACCTATCATAGAATCTTTATTCTTTTTATTTCATTTTATTAAATTTAAAAAACAAATTGACAAACAATCCCTCTTCTATCGTTAATTTTAAAAATTTGTATATTTTTAAGTGCCCACTAATTATTTCTAAATAATACTAAATAATATATAAGAAAGCATTGTTAAATTTACAACAAATTACATGGATAAAAACTTCATTCGATTCAAAAATATACAAGTAGGAAATGACAGTCGATATATTTCAAGAGCTTGGAAAATAGGCGCTCATTTTCAAGACCTGCCAAACGTGAATGAAAAGAAACAAAAGTTATTTCAAATCTTTCTGTTTCTTCTCATTCACGTTTGTCAGGTTTTCAAAATGGATGAGTGAATCACGTCGAATGCTATTTCCGATTTGTACATTTTTGAAGAAAATGAAATTTTTAATCAGGTAATATCTCACTCAGTTTCTTGGTATTATACAATTTACAACAATTATAAATTCATTAACTATTTAATCAGTTTAATTTAGCTTCTTAATTCTAAATATTAAATCAGTTATTCAATTTATATGTTATATTTCAAAATATTATTCCATTGAAATTTAACTCGCATCTGATAAATTTATTTAGAATTTTTTTGACCCATATAAAAATATTTTAACTATTAGATAAAACTGACAAGCTTACATAAAGTGAAAAAAATATTATATTCCTTTTTATCTCTTTATTTGTGAAATTAATAATATAAAGAAGGACATTAAACCCGCCTATTTAATGTTTTATTTACAAAAATATTCTCCAGTTTGCTTATATATGAAATAAACCATTAAGTTTTCTTGTTATTCTCAGTCTTTCTTTTTCTTGTACATAAAATATGTTTTAATTCCATAAAGACATCCATAATGTGTTTCTGCTGTTTCACTATAGTCGCAATATAATATGCTTTAAACCATGAAAAATGGAATCAATGACAAATGTAATTAGAATTTGTTTCGCAGTAAACAAAAAGTATTCGTGTTTCTTTGACTTATTTCAGAGTGCCAAAGAAAAATGAATTACGAATGGTTAATGCACATTAAGAACGAAAAGTAAGGTTGAAGTATATAAAGAGTACGTATGCTTAGAATATTATTATTTTTATAAAACTCGGAAAATTTGAATTTTTAGCGTAAGAAATTGTGCTATAAAAATGGAGAATGTAGTATAAAATTAAGCATTCCATTTACATTCAGGGCCATTATTGGGATTTAAACCAGGTAAGCCTCTTTTTCAGAAACACTTGCGGTTGATTTTTTTTTTTCATTTTTTAACAAGGCACAGTTAATTGCTTACCGAATTTATAAATAAAAACATAAATTTTTTGTTAATTATGTTCGACATCCAGAGAAGCAGATCTCCATTCATGTATAGAGACCGAGATATTTCGCTTACATAGGAATAAACAAAACTCGTTACACAATAGAACAGGTTGAGCATCTTTCCCGGCTACGAAATTTGTGGCAAAACTTTCATATTAAAAAAGATGTAATTTAAAGAATCTATTTACTACACGTTATCTATTTGCTTGAAATCATGGTCATCTATAGAATCTTCTGCTATAATCAACTTCAAAAACTATATGGTACTGTGAGAATACTTCTTGTAATGAGATTAACTTGAAATAAAAATTTATTGACTATCTCTCACTATACGTATGATTTTAATTAGGAAGTACTTAGCTTGTTTGTTGAATTTCTTACAAAATAAAATATTTAACTTAAGCCTAAAAATGCCCCTAAGCATAAAAATCTAAAATTTAGAAACACGATACGAAAATAAAAATATACATTCACAGTATAAATGCATTTTATTACATTAATAAGTACTATTCAAATACTATAATTTGTATTTGTAATAAGTACTATTCAATTTGTGAAAGTAAGGGGATATAATCGTCGACTATGACGACCACCATATATCAAAAGGTACATAAAGATGAAATACAGTTAACATTTCTTAATATACTAGTGAATTAGAATCAAGTTAAAATGTTTTTTGTATACTAGTGAATTGGTATTTAATATTTTTAGTGGTAGTTACTCCACAAAAGGACTAAGGTGCAGAGTTATCAAAACATATTTTTGTTCCATTGTAACGCATTGATTTGATAAGCAACTGATTTGAACAAAACTATTCATTGATAAGCAATTTTATTTCTGTTCGTATTCTCTATAATAAACTATAAAACATCACTCTACAATGCCAACCTATGTGCAAACATAAAGCGTTGATAAAAGTCTGTATCACTTTACATTACAAAATTAAAAACTTTTAATTAAAAAAATTTTATTATTCTATAACAATCGATTTCGATCTAGGAAAAAAATGCAAGTTGATGTGCAAAGAAAACGGGTTTTACAAAAGGATATATAAATATTTGTTAAAATATAGAACAATCTGTACAGAATAGTTATTTACAAAGCTTCAAAATCACCACTTTAACAAACAGGGACTTATCGTTAGGAAGATAAATGTTTGAGACGGAGTTTAAATAACGCAAACAATTTAAATATCCAAATGTTTTCCGATGCAATAAGCATTTCCTTCCGGCTGCATAACCGATACCGCAGGAGTTTTCAAGAATTAAATTGAAGTCTCCCAAAAACTGAAATGCGAGAGATGCTCTAATGAACCGAAAAATAGCCATGCTCTTCTGTTCAATCGTGTAGAAGTATAGATTGTTAGCTAATGCCCTTTCTTGTTTCTGATTAATGTCTTTGTAAAGCTCCAGTTTGTAGGAACAATATATTTAATGGTGTGTTCATAGATATTTTCATTAAAGTTTTGGCATTGAAGGGTTCTCAGATTTAGCTTATTATTTACCGATATAAGTTAGAGACTTAAGATTGAAGTTGATTCTAAGAGGGTGGATTAGCTACTTTAAATGTACTGCAGATTATTGTATTTGCAGAAGTTTAATTATTTTTCGTTTTAGTTGAAAATTGCACTTCAAGAAATTACACTAAAAATTATTATGCTGATTGTTTTTAGTTCCATTGTAAATACATGATAGTACTGTTATTTTTTTAAGAAACTGTACTTTCAAAAAGTAAAAATTGTATTGCTAAAGTTTTTTTAACCACTTTTGAGAAATAAAAAAAACAGAGTGGATGATAGTTCAGTTCAAAATTGCACTTTTAAAAAATTAAAGAGTATGTACTGCAATTGCTTCGGTTGGCAATTGTACTGATGAAAAAAAAAATAGTGCTAATGTTTTTGTTTGATACTGAGCTTTTAAAAAGTAAGCAAAAGGAGGAAAAATTATCGTGCCAATACTTCTTTTATGAACTAAACTTTCAAAAAATGAAAAATAATAAGAAAGATTAATTACACTTTTTTAAATAGCATCTAAATTAACATTAATATTTTAATTAATAATATCTTAAAAAGATAATAATTTAATTAATAAGAATTTATTATTAATAATTTATTAATAATAATTTGTTAACTCACAATATAGTTTTAATTGACATTTTCTAGCAATTAATTTATTTTCGAATTATTATGACTACTTTCTTTGTTTTGTTTATAATATTGAAAGTTAATATTATATTTTTTTTTTCTAAAGCAAGTATTATTTTCGCTTAAAGGGAAATGGTGTTACTCGTTTTCTGAAATAAGTATTGGATAAAAAATAAAAATATCCAAACAAAACCTACGAAATTTGGGAAAAATCTCAGAATCTAATTTATATTTACTAAACTAGATTATATTTTAAAACAAACCACAAAAAAGTGACTCAGAAATGCGGATAGAATCTTATTTTAAGCATCCAAAATCCTGTTTTAAGCTTCCAAAAGCGTGTTTCCAAATTCACATACGGTGTTTTTCAATTTCCCGGAGGAATGAAAGAAGTAAGTTTTTTTTAGTGTCACAAAGTTCTTCTTATACTTTTACCGCGGTGTAAACAATAACGTATGCAAATTAGTTTAAATAAAAGAATATTTTTGGAGAGGAATACATCTGGGATATGGAGGAAAAGGAGCGCAAAGGCAAAACTTGCATTGTTTAGTTTCTATTTTATCTTAACCATGATACTAGCAATGAAATTCACAGCTTTTTTAACGAATTACTTTCTTTTTTCAGTAACAATACTGGTTTTGATTTCTATAAGAAAATCAATATTTTAGTTATAATGAATGGTTAAAAAGCTTCAAAGAGCTTCACATGCATTAATACTAATGGTAAGATATATTTTGATTAGAAGTTAAATCATCCATTAAAATAGTTTTCTCAGAAAAATATAAAATCAATTCCATAAAAAAACTATAAGAATAATTCTTTGAAGAAAAAAAAAAAAAAGAAAGAAACTGTTTTCTAAAATATCAATAATTTGTTATGTAAAAATAATTTGTAATGTAATAATAATTTGTAATTTAAAATAAAATAATTTCCCTAAAAATATTTTAATAAAATATTTAATATATATAGCACAATACAATATGATCTGATAAAATTATAAAACAGTATAATAAGATAAATATACAAACATTTAAGAAAAAAATGTTAAGAAAAACATTCCTCCAAAGAAGAAACTGCAAACACACTGTTAGAAATTTCACGGTAAAAATGGTAAATAACATTTTATTTAATCGTTATTTTACCATATCCAAACAAAACTGTCAAATAACCATAAATAAAATAGTATTCAAACTGATAATTGTGAATAAAACCAGAATTTTATTGCCTAACTAATGAAGCCAGCTACTTGCAGCTACGTAGATATTACGCCCTAGAGAAATATCCGACGAAGCTGACGGAACGGGGTTCGATCGCCAGCGTTGAACCCTACAACATGTCTCCAATTCCCTTCAACACTTGAAGAGTGTCCTGCAGTCCCCACTTTCAGACCCTAGACTATTAGAATACGATTCTCTCCGTAAGGCTTCTTAACACAAAAAATCTCTTACAATCTCCTATCTCTTACAATAAGTGAAACAACTAGAAAACTAATTAAACTACATTCCCGAATCCATTTGATAAACCACTTCCTAACTTCAATGCCTATTATCTAAAATAAGCTTGGATTCAATATCCAGATAAATTTCCTTTTTATGGTTTTGAAATCATGTTAGTAGTAAATGGTGATAAAACCTTATAATTTTGTATTTGTGGTTTTTTTTAACCATATTAATTGAAAACGGTTTCACAACTGTAAAGATAAAAAGATTTTTTTTTACCGTTAACTATTCAGTGAAGTGAATGGACTGACTACTGCCGTTTATTTTACAGTAATTTTAGAGTGAAAATTCAAACAGTGCACAATAAAATAATTCTTCAAAAAAATACAAACATAATTCCTTGAAATATGTAAATATCTTTTTTTTATTTATTTTATTTTAAAAAAAAATGATTTATAAAATTTTTTTAAGTATCAACTAGAAAAAATTTCTTGGTGACGCAGCGTTTTGAAATTCATCCCGTTAGAGATTCAAGTAGACCGAATCAACAAAATGGAAAATTAAGTTATAACAACTCTGTATGTTAGTGAAATTTTGAGCTCTAGTTTTAGATATTGTTGACTTGTTTAAAACAAAGTTTGTCATAGCTCAATTCGATGTAGGATGCGATATTCCCCTTTGTAACACGTGAGCTTCACGCTCATTCATATCATTTCATGAGCTTAAAACAAGTAAGCAAGTGAATCCACGAGAAGTACTACTGAAATTTCTAGGAACTCGATGACTAAAATACTATACTTTTAAATTTCAAAAATTAAATTTTAACAAACCATTGAGCAGCATCTATAAACCTTTTGGCACTGCAAATGATGAGTGATTGAGCTGAGTATAAAAAGTGTTAACGCTCATACATCGCAAAGTGTTTCAGACAAGATACCAAGTATTCTCTCAACAATGAACAAATAACGTAGAAACTCTCATGATAGAGAAGCTAAGAAGGATGGTTTTGGAAAACCTTACACCTTTAGGTGGTTTTGGAAACCTTACACATGAATATCTACTATAAGTCATATTTAATTTGATTTCAAGAAGAAGCTATTTTGTTTGCTTTTAATGCATAATAAAATTTTCGACTCACATTTTTTTGGGGTAGCAATCGAGATAAATAACGAATCACCTTATAATAGTTTTATTATAGTGACACCAGAAACACTCACTTAATATTCTGCAACTAAATGGTATTTTTTCACGCATTAGACAAAACCAAATTTTAAATAGAAGCGCATTCTTAATTCCATTTTAAATAACATTTCTGCTAGCTTTCTGTTTTTTCCAATGCTTTTTTATTGAATGTTATTTCACATTATATAACGTTCGATATTATTTAATAAGTCCGATATTATCTATAAATAACCAATATTCTTTTGGTTTCCATAGAATTCTGTCGAAAATGAAATTTTTAATTTTGAAAGCCTCTGTTTATTTTGTAAGCATCACTACATTTTTAGAATAAACAGTTAAACATTGATTCGAGACAACACATAGTATAATTTGAACCAAAACAGCTTCTCTTGTAACCTGAATAAGGTGTTAACCATGTTTCCGTACAAAGGGAAGCTTAGTATCGTAAAATAAAAATAATTCCAGGATCAACTTAGCACCATAATAAGGTTGCAACAAATTTCCATTCTATCCTAGTATAACTCAGAAAAAATTCTTTAACAGTCCAGCCATCCTAAAGAAGTGTACAAATTTCAATACACTAATTGCATTAGGTTTTGAAAAATTGCACTCGTTCTAAGAAGTGCACAAAATTCTCCACTGTCATTTTTGCAAAATGTTTACTTATGTATGTTAATGTATGTTAAATGTTAAATATAAGAAATCGTTTGAGTTCTCTTATATTGCCTTAAAACTAAACCTCACTGTATAAGCTAAAACAGTGTTGTACATTATACAACTACAGTGATGTGTCACATTATAATATTTCTGAGATTGAATTATGCTGAAGTTAGTTGGGTAGCTGCTTAAGTAACTTAACCTCCCATCTCAATTATCCCAAGTCACTCTGAGTAATATACACGAAATGAAACGAAACTACATGTTGAATATCCTTATATTACATTCCATGTTAATTCCTTCCGAATCAGCTCAACTAATCAGCAAAACCTCTACATAGTCATGACTGACAAAATAATCTATCAAGATTCCTTCTATATAAAGAAGAAAATTAAGTAGCTGTTCGTAATAATAAGGTTATTGGGGGAGGGGGGGAATCGTGTTTAATGTAGGTTGTCATACACTTTTAGATCAAGAAACTTTTCGCGAAGCAAAAATATTAAGTTCACTTATTAAAAATTCCGGATCAAATGAAAATAGTAAGTATTACTTTAGAAGAATGCTTCACCTGAGAAGAATGCTTCACCTGTATCAAGAATGCTTCACCTTGAGTGAAGCATTCGTAAAATCCATTTTACCAAAAAATTCCAATTTTAACGTAAAATTTCATACCGTACATTTTACAGTATTTTTTATTTAATCATAGTGATTCAGAGATTTTACACTAAATGTTATTGTAAAAATTATGGCATATTAGATTTTTTGTTCCGTAAAACTTAACGGTAAAAATGGAATACGTATTGCCATCCTGAGTAATGGTACGTTTTATCATCATTTGTTTCGGAAATTTTATACAGCAAAGCCACTACTAATATCGTGTTTGTTGAGGAAAAAACGGTGGGAGTGTAATTATATAATGAAGGTCTTTAAGAACAGCAAGGATTTTGATGATCGAAATAAATCTCTAAGAACCTTTTAAAGCCTTTAAATTAACAAAAGAGGGTGGAAAAAGTTGGTAGTGTGTAATATAATGAAGGTCTTTAAAAGAGCACGTATTTTGATGATCTTTAAAGGCCTTTAAATTAGCAAAAGAGTGTAGTAAAGAGGTAAGAATGTGGTATATAATGAAGATCTTTAAAACGAGCAAGGGTTTTAATATTCTAAGAAATCTCTAAAATTCTTTAAGAGACTCTAAATTAGTAAAAGAGGGTGGGTAAAGGGGTGAGAGTGTGTTACATAATGAAAGTCTTTAAAAGAGCACGAATTTTGATAATCTAAAAAATCTCTAAAATTCTTTAAAAGCCTCTAAATTAGCAAAAAATTTCATTTAAAACTAAGGGGTGGGAGTTGTCCTTAAAGATTTATTGTAATGAACAAGAATTCCATTTTGAATTTTTCCAATTGAGATTTTTCTCCCAAAATTTCAGATGCTATATAATATATATATATATATATATATATATATATATATATATATATATATATATATATATATATATATATATATATATATATATATATATATATATATATATATATATATATATATATATATATAAACAATTGGGATGTATTTTCATTGTAGTTTGTAATCATGTTAAAAAAATATCAAGAATTTAGAATTGTAATAGATTATTTTAAGATTTTTGATTGTTTGCAATGTAAGTTTTTATCCAAAAGTAAATTTTATACCTTCTTCTACTTCCACAAACTGATCTTACGGGCACTTACTCACCCTTATTAAGGAAATAAAACAGAAAAAATTATTTTATACGACGTTTGCTTCGTTCTACCTCTACAAATAGATCTTTAAGATCAGTTATTATTTAATTTGTTAGTTAATTATTAATTAATGATTATTTTTTAATTATCCTGAATAAATGGATAAGCAAAGAATGTATTTTATAGGACGTAATTATTACATCCCCTGCTAGTTTCTGCGCAAAATACCTTCACCTTTTAAAACCATAAACTTAACGTCTGCTTATCAAGGTTTAAAAGGTTTCTTAATTTTGGTGATTTATTTTCCTTCTTGTATTAAAAAAAAAAATTAATAACTCAGGGAAATAAATGTTTTGCTGCAATTTTATAAATAATTGATCGAGGCAATTTTGGGTTTGAGTTTTTAAATCTGAAATCTGTTTCGTTCTTGAAGATACATATTTTTTCAAATGATATTTTTAGTCCATTTTTTTGTTTAAAAACGTTATATACAATATTTGGAGTCGCGTAAATGTTGCTATAAACTTCGAAGTGAGTTAAGGAACATCTTAGTTAAACCTGAATGGAAACCCATGCCTATCGCGCATGGCTAGGAGTACTTCTTTATAATTAGCACGAAACTATTCACCAGAAAACAGTTCATAATAGAAAAAGCCTCCCTAGTGGCGTACGACAACTTTTCCTGTCATGGGTTCCAGTACAATTTTAATCTTAATGACATACCCTAACTCTCCTAGGAGATTGTTGCTCACTATGACTCTTCTAAGAGTTGAAACATGTAGGGGAGAGGGGGGCACATGTGAACAGGGGGCAGATGTGTACATGATATGTTTTACCAATATGATTCGAAATAAAAATTCTTCAAAAATTTTCAATAGATGGTAGTATTAGTCCTACCTCTCTGCCAAATTTTCAGAACAATGAGCCATTTTGTTGTTCTATTCTGAAAACTTTTTTGTATTAGCTGGTGTTCTATATACTTTTATCACTCTCTTCTTCAAGTGAAAACATAGTATAAATCAACTAATGAGATGAAATTAACTATTGCAGACAATTATATGAACATTCAGGTAAGTTTATGGCAATTATTATTTTTTTTTACTCAGTCAAAAGTTCTTTATTTTTCAAGTTAGGCTTAAGAAGGATGATGGGGCACTTGTGAACAAAACATCTGAGGCAGATGTGAACAGTTCCCATGTGCCCCTACATAGTATCGATATTAATATTATTATCCTCATGATAATATAAGTTTAAAAAGTATGTATGCATTTAAAATTATTATTATTTAATTTTCCATAATTAGTTAATTAATTGTTAATTTTTTCTTCAATTTTTTTAATTAAATGGTTGGTCAACAATTCTGTGTTGTATAATGATTACGAGAAGTAAAAATACATAATATTTTAATACTTAAAAAGTTGAGTTTAAAATAATTTTTAAAATATATTATTATTATTAGTAGAAAACCTATTTTGCAAAAGCAATATATGTAAGAATATTCTTTATTTAATAAAATATCCTTTATGCTGCCTTGTCTTCTAAGTTTTGAATGAAAATGCGAAAAAAAGCGTGAAAGAGTATCAGAGAAGAAAGAAAAAGGCCCATAACAACTCCTGAGGAACATGAAGTTGCGAAAAACCCAATTCACGAAATTAACCCAGTAAATTCAATAAATTCACCTAAACAAATAAACCCAATAAATTCACCTAATAAGCTGCAACCTCTTCAGTATAATGTGTATCTATATCTGTTATATTAAAGATTTTTTTCTTTTAAATATGATAATTGCTTTGTGTTTTTAATCTTGTTCATATGTGCCCCAGGCATGTTCACATGTGCCCCACCATAGGGGCACATGTGAACAATTGAAGTCATTCTTCTAAAATATCATAAAGTAAATAAATATTTTATTGAAAAATCTCAAAAAATTCCATAAGACAAAGAAAAGACTACTTAAACATATGGAGTTCTTTACTGTGAGAAATTGATAATATTTTCTGAAAAATGAAGAAATAAAAAAAATTGTTCACATGTGCCCCCCTCTCCCCTATGCTATTTTTTTTATATATATAACGCTTTTATATTAGCATACTGTAAAAAATTCAGGATCAAAATACGATAAGAAATACTGGGACCCAGGGTGCCGGTTTCTTTACCGTAGTATCTATTTTTGCCGGAACATGAACATTTTTTTACAATATTGATTACCTTAAGGGGGACCCCACCCTGAATATTTCAAAAATTCGAAAAAAAATTTATTGCATTTTTCGAATCTTTGTACCCTTTCTAATGTCTGTCTAAAACGATTTATCGGTACCTAACTTCGTTTGGAAGTTATTCCGGAAAATAGAGAGTCGTCGTTAAGCAGGTAGAAAGGCCCGTTCGGCCGGATTAGGAGGGGCGCCATTCTTTTTGTGTCTCATCCATTCTGTTGACTGTATATAGAAACTTATTGTAGGCATTTCATTTATCTACCATTATATATATGAAGTTAAACGTTTTCCCCTACCATAAGTCAATACTTTAAACGCGTTTTTCTCAAAACGCTGTTTTTTGACCTGGCCTAACATTTTTCTCATGTTCTATACAACGAAATAAGCTGTTCTTTATTTTAAATTACGTAAAAATATATTCTTTAGAAAGTAGCATAGGATTTTTTTGATATTTTTATATTTAGATTTTATATTAGTATTTGAATGAATATTTTTTTAATGAAAAACTAAATTTTTTTTTTAAGTTGCCGCCATTTTGATAATTTTGCGAATATCAAATCAGAAAATCAAAACAAAATCGTTTTCCTATGCTTCAGGACTTCTAAATCCATGAGGCCAGTGAGGTGCTACTTTTTGATGACCAGCCACACACGGAACTGCCACCAACTTATTTTTTATTATTTTGTAAAGAAACAAAATTTAAAATAGACTTAAATCGTTGCTAAATAACATAAAAAAAAACAAGGAGTCTCAGCATTGTCTCTATTACTTAAAAGAAATTCAAGAAAAACGTTAATATTTTACCATCTCAGAGTGGGGTCCCCCCTTAATAAATGTCATTTAAAAAATTTAGCTTGGAGAAAGAATCCAATCACAGATTCGAAATCAGCGATGCGAAAACATCTGTTAAAAAAATCTCCTGTAACAAAAAAAAAGTGCATTTGTGTAATTAATTGGTTCAAATAGTATCAGTTCCCTTCTTTATCAATTTTAAAATGCGAAACATAATTATTTAAATCATTACGCTGTACATGATATTCTGTAGCAGTTTAAATAAATCTATAATAATGAACAAACTTAATATACCATAGAAACTAGAAATAAATTAATGTAATTTATTTTTCTGAATTATAGAAAATAAACTGAAGCAGCAAAACAGTAGATTGGAATTTATTCGAGAGAAATTTTATTTGTTGCCTGGAAATTCCTTATATCTTGGTGAATTGTTTTCAATTTATCGTGAAGTTTACATTCCAATTTCTTTATCTATTCGAAAATGCGAAACCAATTACTTAAAACACACTTTAGGCAAACTATTTGAGAAGAATTTCGAAAAAGTTCGAAAGAGCTCAAAGGACTACCTTTTTCGTTTTATCTTACGCTTCAAAAGATTTCAGACACCAAACAGAAAATGATGCCATTTATCATGAGATAAATAGAATAAACTGAAATAAGTAGGTATACGGTGACGGTGCAAACGTTAAAAAAAAATGCTGAATAAGTAAATAGCAAGAACTGTTGTTCTAAGTTATGAAATATTTCATTTCTTGGTGCGAAAACTGTATTTTAATATTACAGATAGTGCCTGCTTATCGAAAAGCTATGGAACAAACATCATTTTTTGAAAAGAATTATAACATTATAATCTGGCTCAAATAATCTAGAACTCATATATGGCATTTTTATGTTTCACCTATACCACATCAAATATATGATATGGAAAATTTAAAGTATATGCAATTAAAATAAGACTAAAACTTTCTTTTAAATTAAAATAAATAAATAAAAAAAATTTTATTAGACTTTTTATTAGATGTAGCTTTATTTTGTTATTTTTTTACGATTAGGAAAAAAAAGTATCTCCAAAGCCAAGATGTGGCAGATGATTTACTTGCGGCGACTGAACTTAACTTAATCGTAACCGCAACAGTTACGATCAGTAACGCGGCGACTGAACTTAACTTAATCGTAACCGCAACAGTTACGATCAGTAACTGTCTCTGTCATTCCGCGCGAAAAAAAAAGCCTAACCGCCATTGTAGACGCACTGCTCTAACTTTCATATTTTCTCTTGTGTTCGTTATAATTGGATATTAAAATAAATACTAATTAAAATGTAAGCTCAGTCTATTCATCTCCTGGACACAACCAACCACCACATACTCATTTCTTTATTTGTTTTCCTCTTTCCTTCGACAGCCATCTTCACAAAAGACAAGAGATAACATGAAGTATATATCATAGAAAGGTACTCTTACAAGTGGATACTTCATCCACTCATACCTACAACGTTCTTCAGCTATGATCTATTTTATTTTAGCTGGGTTTTTTTTTTTGTTAGAATCGCTAATTTTTTGAACTAACCAACCAATTCTTAACAAATTTTTTAAATAAAGTTATTTTTTAATTTTCTCAAGTTTTAAATTCCACTTATTTGCAGTACTTATGAAAATATTTTATTTAATCAATAAATCAGCCATCGCTGGAATTCAAACGTGGATCACTTCATAGGGAGGAGAGTGAACTATCCGCCGAGCCACGTGGCTCTTTTAGAATTACCTTTTTATAACCGGCGTTGAATAGCCGACCTACGTTTGGGTTTACGTCGATCAATGTTTAACACCGTAGAGTCAAAAAATTTCTGATTAAATTACAGTAAAAAGTATCGGCACACATGTTCTCGATACTTTTACCGTTATATCCATTCTTAGAGGAACATGCTTTGGAAAAAAAAACTGATATTCAATACTTTTTGGAGCAAGAATTAAAGTAAAATTACTGAATCATTTTAATTAAAAAAATATTGCTGTAAAAATTACGGTATAATATTTTACGGTTAAAATGGATATTAAGGTTAAATGAACTTTACGGATGATGTACCCAAAGTTCTTCATCCGGAACTTTTTACAGTGTAGGCTTGTAATTTTGAAATCAACACAGAATACAAGGGGGCACCTGAATCAGGCATCGGGACTAACTAGCCTTATTGAAAAACTTTTTGATGGAATTGATCCAATTTTGTGTTACACCGAGAGGAAAACAACAAAACCTCCATCATTGCGCCTGACTGCATGGGAATCCTTTCTCTTGATTATTGTTGACTGCATGGGAATCTGGGATATTTTACATCAGTACTGTGGTAGGTGGGAGTCAGGAACAGAATTCGTATCAATCAGCCATTGATGGGATTTGATCCTGGGTCATCTCTATTCCATTCTATTAGTCTAAGTTATTTCTATTTCTTTTGAAACTAATACATATCTAGTATATTTCCTCTGTCAAAAAAGAGAAGGAAAAAAACAAGGGAGGAAAACTATACTACATTTCTCAAATTTGGAATTGTATTTGGAGCACTATTCAAATAAGACCGTCTTAGCAGCATTACCGATACTTAGCCGCATTATTACATACATGTCAAATGCCATAAGTATAATTTGATTAATAACTAATTACAATTTAAAGCTTCGATATAAAGGAAAAAATAATGTAAACTAATGCATGAGAAAGGCTTATTAAATAAATATAATGCTTAAAATAATGTATATATTAAATAAAAAGGATAATGCATATCAATAAATGCATTAATTTTGCATTTTATGTAAGTTTATATTTTTGGCTGCTGTCTTATCAAAGTGAATATAAACTTTTAATATTAATATCTAAGGCATTTTAATTTTCTTTCAAGCAAAAACTAATTATGGTTATTTTATTAAAAAAATATTTAAAAGAGTGTAAAATATACACATTAACAGCTTTGGGAGTAAAGAGGATATTTAATTTTTAATTTGAATGTGAACACACATTTTTTTACGCTTTAAAGAGATAACAAAAATATTTCATTTAAAATTCATTTTTCATTCTACAAATATTTGTTGTATAATGTGTTTAAAAATGCACTATTTGACTTTTTTTACAAACAATAGTTCACCGTGTACCTGATTTGTAAAGCATGCTAATTTGTGAAGCATGGCTAATATAAGTAAACTGCTAGATAGATATTTCTCTGCTGAAAACACTCCCATGGGAAATTAGCATGCGTTAATAAATTTTCATACACTGAACTGCTTAATAATTCTAAATTATGCATTTACTTTTTAACTATAAATTTGATAAAAGTACAGATTGGTGTTGTTTTTAGGATTAAAATGAGTGAATTTAAATCACAGATATTATATTCATAAATAAAAATACTCAAAAATACTTATTTTGTAAAAATTTACATATTTAGATGAAATGAAATTGGTTTGTAGTGATAAATATGTAATGTGTTTGATTCACTGAGATTTAAAGTGTAATTGAAAAATGGAAGAAATGTTTTTTATAAATTTATAAAACTTGTCCTTTGTAATGCAAATATTTTGTTAAAATATTGTTCTTTTATTTTGAAATTTTATTCACTTGTTATTCAATTGGGGCAAATGCGTATTCCTTAGTGTAAAGCACACGTGGTTTGTAAACAATGTAATAGGCGGGCTGTTAGCAAATGATTTAAACTTAATTCTTTCTAGTAGAAAATAATGCAAAAACTGAAAGCGTTTTAATGCCTATCCGAATATAGTGTTAGGATACTAAAAAAATTTTGTTGATTTGTGTTAATACTGAATAGAGTGTTCATAAAAGCTTTAAAGGTTGTATTTAAACCCAATAAAAAAGGCTGATCATGTGTATTTACTCAATGAAGGAATTATTTTTGCCAATATTTGCACAAGTTAGGAAACAGTCAGACGGTCGATATGTTTTGGATTGATATTATAAAATTTTATCTTTATCCACTTCCTTTTTGTTAAGATATTTTTCGAATTTATTATAATATGTATCTCTATGCTATCTCGATCATCTTTATTTTGTGTGTAAGTTTGATTAGCAAGTTAGTTTTATTTCAAGAAAAATTAGGTTGTTAAAAAAGTTTTGCAGCACTTGCAAAAATGAATGAATTTTCATTTTGTGTTTTTTTTTTTTTGTGTGTTCTTAGTTTAATCATTCCTCAATAAGCTCTAAATGACTTTGGATACTTCGAGTTTTGATTCGTTATTGCTATTTAAGAGATCTTTCAGCAAGAGCTGCTGCACGGGTGTGGCAGAACTATTATAACAACCTAATACATGCATGCTGAATTAATGATTCATGTGCTGTATTGTATCCTGAAATATTTATTACCTACATATTGAATTAATTATAAAATTTATGTTTACTGATTAACAGAAATGGTGGTTACTACTTTACACCAAGTAGTTTAAATTAATGTTGTGGTGAAACACCTAGTATTTAGTTTAACTACACTACTTTGGTGTAAATTAGTTGACACCATTTTTGGTGAATGTATTTTGAAATGTATTTGAAATCTGTAGGTTTTTAAAAATGTAATTTAAGAAATAAGATTCCAATTGCATATCTCAAACTTCTTCACCAAGATTTGCTAAAACTATTGGTACATCTTTTAATATTTTTACTACCTTTCAAATACATATTGAAGATTAAAATCATTTCATTTAAAGGAACTACGTTTTTGTATCGTATTTTGTATCTTGCATAAATTTATTATCATGGCTTTGTAGTATTTATGGCACCATTAAATTGCATCCAATAACATTGAAATCAATTTATTAAAGCAATAGTTAATACTTTTATTAAACCAATAGATTCGTATCGTTCTTACTTTTCTTATTATGCATACATATTTTACTGCAATTTATGTAAATATTAGATTTCATGATTTAGGCAAGTAACTCTACCGTGAATCAAAGGTTTATTGATTAATATGAAATACTATGCTATTACAGTAAATATAAATTGTATATACAATAACCAGGATATGCAATACGTATTAAAATTACAAAATTAAAAGAAACCTGCATATATTTTAAAGAATTTTTTTAAAAAAATCTCATTTTTAAAGAAATTATAGTTTATTTTTTATATTCCTATGTTATAGTTTTAACAACCTTAGCTAATTTTGTTTTTGTTTTAGTTCATTAGCATTGTCACACTAAACGATTTTGTACAAAATTTCTTGGAAACAACGAAATACATTTTTTTTTTTTAAATTTATTGCTCTTTCTAAAAGAAGGAAAAAAATGGCAAACTTAATCTTTCTTAAACAGCGCAATGCTTTACAGTGAACAGTTGAAGGACAAGAAAAGCGTCCTGCTAATGATGCGTTTCAATAAAGTTTCATAAGCCGCTTATGGAGTAAAAGAAATATGTAGTCAACGTGAATAAATAATGGGAAAGATAAGAACTCCAGCTGTAAGTTTTATCGCTGCGAAAAAAAGTATTAAGAAAGATAATAAAAACCTTGGTGTCCAGGGAAACTATTAGGAAGGTGTAAAAAAGATTTTTTTTTTTTTTTTTTAAAAAAGCTTAAGCTATTCGATACCTTGTTCAATAGATTGTATCCAAGGAAATGTTAGTAAAACTAGATAAAAATATTACAATTTATTCAAAATAATTCTAATAGTTAAAATAATGTCTATTTCGTGAAACTGTACTATTTATTTCAAAATAATATTATAACACGCAAAAACTATAATATGAAATAAAAAAACAACATAAAGAGTCAGTAAAATCTTTAATAAAAGTTTTTGTGAGACCTATATTTTGGTGCTTGTCGACACTTAATATTAAAGTAATAGAATCTTATACCGCGAATGTAAAAATAATGGTACACCTTTAATATGGTATAGAAAGACTATAGTAAGTATAAGATTCTGTGCTTAACATAAGACAATGGGAAGTTACTGTAGAATCGTACTACTTTGTTTAATACGAGATATTCTGAGATTACAATAAGTATGAGATTATAGTATTAAAATGAGACATCACGCAATCACAGTAGATATGAGATGTTATGTTTAATAGGAATTAATACGATATTACAATAAGTTAGATATTCTATGATTAATAAGAACAACTAAAATATTACAGCAAATATGAGCTTTTACGAAAATCTCTGGATCTGGTAGTCTAAGATCTGGTAAAATTGCAACCTGTATGAGATACTGAGAATTGATACTAAACTTGAAATTTTATGATTGATATTAGATACTACATTGTGGTATTTCTTTTAGACTGACATTGACCCCATTAAAAAGAATTTCTTAAAAAAAAATTGTTTTTGAGAATATCTTAAGTAATTTGGCCCACTTGTTCTTAAGATTTTCTTAAGAATATTGTCTGAAGAAAATCTTATGAAAATAATCTGAAGAAAATCTTCAAAATTTAATCTTAAGATTTTCTAAAGATTAAAGGTTTATGTGGTCCAAATAATTTAAGATATTCTAAAGATTCGCTTCTAATTTTAGATTTTCTAGAAAATATATATATATTTTACATACTTTTTGTAAAAAAAAAAAAATTCTTCAAAATTCTCAAAAAATTTTCTTACAGACATTTTTTTGAACTTTAGGTCAGATAAATTTAAAACAAAATGAGTTTATTATATTTTTAAAAGCTGTGTCTATACAATGAACATTCGTTTATTCAAAATCAATAATAGGTTACCTAAAATATTTTTAAATCTATAAAAGGTTTAATATTATTAATCCGATTATTACAGATTATTATAGATTGCTGTGTCTATACAATGAATATTCGTTTATTCAAAATCAATAATAGGTTACTTTTAAATCTATAAAAGGCTTAATATTATTCCTGATAAATATGCATTAACTATGGATTAAGTACTTTGACTGACATATTTAAATAATTATTGTTGGTATAAAGGACAGGTATTCAAATAAACAACTTTTTCTTCAGACTCATGTGTTGTTATTAAATAAATATGAAAACCACTTAAAGTTTAAAGAAATCAGGTATAACTTATTAAGCAACACATGCATGAATCAATAAAGAAAATTGAAGGTTACTTATGTATTTTTGATGAACTTTAATTTTGACTTTATATTGAACTATAATCCTTGATTAAATGACTTCTAAAGATCCTGACAACTTTCAAAGTGCGAAAAAGGAAGTAATTTAAATTTTTTAAATATATATCTTCTTTAATGTGTTTAAGAAGAAAATAATTCAAGAAATTTTTGATTTCTTTTTTTTAAGTCTTATAAATGTTACTCTGGTGGATAAGAATTACGAGTATTTTTTGATACCTTTTATGTACCAAAATAAATAAATAAATACAAATAATATACTAAAAATAAAATAAAAAAATAATGGGAGAAAATTCAGATAACTTTTTCTTTCTGCAAACACATATGTGTTACGGTTTAACGTATGTAAAAGTACATACACAATTAATTTCAACGTGCAATACTTTCTTAAACACAATATTATTGTCAACTCTACACATCTTAAAGAATATCTTATTAATTTCAAAATCCACTCAAAATATCAAAATCTCTTACAGAAAGATATTCTTTTAGATAAATATATGATATCAAACTTAAAAATATAATTCAACGTTGCATTTTTAAAAGCAAGATTTATATGAGTCAGTCTGTGGATGATCTATAAAGCGGATGATCAGCCCGTATAAAATTTAAACTTTACTATTGGGATAAAATATAATAGAAACAAAAAAAAAAAACGAAAAATACTTTCCAAATTGAAGCCTTAAAAAAAAATTTTAGGAATACTTTTAGTTAAACACAGCTGTATGTGGAAGGAATAATAAATTACATTCTGTAAAACGTACTACTTCTTTATATCCATACTTCTAACAATAAATATTAAAATACAATTTTAAAAATAAATAAGCAATTTTTTTATCGAAATACTAAGAAAAGCACGAGCATGTTCATTGTATGCATTAAAATAATGAACCGAAACCCCAAGTTTTAAGCTTATATAGGGAGAACCCAATTTTAAGACTATTGCACATTGAAAGACAATTATTTCGTTCTTCACAAAAAATATTTTCAAAACAATTACTTATCTTCTTCGATCAATATAATCTTACCTGCTAATGAACTTAATATCGCACATCTAATTTTGATAGAATATTCATTTGCATTTAAAGTCACCATGCAAATAAAGCTAGTGAAATAAAAAATTTATCTGGTTAGAAAGCATCTTCCCTTTGAAAAAAACATGAAAATCCATCCTCACTTTACTTCTCTCTTACAACAGTCATTATATATAATACCTAGTTAAGAAAATGAACAAAGCAGTATATCAGTTTGGATAAACCAATTTTTAAAAAAACAAACATTACCAACCATGTTCTGATAAGGGTTTTATGTTGAGTTATAGCTTATGAATTATATAATATTTATTAAACTTTTTTTGAAGTTACGTAAAAAGCACCATGTTAACAGGATAAAATATAAAAAAAATTCAGTCAAATATAAAAATATTTTAGGACATTTTTTTTAAATCTTTATAGTTTATCGTAACAAAGTCAGACTACTAAAAGCAATTACTGCCGTGGCGTACATATACTTAGGGGCGCCTTATCTTAGATTTAACACAATATTTTTAAAATTATAATATGAGACACGAACACTATGAAGAGACATTCAAGATTTTCAAGAAGTCAAAATTTTTGGAATTTATAAATTTTGTACTGATAACCATCCAAAAAAGCAATCAGAAAACTACAGTGATTTAGATTTGGCGCATTCAAAAACTTAAATGCGCAAATTTCTGATCATTAATTAATCTGATCATTATTCAAAATTTCTGATCATTATTATTTTTTTTGTAAAAAAAAATTATAGTACTTTTATTATATTCAGGTGCTGTCACTATCCTCAGATTATGCACGCTTATCATGCAATGTATTATTTCTGGATCATCCCCCCTCACAGTGGAGGTTGCGGGTATGTTATTTACACCACTGAATATCTTATCGGTAGCATAATTACCTGTTATCGAAAAGGACTATTTACTGGCCGCCTCAGCAATCAACTTGGTCACTCAAAAATTTGTTGCAATTTCAAGACTCCCCATTTAAAAAAAATGACAAACCAATTTATCTTATAACATGCTAAAGGCTTCAAACTGTTTTACCGACGAATGAAATACCTATTTATTTAATCTCTTATATATATATATATATATATATAAGTTCAAAATGAAGATAAAACAAAAGTAAATTACAGACAAATGAAAAAAGGGGGTGAATAATAATAGTAATAAACAACTGGGGAAAGAAAAAAAAAGAATTTAGTTAAAAAAAAAAAAAGAGGAAAAAGTTTTTTTAAAAAACCGGAAAATGAAAGATATAATCTTTTCATCAGCCCACACGATTATATCCGAAAAAGAGTGCTTTCTAATATTGTATCAATATAGCCAAAGCAAAATATATCAATACAATAGTGTGAGGAGCACTCAAAAAAAATTTTTACAAAAATTACGACAAATAAAATAAAACACAATAAGTAAAAATAACACGTAAAAACAGAAAATAAAATAAAAAGGAAGAGCAGAACAAAACAAAATCTATAAAGCGAGTAGCGAAAAATAATGAACTTACATGAACGGGAAATTTTTCAAGAAAGCACTCTTTTTCGGATATGATCGTGTGGGCTGATGAAAAGATTATATCTTTCATTTTCCGGTTTTGTAAAAAAACTTTTTCCTCTTTTTTTTTTTTTTTAAATTAATTCTTTTTTTTTTTTAATTAATTCTTTTTTTTCTTTCCCCAGTTGTTTATTATTATTATTATTCGCCCCCCTTTTTTCATTTGTCTGTAATTTACCTTTGTTTTATCTTCATTTTGAACTTATTTTATGAGTTCTATTTACTTGCAGCTTATGCGCAATAAATGATACTTATTTTTTTTTTCTTTTCTGGTTTTTTTGTATTTATTTATTTTGCTGTATATATATATATATATATATATATTGGCTAAAATATTGGAGAACGATGTTTTCTACCGAAAAGAGAAATATATATTCCCCTCGATCCTGGGAAAAAATGGTATGGTTAAAAGGAATTTTTTGAGAAATCCTGTATTTTTTATTCAATAACAGTAAATAAGTGGCAGCAAGATGCATATTATTCAACTATTTTCGCTGAAAATATATTTTTTCATGACAATAACCTGATAATACAGATCATAATGTCGCTTCAGGTTTATATTACTGCTTTAATCTATTAAGTTGCCAAAAATGAACATCAACCTATTCCTGTTTTTTTCCCCTCAAAGACGATGAAATATCTACATTTTTCAACCTCTCTCTCATTCATTCCTCACTTACTCCTCCCATTTATTCTATTTTAAATTTCAAAGTACTGTATTAAGTAATTTTATAATGTTTAATTTCCTTAAGATTTGGTTTTGTTCAGCCTAATTTGAATTCATATTAATATTTTCTCTGTGCTGTGTGTATATTTGATTTACAAACCAATTATCTATCGTACTAAATAAAAGTTTACGCACCCTAAATTAATGAGTATTATTTCATATTGTATCGGGAAAGTAACTTTACTGAATCTTATGTGTATCATATATTACAGCTATTAAGACTGGAAAACAAATATGGTGGCTCCTACTTTACACCAAGTCTTATAAAAGAACATTCTAGGTGTTTCACTACACATGGAATGATCCTTTGTTCTTGGTGTTGTAGAACACTTAGTAGATCACAATTTTGCTGTAAAGTATTTACCACTATTTTTAGCATTAAGATAGAAAAGAAATTTTACAGTGTAAGAGGTTACAGATTCTGTGATTAATACATGCGGTCATTCTGGGATAATATACAAACTGAATAGGCAATTTCTGTAAAAATGCGATTCTATGACATTACAAAGAGCTTGATATAGTAGGAATTATATGAAAGATTATTTTATTACAGTAATTAGATTCTATGATTGATATAAAATTCTAAAACGTTATTGATTAATATGGAATGTTCATTTTGGATGCCAAGACTACATTGTAAATAATTTCAGATCAAATTACGGTAAATTACACTTTTTACTGTAAAATACATTTCAGTACAAAATATTTTACAGAACAAAAAATCTGATATATCGTAATTTTTTACAGTTATAATTACCTTTATAATACTGTTATAATTAAATTTATTTATAATTACCGTAAAATCTCTGAATCCATCTAATTAAATGAATATTACTGTAAAATTTGCGTTGTAATATTTTACTGTAAAAATGGATTTTACGTATGATGCACTCAAAGTGCCAGTACCTTATAGCTGGAATTTTAAACTGGAATTGTTTTACAGTGTAGAACATCGGTCAGTTGCTTGACCTTAAAGTGCCGTCATATTATAGTTTGTTAAGTAGCTTAAACAGTATTATTAATTATATCTATTTTATTTACATATTATCTAAATCAAACATGTCTAAATTTTTAAGAAAAGCATAATTGCAATCTTTATGAAATTATAAGGACATACTATCTGTGGCTAATTCCTTATTAAGGCATTTCTGTAGTATTAAAAACACTAAAAAGATTTACAAAATACTTTGGGATATATATTTATTCTCCTCCCGGCTTAAAAACTCTTCTCAAGGACATTTACGAAACGGAACACTAATTCGAAGAGGGAAAACAACAAGAAATAATCTCTTACGAGAGAAGATCCTCTAAACTACAAAACATTAGCAGAACTGTTCAAAAGACATCTTAACTTCTGAAGTCTCGAAACAGAAAACAAATTTGAAAATAGCCTATCCATTTGTTTTCTACTTTTTGCTTGAATCTTCTTCTCGCTTTAGTGTTCACTTTTTGCTTGATGTTGCGGATGAACGCATAGATACGAAAAGGACTTGAAATCTTATTTTTCTGGCACTTTACATCGAGATATTTTATTTTCCTATAAGTGCCAGTATAGGTAGAAAACTTAATACCGACACGTCTGTCTTTCTTTTTGTCTTTACTGGAAGTGTTCTTTTGTTAGTAAGATCGGAGTTTGTATTTTTCTGTGGTCTGTTTTCTAGGTTGTCATGTTCTTATTTGTCTTTTTATGCATAACTTTGAATAAATTTCATTTTTTCGGGGTGTTAATCAAACAAAATAATTTTTGATACACTAGTTTCTTTAGTTAATGAAGCTAACTATTATTTCACTTTCTTATTTCGATATAATTTCATTTTAAGATTTTTATACGCCTTTGTATCGGTATACAATTTGCATCACCTTTAGAATAAATTAATTATATTTACTAAACTTACAGCAAGTGCAAAAAAATTAAACCTTAATAACTTTCGTGCAAATAATCAGATTTTCAAGTCATGTAATTTTTGCTGGTTCAAGAAGTCAAACTTTAATATGGTTTGTGCAAACAATATTTTAAGCTACAATATTAGGATCTAAAATTTACTTTCTAGAATAAACGTAGAAATTTTTTGTAACACACTCGTATTCTTGACTTTCAAATTATAAGGTGTAGCAACTATATGTAAAATATGGCGGTGATAATTTAGGTACGAAAGCGATCAAAAATTTGTACAACTTTTTCCAATTCAAATTTCAAATTGATGCGTGTTTTGACATGCATCCCGAAGTATTTAAGATATGCAAAAATTTTTACCATCATAAAACTAGTTTATACAAATCAGTGCAATATAAAATCTCATATAAAAGTTATTATTAATATTATTATTTAGTTCTTAACTTAGAGATGGTCTGATTTGTCATGAATTCTAAAATAAACAATTTTTACATAATTAAAACTAAATAATTTTAAAAAATTTTGCATAGAATTGGTTGAATAGTTCTTGAAAAATTAAATTTAAAATATGACTTCTTCAAAATTTCCTTACTCACTATTTTTCGTACTATTTTACGCTATTTTTTCACGTAAATTTTATATTTTGTTTTAAAACTACATAGTTAAAAATGAGATAAATTTTGTAGATCTTAAAATTTAAAAAGTTTTTGAACTTACTTGATAAATTAATAAATCCTAAATAAATTAACTTTTGATAAAAAAAAAAAAATGATTTACATCAGTCTTACATTACTAAGTTTTCATTACTTAGCTTTGCATTACAAGTTTTGAATTCAGATATACGTTATAAAAATCAACTTACTACAGTTCCAGATTTACATCAATTAATACAAAGTGTTAAATTAAATTGAATTTTTTAATAGCTCTACTGCATAATATATTGGGGCCATACAAATTTATAAAATTTACAAGTTTTGAGAAAGAATATTCTATATTTGATGAGAATGCTTTGTCAAGAATACGTTGTAACGTTTTCTCAAGTTTATGTGAGAGATCAACTTTCTCTTGTCCTTCAAAAAATCGGAAAATCGGAAGGCACTATAATTTGCTAAGACAAAATTATGTGCATGAATGAAACATTCATCTATGAAAGATTATGCCAATAATGTGTACTTTTTAAAATAAAATACTTTATGTAGTATAAAGTTTTATTGTGTTGTAGTTATAAAATCAGGAATTTTGTAGGGTTTTGGTTTGTAATTTAATTTTAAAATAGATTATTTCAATTATATCACATAATAGATCATATCACATTAAGTTAATTATATTCTCTAATTTTTATTAAATTTAATCAAAATAATTGACCAAATGTTAAAATATTTTATCAGTTTATGCATTTATTTAATTAATGAAATAGTTAATTAATAAATATCATCATATAAACAATTTTTACTTATTTAACTCAAACTGTAAATAATTATTTTTATGTTCATATTATTAACTAAACGGAAAACGGAAAATTTAAAGAAAAACAATTCTGTCGGTTTTTTACCTTAAAAATTATCTTTTGAAATCCATCATCTATATCAGTGTTTCCCAAACTTATGACTTTTGTGTACCCTTTCTAAATTTTTCGTGACGCTGTGTACCACTAGTTAAAAAATGAATGTGTTTTTTTACTATGAAAAAATTGCACAGAAGTTAAAAATCACAACTGGCTGTTGACACTACTAATTATTAACTGTTAACTCTGCAAAAAATAGCCAATAGAAAAATACGCAATCGTAAATTTTCATGGCTAGCTTTGTTTTTAAAAAAAAAATTTAAATTTTCGTTTGTTGCAAGATATTTCGCATGAGAACGCGTACCCCCACTAAACTGTTCCCGTATCCCTGGGGGTACGCGTACCACACTTTAGGAAACACTGATCTATAGAATACATAAAAACAATTTGTTTCAAGTTTATATCAAGATATTTGTAACTGTGAGTGAATTAAAAAGAATAGAATTTGTATCTGAAAATAATTTTAGAATCGTTCTTTCAGCAAAGATGGTTAGTACTAATTGGTTTAAGTGAGCTTATAATAAAAATATATACCTTAAAACTGAAAAAAAAAATGCAATACGATAACAATGCATTTAGTAAGTTCAAGTTTTATTTTAAATGTAACCTAATAATTTATGCACAATTCATACATAGAACAATAGAATTTATTTTAAAATTTACATTATGACTACAGTATTCCTAACAATAATATGACTATCCATGTTATCATAACATTTAAGTACGAATTATACTCACTTCAAGCATTTTCTATTATGTAATGTATTTCATTCCGTTTCTTATCCGATAACTCATATTACGCTGTTATCAGATTTCGTAATGATTTGCAACTACTATAATATTTTTAAAGTTTTTTTTTTTTTTTTTTTTTTTTTAAAGAAAAACGTGTTTACTAACATTTACCCTCAGAATATTCACAGCGAGATTTTTCTTAAGAAATGAAAATGTCTGGAAAAAGGCTTAGCAATATTTAGTTTACTCCATTAATTATGAAATGGCTTGAGATCTGCTTAAGAATGATTTTTATTATTCCTTTTTATCTTTTAACTAAGATTTTTCAAAATGGAAAATAACATAAAATATATGTCTGTATGTCTGTATTTTGAAAAAAAAAATACACTACTACAAGATCCTTTAATGTATCTCGTTTCTAATATATTTCGCATGAATTAGTTGAATAAACACTTCTAATGACTTAAAGTATGAAAGTAGTAAAACTTAAAGTGAATAATGTCTGCAAATTTTTCATTTCTTTTAAAAGTGAATATCTCATTTATTGTTCCTCACATAAGGATTCAAAAAAGATTGATACGTCAGGAATACAGTAATGATATAAACGCCATCAGTCAAGGGTATGAATTACTCCACAAACTGCAAGTAACCGACTAATTAATTCATATAAAAGTATTCTGAGTGAATGTAAAGTCATGATGAGACTGATGAGTCTAGAACAGGAAAACGAGAGATACTTGAATGAAAGAATGGTGACTGCTGCGTTCGTTCATTCAAAGTTCTGCATAGATGGCAAGAGTCGTAACTCTTAGATTACCAAATAGTAAAGGTCAATAATGTGTATAACGAAATCATGACTTTTGCTTGCTCGAAATCTTAGTAGTTCGATAGAGATGTAATTTGATAATGAAATTTTTAAACCATTAGTTTACAGCCGTGTCTAATAAACAATGTTCCTCCTAAATATTAACCGTTAAACGATAAATCTAGAAAATACGCATAACTTTTTTCAGAAAGATTATAATTTACTTTTGCTCTGTTTTTCACGCTTCCTCCTCAGCACATATTTACATTTATATTAATCTCTCTCATTTGAAATGGTAAAAGAATGTGCTGTTATCGCTGCTTCATTTCTAATGATATCTCACGTGTCCACATTTCTTTTATGTAACTCTTTTCTAAGCATTTTATACAAAGAATGTCAGCAATAAGGATAAACTAACATTGTTCATATTATCTTTTTATATATATCATCAATTTATAAATCATTTTAATTTTTACTAATCAAATTATTTTTATTATTATAAATAATTTTTCTTTTTTTAGTTTCTTTAAATCCAATAATTTAGGTTTTGCACACCATTCTAATTCTTAACTACTTATAATTTAATCGTTTAAGTTTCGAATTAAGAAAGGGTAAAACAAATAATTTGAAACTTGATATATTTTACCATTTTCGGAAAATTATCATTTAACAGGAATACTTTTTACTGACTCTGGTCAAGATCACGTCTGCCATGTTCCAGTAAATATCTGCAGTAGGAACAGTAGGATATCCACTTATAAGTTCAAAAAATTGTTGAGCATTATTTTTTGTTTTATTCTAGCATTATATAATTTTTCTAATCATGGAATTATTATATATTGAAGACTAATGGAATACACTTAAGTCAATGCAAATGTAAAACATCAATTTTGAAAAAATAAATTAATAACTTAAACTTTCTTTAAAGCATAAAATGATTATATATCGTCAAGATATGCTTCACATTAACCAATAAAACATTTTAAAATGCGGCAAAAGTAACAAAACGTACTGCTTCAGGTTCTTTTAACTCAATCGGATCATCAAATTTCACTTACTAATACCATTTTAT
This sequence comes from Parasteatoda lunata, assembly GCA_949128135.1. NCBI lineage: Eukaryota > Metazoa > Arthropoda > Arachnida > Araneae > Theridiidae > Parasteatoda > Parasteatoda lunata. The sequence continues at coordinate 9,146,916 of OX421970.1, read as the reverse complement.
AACTGGGACTTCGCTTTTTCTTTATCTGATTTGTATTCTGGGATTTGATGTTCCACTTCATTTTCTCCAATATTAATTAAAAAAATATTCTACTAACATAGAATGGAATTACAAGCTTTAAGTTATTTTTATCTATGTTTTCCTTTTTTATAAAACTATTTACTAGTCTCTAGCTGACAAACATCTAGATTTTGCAAATCTGCATCAGAAAATATTTCTAACAAGGCTAATGTTTGTTGTATAGTTAAGCATTGCTTAGATATGGTGTTGTTAAAAGGAAAAAAAATATAAATGAGACAAATAAAATAATGAACTCATTTGGTATCAATAAATTACCACAACAGTAAAATATATCACTAGAAGTAGAAAGAAAAAACTTTGAAGAGGAAGAAATTATTCAATAATATTGTTAGCAACGCATCGATGTATTGTTTTTTTGAAAAATTATATTACGAGCAAGATGAAACTTACAAATTATATCCAATTTTTAAAATTCCTGAGAAATCAAACAGTTACAGAAACCAAATCATCTTAACTGGAGAAAAAAAAGTATTTTATAATATACATTTTGAATGCATATAAAATAATATTATTTGAACTTTATTAAATTCGAACTCAAAATTCATGTACCATTTGTTTTCAGTAAAACTTTTATGAAAGCGATTTTTAAAAAAATCTTCTAATAAGAATAATAGAAGACAAAATTATGGTATTCTGTGTTTTGCTGCTCTTTATGCATAAAAACTTGCATTTAAATATTTAATACAAATCAAATGTGATTATTTTAAAGTTAAAGGTATTAAGGTACAAATTATTCTCTAAGCTAAATTTACACGCTTTTAGGCACACATTTTAGCATAAGGGCTGGATTTAATTAGTTTACATGGAATAAAGTCACTGAACAAAAAAATAGTCATATTTAGTGAATTCTCGAAAGTCTGAATTTAATATCGTGTAATTTCGTGCATGGATTAAGTAATGAGATGCTTCTTAATGCAATTCATGCAGTTTTAGTTATTCCTTGAGGATTGAATCACGACTGTTTTTTATTCACTATTTTAACTATTTAGATTTAATATAGGGTTTAAGTAAAGTTCTTTTTTTAGAACAATTTGATGCAATAAGTTGTGAGACTGTTCACAAAACAAGTCACTTATTCTTATGATCCGATAAAATTGTATATTGTCCTTACCATAAAAATAGGAATTACGACAGAATACTCTTCAAGGAGATGCTGATTTATGGGTAAACCCATGCTATACAGTATGTTAAATCTATTATGCTGGTTTATGTTATGGATCGTGTAGTTGTAATGGATAATCCTGAATGAAAAAAAAACTTTAATTAAGCCATAAGTTGGAAAGAATTGAAAAATTAAAAGAGAGTAGTTGATATCAACGGAAAAAAATGCTGCATATTTATTCTATTCCTCTTTATTCGTTTAAAAATGAATATTAGTTGCGTTATTACATGCTTTTCAGTTTTTAAGTATAATAAAAAAACACAAAGGACAAAGAAAAACGTGTTGTAAACAGTTATAAAAAACGCGGTATTGAAAGAATACGTGAGAGACGTGCTGTCATACATGTTATAACTGTTGATCAGTTTTATTCAATGACAACTTTATGTTCACTTTTCAAGAGTTTTGTTATTTGACAGCCCTACAGTAATAGCTCCAAGTCCCCTAATCAATAATAGGGTTTTAAAAGGAGTCTTAAAAATTTAATAGTAAATGTTTTTTTAAACCATAAGTATTTATCTTCTGCAAGTGTTTCTATTACATGTCATTTATTTCAATTTAACGTCCTAATAGTTAGGACATTTGATAGTATTACAGTAGTAGCTTGAAGTTTTGAAACTTATAATAGTGTTTTTTTTATAAAGTTGTGAATATTAAATAGTAAATATTTTTTAAAACACAATCAATGTTTTGCTTTTGTAAGTTTTCCTACTGCATGCCATTTATTTAAATGTAGTTTTTGTATTTCTGTAACTTTTTCTGTAACTGTTTTGTATTCTGTTGTATAATTAACTTAATTTTCATTTTTTAAAGAGTTTTTATTTAACGATTTACATTTAGTATTAGTTTTAAAAATACATATTGCGAGCATTATTTTTAAACCAAACCGTATAAGGTTATACAGCCAGCAATAATCCAGGGTTAGGTAGCATCAGTTAACAGGGGGTGGAGCTAACTTTATTTTATGAAATCAATAGGATATTAAATATATTAAAAACATTGAAGTAATAGAAATATAATAGCCTTCGCTATTTTTAAGGCATAAATTACGGTATTAATTTAAATGTTGTAATGCTTGTTTTAACGAATATTTAGATATAGATTTAATTATATCTTGCCCTAATACAAATTTCAAATATTTTATCAAATATATACATATACTATCAGGTGAATTAAATGATTTTCCATAAATGAAACATAGTCTAGTTTATCTGATTATTGCAAGCTTTAAAACAATCTCTATAACTCTACTTCTCTTAACAAAATCAGCAATAATAAATATTTTAAAATCTAAAAATTCCCCAAATAAATTTATGTTTTGTTAACATTTGCAGCCTCAAGTATTTTACGTCTAATAATCTTTGACTTCAAAAAGTATTTTAGAAATAACAAAGGATTAATTTTACCTATATAACTTGGGGGGGGGGGGGTGGGGGGAAACACCCCAATGCAAAATATCCAGAAAACTTCTATGAAACGTATATTTATTTTACCGAAACAATCCAGATCCTATTAATAAGTTTTCTATGAAGTAAAACCTTTTCTGTTGAAATTCATAGAAAGCAAAGAGTAATCCTATTATAGTTTACCTTTAAATATATTAAATAGGAAAATAAACGCAAGATTAATTATTCACCGTGGGATTAGTGTTGAGAAAATTAGAATCAACAAAAAATAGCCACTGATAATCAATTTCTCTCTGAATAAAAGCAAAAGAATCTAATAGTATTCATAAGTTTGTAGAATAAAAATCCGAAAATTGATGGAAAATATTTACGCCGAAGAAATACAATTCCCCTTAAGCTTATTCTTCTACAAAAAGGTGAAGTAAAGAGATTAGAAAGTTTCTTTTACAGCTAGACAACAAGCTAGTCATCTCTAGGGGTCTCCTCTTTACAATAGTGATAGTCACTAGGTATAGAACAAATAATTAGCCACTGATGCAAAAGTCCTTAGGGGAGCGGTTCAAGAGGTGCCTTGCAATAGTCTTCTTTGTTAGTTTTTTAGCACAAAAGAAGAAGAAAAGTATGACCTGCAAGTTGAAGCATACAAGAAGACTGAATGACAATAAAGGAGAAAGTTGTAATGGATAAGAAGCCAAAGAAAGTATTTGCAGATTCCTTTTTTTTCCTACTTTTTTCATAAATAGTATAATAATTCTTATCCAAAGAAATATTTTATTTAATTTATCGATATAATATAAATCGTTTCAACAATTTTTTTTCCGTAATTTTATCATATTTTTCTAAAAAAATTAATACTTATATACTATTATTTCCAAAATACACTTATTATAAAATAAAGGGTATATTTTACTTCCTTTATGTTATACGCATACATTAAGCGTTATAGTAAGACGGAACTTTCAAAATTCATAGAATTTTTTTCTTTAACTCATACGGTAAAAGTATATTTTAAAGATCAAATCCCTTTTTGTGTGCATTTATGAATGATAAAATAGATAAATAGCATTTGTATAAAAGATTAAGAGGCTCACTGCAATAGTCTTCTTTGTAACGTATTTTGTGCAGAAGGTAAAAAAAAGGTATGAATCACGAACTTAAGCATACAAAAGAACTAAGTGACAATAAAGGAGAAACTTGTAATTGATTAGAAGCAGAGAAAAGCATTTTCAATTTTTTCTTACTTTTTTATTATAGTCTTCTTTGTAACGTATTTTGTGCAGAAGGTAAAAAAAAGATATGAATCACGAACTTAAGCATACAAAAGAACTAAGTGACAATAAAGGAGAAACTTGTAATTGATTAGAAGCAGAGAAAAGCATTTTCAATTTTTTCTTACTTTTTTATTATAGTCTTCTTTGTAACTTATTTTGTGCAGAAGGTAAAAAAAAGGTATGAATCACGAACTTAAGCATACAAAAGAACTAAGTGACAATAAAGGAGAAACTTGTAATTGATTAGAAGCAGAGAAAAGCATTTTCAATTTTTTCTTACTTTTTTATTATAGTCTTCTTTGTAACGTATTTTGTGCAGAAGGTAAAAAAAAGGTATGAATCACGAACTTAAGCATACAAAAGAACTAAGTGACAATAAAGGAGAAACTTGTAATTGATTAGAAGCAGACAAAAGCATTTTCAATTTTTTCTTACTTTTTTATTATAGTCTTCTTTGTAACGTATTTTGTGCAGAAGGTAAAAAAAAGGTATGAATCACGAACTTAAGCATACAAAAGAACTAGGTGACAATAAAGGAGAAACTTGTAATTGATTAGAAGCAGAGAAAAGCGATTTCAGTTTTTTCTTACTTTTTTATTATATTAAGAACGCATTTTCTGGGGAAGAAAAAGAAAACATGAATCACAAGCTTAGGCTTACAAAAGAACTGGATGTATATAAAGGAGAAACTTGTAATGGATTCGAAACAGAGAAGAGATTTTCCAGTTTCCTTTTTCTTATTTGTTTGTTATTTGGTTACAATTTTCCAAAAAACACATTTAATTGTAAACTATTGTTATACTGTGATAATAATTTAATCTTATTTTATTGCAAAATAAAATTGATCACTTCTATAACAATTCTCTTCATAATACACTGATCAATAAAGGAATGATATATTTTATTCTTATTATACATTTAATTTTATTTTTAAATTGAAATTAGTAAAATTCCTAGACTTCTATCTTATATCAAACTTACTCAAATTGAAATTAAATTATTTTTTAACAACTTAAAAATGAATTTAAAATGTTGACTCATCAGTTTTTGACAATGAAAATTATGCAAAATGACTTATTCTGAATGTTGAATACGTTCGATGATATAGTTTTCTTTGTGCAATTTTTCAGCAGTAAAAAAGTAGGATCTACAAAAAGCATATGAGAGTATGGAACGATAATGAATTGGAAGATTTTAGCAGATATGCTGATAAAATTTAGAAGTTTTTGCAGACGATCCTTTTAAATTCAAATACAATTTGATTATACTTTTACGAAATATATTTTCTATATCATTATATACTACATTAACTATCATCATAATACAGAGCATTATGATACATAAGAAATAATATGATTTCAACTTTTTAAAAGACTGATTTCAATATTGATTTGATTGATTTCAATATTCCAAATTTTTTTCTTTATTATCTTCTAAAATGCAGTGATTAAAATAGAAAGATATGTGAAGATGAGAACCATTGACTTAACAAATAATTACTTTTTATGTGCTTTTTGAAATATGAAAAGGTGCAATGCAATGTCTTGTATGCTTCTTTCTGTGAAGAAAAGAGAAATATTACTTGCAAGTTGAAGGGTGAAGTGGGGGGTTGGCGATAATAAATGAGAGAGTTGTAATTCAAGAGATGTTATTAAATTAAGTATTATTAATAAATGAGAGAGTTGTAATTCATGAGAAACTACCAACATATTCACAAAATCATTTTTTGTTCTGAACTATACTTTTATATTTTTACAAATATTTTTTTTATAATATTGCCGTTAAACTGATTAAAAAAGGATTAATGAATTCAATTTTTTTTTTCTTTTTTAAATCAGCATTAGTATAATCTCTCATTTAGACCAAAAAATTAAGTCAATGTTATATTTATTAAATGTTAAGATATCTGTATAGATATTAAAAAAATATTTTTATAGCTTTTTGACTTTTTTTTTTTGCTTTTTCTTTTATCCTTTTTTTAAAAAAAATTATTTCTTCTTAAAGTTGAAGAAGCGTTATACAATTGCTTTTACTATCTATTTTTGCGCAAATGAAAAATTGTCACATGCAAAGTTCATAAGAAGAGGAGTAAAATGCTTGTCTTATAAGCTCTGCGGAATAATAAATTGCAATAAGTAAGACAATTTGTAAATTTTCTTCTTTAATTCAATTTTTAAAATTTTAATTACTCTTGTTAAAAACCAAAGGTGAACTCATATAACCAAACTAGTTTTTTTTAAATGGATTTTTTACTATCAAAATTAAAATGATTTTCATTAGAATATTTATCTTCCCAGAAACAGAACTCTTATAATTAATACTCATATCTGTTATATTGACTCTTATCATTTACTCATTTCATTACAAATCATATATGAATAAAATTTTTTTATCAATGTTAAAAATGTGCTTAGAATTTGCGAAAGTTCTTATTAGACTCAAGCAGTGCCAAGATGCCATTTTCATTTGTTAACATTGTTTATACGGACAGGAAAGCATGACTTCCAATTTAAGCAAACAAACTAACGAGCAGTTATATTAATGATAATAAAGGCGAACGATAAGATTGAAAGAAAATTACAAAAGTTACTGAAGATATTATTTTTTTCCTACTTAGCTGTATTTTTTAAAAGGAGTTTTTTCTTATATTATATAAGTATTATTATACTGAATATAAAATGCATGTCATTAAAAGACATACTGTTTTAAAACAAAACACAGAAAATTCTTAAATTATTAATATGTATTTCTTACTCATAGGTAGATATTTAGTATCCGTTAAAAAAAAAAAAAGGAAAACTCGTTAGTTTTTTAAACTACCTTAGCACCTTATTTTACTCTTACAAAATGAGTTTTTAAGTAGTAAGCTAATTAACTAGTAGATATAGAACGAATTTTAATGCAACTTATGTGATAGAGAAGCTAACGACTTGTACATTAAATGTATATGTCTGATATTAAGAAAATATAGTCTGGCAACTAGATAAACCATCAGTTTTTTTTTAATCTAAAAAAAGAAATGATTGATGATATAATCTGGTTATAGACTGAAAAGCAGTAACTACTCTAAACACATTCTGTGAAAAAAATATTTTAACATTAGTATTAAACAAATTTGCAGTATAATTATAAATGAAGATTTACATAAAATAAATTTATTCAATTATGGGTATTTTTGACTGTATGATTAAGAAGTATATATTTTGTCAGAATAATAATAATTTAATGTTTTCTTGATTCATAAATATCTATTTTAGCATATCTGGCTGTATGCTCAGAAAGTTATTTTATAAATTTTAAATAATACATTCATTAGTTGAAGCATATTTGTCAATATATCGCTGGTATATGGACAAAAGAGTGTATTTTAACGATATCATATATATTTCAAATTAATTATTCGCAATACATTTTATCATAAAATATTTACATTCATTAAAATATTTTATAAAAATAAGCATAAACATAGTATATTTTCGAGCTTCATTTTCTGAAAAAGAATTCTTAAGACATACATAGAGGGCGAAGATTGTGAAACATATATATATATATATATATATATATATATATATATATATATATATATATATATATATATATATATATATATATATATATATATATATATATATATATATATATATATATATATATATATATATATATATATATATGTATATCTCTCTCTTAGCTAACTTATTTTTGCATTATTATGAAAAAAATTACACTCTTAGTATTAAATTTGTTTTTAGATATATTGATGACTTAATTATCTTTAATTTTCAAGACTATACTATTTTATTAAATGATATTTTCCCCGAGGAATTAATCTTGCCTCGTAATCATGATGATAATATGAATTTCAATCTTTTGGATTTGGGTTTTATAAAAGAAGAAAATATCTGCTTTGTTGATTTATACGATAAAAGAAATGATTTTAATTTTAAAATAAATAAACTAATTACTTGGAATTCTAATATTTCTAGGAGCATCTATTTATTTACTACTTTTAATGAAATTAATAGAATTAAAAGAATATGTAGTAATATTTATTTATCCAAAAAACAAATCGCTAAACTCTTTAAAAATTTGATAAAAAACATTAGATACCCAACTAAAGTAATAAAATTCTATATAAAATCATTGAGTTAATCGCATATTTTGTAAATATATTTACTAAAAGCTTCTTTGTTAATTTATACAATTTTCCATGTGCAAATCCATTTCGGGTAAATCCGCGGGCAAAAAATTTTTTACTGAAAATTTCATCGTTAATTTGTATAATTTTTCCTTGTGCAAATCCATTTCGGGCAAATTCTTGGTCAAAATTATTTACTAAAAAATTCCTTTACTAAAAAATTCCTTTGTAAATTTATAATATTTTTCCATGTGCAAATCCATTTCGGGCAAATCCGTGGCTAAAATTATTTACCAAAAAATTTCTTTATTAATTTATACAATCTTTCCATGCGCAAATCCATTTCGGGCAAATCCGTGTGTAAAATTATTTACTAATAAATCTCTTTGTTAAATTATACAATTTTTCCATGTGCAAATCCATTTCGGGCAAATCCATGGCTAAAATTATCTACTAAAAAGATTTCTTTGTCAATTTATATAATTTTTCCATGTGCAAATCCATTACGGGCAAATCCGTGGCTAAAATTATGTGCAAAACTGGCAATTCATGTTTCTTTCTCTTTTCTATTTATTTTTTTCTTTAATGAATATTTATTTTCTAAAATTATTTATAGTCAACTTTTTTAAATTATCCAGTATAATATTACCTCGCGCACATCCGTTCTCTGGTCCATCCTTGGCAACTAACAAATCAAACGCACTTCAGTAATGCAGCAAGAACGCACTTTAAACTCTTCTAGTTTAAAGTGCGTTCTAGTTCCTCTAGCGCTTTTGTTTTCATAGTTTTCATATTTTGCAATCTGCCAATCTTGTTACGTAAACATTTTAAAACATTCTTGAAAAATTTCCCGTTCATGTAAGTGCATTATATTTTACTACTCGCTTTATTGATTTTGTTTTATTCTGCTCTTCCTTTATATTTTATTGTCTGTTTTTACGTGTTATTTTTACTTATTGTGTTTAATTTTATTTGTCGTAATTTTTGTAATAAAAAAAAAATTAGTGCTCCTCACACTATTGTATTGATATATTTTGCTTTGGCTATATTGATACAATATTAGAAAGCACTCTTTTTCGATATAATCGTGTGGGCTGATGAAAAGATTATATCTTTTATTTTGCGGTTTTTTAAAAAAACTTCATCCTTTTTCATATATATATATATATATATATATATATTAACATCGAAGGACAACATCAAAATGAAGTGGTGTCGAAGGACAATATCAAGTGAGTCTAATATTATAAAATTATTTTATGCAAATGATGAGAACATAAATAAATTTATTATTCTAAAAAAAAAAAACACGCATTTTATGACAGTTCATGTTAATAGTCATGTGAATGTCAAATCAATCTGACAAGACTGAAATTACTTTGCAAATACTCAACCACACACTACTTTTCTTTTTTTTAATAAATGATTTTTTTTTTCTAGAAAAAGGCAATTCATTCAATCTTTTTCCCACTGAGGTAAATCCGGGTATACTCAAAGGAAAATTTAGAAATAATAGCATTTCGGTAAAAGAAAAAAAGTAGGAGACACTTCTATTTTGTACGAAAATTTAAGAAAATTATACTTGTAATTTACATCTGATTTAGTCAAGATCGTTGATAAAAGAAATGAGGGGCAATTGTCCTGGGGTCAGGGGCTGCTGTATTAATAACCAAAATATTTTACAAAAAATATAGAGTATTATTTTGTTTTTTTGAAAAACAAATTACAGATAGATCTATATAAAATCTACAATTTTGTATAAAGTGTCTTCAAAAATTCTACAAAATATGAAATTTAAGTTTTTTGTAGTTAGAAGAAAAAGACTAAATTATTTTTGCCTCTGGACTCATAAAACTTTTGCTCAGCCTTGTATGTAGTAATCTTCTTCAGAACAGTGCAATTATTATTGGACTAAATCCTAATTATTTGTTGAAGTATGAATCTTTAGCAAACGAATAATAATCTGAACTAAAAATTATTCTTTAACCAATAAGTAAGGCTAGTTTTAAAACAAACGAGCATTAGAGATTTAAGAGCGTGAAACAAATAAATAAACACCATGAATTTATCAGCAACAACATGCCAATATGGTAGGTCTTTCTTTTTAACTAGTAAAGAGTATTTCAGAGTTCTGCGGCTATAGACAGATCTAATTTCAATACAATCGTGGTATGACCAGGTACCTCGATTGTATTGAAGTTAATTCTCCCCTTTATATTAGTAACACGTAATATTTGTTCTCTTCTGTTATATAATCTTCCTATCGTCCTTTATTCTATTCTGAAAAGGCAGTTACAAATAAATACAATACTTTTCATGTAATATCTCTTCTTTAGTCTTGCTTTACATCAGGCGTCTATCGTGATCTTTATTGATATAACCAAAGCAATGAAAAAAAAAAAAAAAGGAAATAACTATTTATACTTTCGGAGTAAACTGATGTAAATTTCTCCATTATAAAATATTATTTTGGTTCTGTTACAATGTAGCTGAATACAACCTACCATACTAGAATGGTTTGAAAAATATTAGCAATTTCTATTATCATTTATTATCTATTAGCAATTTCTATTATAGTTAGCAATTTCTATTATAGTTAGCAATTTCTATTATAGTTGACAATTTCTATTATAGTTAGCAATTTCTATTATAATTAGCAATTTATATTATTATTTATTTTCTATTATCTATTAGCAAAAAAATAAATAACTTCAGTCTTATTTAAAAAAAAAAAAAATCAATAATATATAATTTTCAATTTGTAAAAGAAAGCCTGAAATGCTTCAAGCATTTTACACAGGGTACCATTTTAAAAAATGTTTTGTTTACGTTTAGCGGTAACAAACTAACAAACAATGGGAAAAGAAGTCACTGTGTTTTTGTTGTCTAATTTTTTTATATTTGTGAAAAAACGCCAACGTGGAAATGTTTTAATTAGTAAAACAATTTAAAATATAGAAAATTTTGCGTTATATATATATATATATATATATATGCAGGGTGGTCCTAAAATATGTGTCAAAAATGTAAAGGTAGGTAGAGGGGACCTAAATAAGTATATTTCGTGTAGGATTGTGTGTGCGGTAATGTTGCCTTGAGTCGGAAGGGAAAGCTGATGACTGCGGCGTATAAAAGCGCTTGCCAGCTGGATTCATCAATTCTCGCACGGATCTCAAACAGCATTCATCGTTTCACCAATGTGGAGCTTGCCGACATGCATTTCATGTATGGGGCTGTACAAGGAAGCGGATTAGCTGCTCAGAGGATGTACAAGGTGTGATTCCCGGGTAGAAATTAGCCGGACCGTCGAACATTCGAGCGTCTTCATCGGGAGTTACGCACAAGTGGATCGTTTTAGGCTTCCAGGCGTGGAGCTGGCATTGGAAGATAGCGCAGAACTCCTGCAGTGGAAACCAGAATACTAAACACAGTAGAGAATAATCCTTCGACAAGCTCGAGAGCTGTAGGACGTGCGTTGGGTTCAAAGTGTTTTGAGGACTTTACATGACGGCGGAATGCATCCGTATCATTTACAGATAGTGCAAGCGATGACCCCTGATGATTATCTTCCATGTCTCAACTTTGCTCATTGGTACCTACAGCAGACGGCAGCCAAATCAACTTTCCCAACAGATGTTTTATTACTGATGAGGCTACCTTTACGTGGTCGGGTGTGTTTAACATCCATAATTCTCACCTGTGGCCTCATGGCAACCCACATGACATAATAGCACACGCGTACCAACAAAAATTTTCCATTAATGTTTGGACAAGCATTGTGCACAATAACTTAGTAGAACCGTACATTCTATTTAGTCGTTTAACTGGCTATGCATACAACATCTTCCTACAGGAGGTTTTACCCGAACTTCTCGTAGACATTCCTCCAGCTGTTCGCAGACAAGCACAATGGAGCACCAGCTCACTTCAGTCGGAAAGTCAGGAATCACCTGGACGCTATCTACGGCCAGCATTGGATAGGATGGGGGGAATGGGGTCCAGTTCTCTGGCCACCGCCTTCTCCTTATTTAACGTGCTTGGATTTTTTCTTTTGGGGTCATATTAAAAGCCTGGTGTACGAGAGTCCCATCACTCTTGTTGCCCGGTTGTCTGTTCCTGTTTTACATCTGCTTTACATGCCTGACGTCTTTTCTTATGTACGCCGATCCATGCACCGTCGCTGTGAATCTTGTATCGCTGTTGGTGGCTGCTCTTTCGAATACCTCTTGTAAACTGTTGATAAACTTTTATTTTCTTTTGTCTTAACTTGTCTTTTCAGTTTCCCTTGATTCATACTGCTTTACAAGCTAGTTCTATAAGGTGACATTACCGCACACACATTCCTATCCGAAATATTCTTATTTATGTCCCTTCTACCTACCTTTACATTTTTGACATATATTTTAGGACCACCCTGTATATATATTGTAGTGATAGTTGCTCTCCAGCAGGGGCCACCAATAATCGTAAAATGGATTTCTACTTGGCTGTATAAAAATACATCTTGATTATTTACTAAAATAATCAAGATGTAAAATACTAAAAATACTAAATAATGAAAATGCTAAAAATAATGATGTCCAGGAAACAATATATGAATCTTTCAAATTATAAATTTATTTATTAAGTATAATTTTGCATGATAGAGAATGACCATCTCTTAACAAAAGGGATGAAATCCAATACTCTAACACGGAGAGATTACACAGCCAGAATCATTTCTTTTCTGCTGACGGTTAGAAATTGAGACTGGGGAGGCCCAAAAGGGCACTCCCAGTTTCCACAAATTTTGGATTAAAAGTACGTGTATACAATTATTCCTAACGGACACGGAAAGTATGGATAGGTAGGAGATCCCAAATTGGCGATTTATCAAAATATAGCATAGCCAACCAGCAAATCAATATAGGGTTAAAAGAATACCTTGGCGATCACGAGTCGCCAACAAATTTATGAGAATTAGTACAACCATGCAACTGAAACATACTTTCGGTTAGAAATTAGAATAAAAAGTTAGAAATAGAATTTTTTTTTCGGTTACTAATATCTTTATTACATGAAATGGATTGCTGTGAATATCTTAGGCAATATCGGCTGCGACATGGAGTTGAACATAATTTAGCTACACAAAATTACAGACAGTGACAAGAAAATCGCAGTGAAATCAATACGCGACAGTGGAATGCCCGGAGAAGAAACGCTGAAGAGTCAACACGTTTCAATGAAAAGGAATACTTTGGTGAGTCTTTATCAGACAATACACCTCTTTTTTCAGTTGGAACATTCAGTGATTAATGTTCAAACTGTGGTGCACTCTTGTTTCCAGCAGAGCATGGCAGACAGAGATTTAATTGCTGCCATCATGGCAAGTTGAGCTTGCCAATTTGGAATATCCAGAAGTATCAAAAGATCTTTTATTAGGCAGCTATTCGGATGCAATTAACTTTAGACGGAATGTTCGATCGGACAACTCTGATTCGCGATGGCTGCTTTTTGTCCATTTCAAGAAATTTCTTTTAAAGGGATCAGTTGTCTTACTTTTAAAGAAGATGTCAATATTACTGTAACAAGCTTGATACATCCTAATAATCAAAATCACAAATTTTCTCAAATTTTTATCCAGAATAGTGATTTGGCATTGCCTAGTAGAGTTTCAGATAAATTTATTAGATCTGCCTTGCTCTTTATTCACAATATCATGGGAAGTTATCCTCATGACCAAGCTTATAGAATACTTTATGATAGATATCAGGAACATCTTAAGGAAGATATGAAACTACAATTTTACCGAATGGTTAAAAAGAACCAACGAAGATATAATCTCTCCACTTCAAGTGCTAGAGGGGAAGTAGCAGTAGTAATTGTGACTGGTGCAGGCGGTGATATACCAAATGTAGATTTCACAGTGTGTTCTAAGCATGAATATCAATATCAAAAGCTGTATAAATTATCTCAACATTTTGAGCCTATCACCTTTCCTCTGTTATTTCCTATTGGGAATCTATCCTATTCTTTAGATACTGTAAATTTTTGTTCCTTTCAACGAATAACTGTATTACAGTATTTTGGATGGCTCTTGCGCATAACAAGGGAATTCAACGTGTTTACTGCTGCTGGGCGTTTAACGCAACAATATATTCTCCATGACTATATAACTATGGAGTGGAATCACGTGAATTTCATACGTAACCATCAAAACAAATTTCTTAGAGAAACCATGAATGGTCTAATAGATCATGTTCAAAATATTTCTGTAAATACTTCAGATCATGTTAGACTTGAAAGAGTAGTGATTCTTAACTCCTTGTTTTCAGGAAGTCCAAGATTGATGCAGCAGCACTTCCAAGATGCAATGGCGTTATAAAGAGAAGTAGAGAGACCTGGCCTGAATTATTTATAACCTTTACTGCTTATCCTGAAAGGCCAGAAATTTATTATTTTTTACGTACTCAAGAGACTGGTTTCAATGCAAGTTATATTCCTCACGTGGTTATTACGGCATTTTGCCGCCGATTTGATGCAATTGTAAAAGAAATTGCCTCAGAGAAAGCGTTTAGAAAAATACGTGGTTACACATTTAATGTAGAGTTTCCGAAAATAGGCTTTTTAAGAAAAGAGGTACATTGCCCACACAATTTTAACAAATGAAGCATTAGGCAGATTTATTTGTGAGGAAATCAATGGGAGAGATAATTTTCCAAATCTTCACAATAAAGTTATGAAGCATATGCTTCACGGACCACGCAGTGATTCAACTCCCTGCTATTATATCTTAACAGGTAAATGTTAAAAAAAATTTTCCTTTTGCTTTTTGTGATGCGACTGATATGTCTGTAAATGACTTTCTAAAATACATGCGTCGCGATAATCGTAATACTATGTATTTTTACAGGAGAAGTGTAAATAGTTGGTGATTTCCAGTTGAAAATTATATGGTCGTGCCCTATAATTCATATCTGCTATTGAAATAGGATTCTCGCTTCCTTGTTGAGTAGCGTTATGACAGCTGTGGTAGCGTTATGGCCTACAAGTACATATTTAATTATGTGAATAAAGATCATGATCGGAAAAAGTTAGTACATTGAATGGTTCGACAAATGACACATCGTACCTGAATGAAGTTGGTAATTATATTGACACCCACTATGTATTCTATGACAGCAGCTTGGCGCTTGTTAGAATTGCCATTGCATGACCATAGCCACAATATTATTAGAAGCACTAGGTTAAAATCTATGTAACTTATTTCAAATCCAAACACGAGGTTAAATTTGATGAAACTTGGTTACAATAAAAAAAAAATGAAGCAAAACTTAAGTAACTTAGCTAAAATCAATATAATTAGATCATCCGCATCATCCGTAAAATCCATTTTACGATAAAATCCATTTTTTTCATGAAATATTATATCGTAATTTTTATAATAATATTTGTTTAATACCCCTTTCCATATTTGTTTAATTTCCATGTAGTTATTACTGTAAAATTTGCGATATAATAGTTATTTTGTTCCATAATAAATTTCAGTAAAAGTAAAATTTGATCTGGAATTTTTTAGAGTTTAATTATTGTTACGTATTAAAAAATTATGTCATTAAGAATCATTTAATCACAAATTAAGCTCTGATATCTAATTAATTAATTAATCATATTTGAATGTCATTTCTAATACATTATATTCTTTAAAATGTTAGTCTTGAGTAACTAGGTAAAACATAAACTGAGAAAACATTTTGCACTGAATATTTTGAATAAATTTTCAAAATAGCAAATTAGTAGTCAACTAAAATAAACTTGATTTCAATAGGACGAGTAGATAATTAACAAAAACAAAAACATTTGAAAACTAAGTATTTCTTACAAAATAAATTTTCTTCTTTTTTAAATCTTTGAATATTAATATTATTATTTTTTAAATACTTCTCCTTTTTTTTAAGAAATCAGTGTTCAAGAAAGAAAGCATATGTATTCAAATTATTTAGCATTGATTTATGTAATAAAGGTCTGAAGAGCTACGGAGAAATTAAATTCATTTTTTTCTAAATAATCGTTTTGAGCAAGAGCATTTTTATATATTTCAGGAAATACCAATTATTCTCAAATTAAGTGCCTGAAAACTTTGGTTTTCCATTTCCATTTGTCTTTTTTTTTTTTCTCAGTTACGCATATACATGCACATCGTTTCTATAAATAGGGAAAAAAGAAAATTAAATTCAAATAACTTTGGGAATATGAAGAAAATTATAAAATTGAAAAGAATTACAAGTAAACAGCAAAATATTTACCTTGTGACTGCAGAAAATCAGTAATAATTTGAGAAAAAGAAATATTTAATGGCAATTTCATTTATTGGTGAAACCTATTTTCCTTTATATCAGTATCAATGCATATTTTGCAAAAGGTTTACACATCCGATCAGCAATATTTGAAACATTTATGTTTGCCAAACAATTAAAATTATTACGGTAAATGATACACAGATTGGAAAATAAATGTTCAGAAATGTTTTAAAGGTTAACACAAATGCATGACCGGATTTAAACAAAAAAAATCATATTTACAAAATTATTACATAAATGATAGTTACATTTAAAGAAATATATGAGAAGATTATTGTTAGTTTATACATATAGATGGATAGATAGACACCTCGTTTATATCGAAAGTTCCTTTCTTTGAGGGGAAAAAAACAGTAATCTTTGCGAATCCTTTGTTTTTAGCAGTAATGCTTTTCGAAAGAATTACTAGACGTGACCTTTAATTGAAACGGTTATTATATAAGGATTTCTAACTCAATTCTATGGTCTACAACCTTTTCCATAGCAGTTACAGCGTCAGGTCGCGGACGCACAGGTTCCAAGGTTCCAGACAGCACCAAAGAACATCTCTCTCCCAAACCATACATTGAACTCTTTCAAACCTCGCCTAATTTCTGCATTACATTTTTGTTCTCAACAAACAAACTTGATTCAATCAAATTGACACAAGTTTGATTCGACAAACAAATCACTTAAATCTCAAATGACATCAAGGCCCTAGTTAAAACAGTTTTTTTGAGCGTTATGTTAATTTAAAATAAGTTGAGCGAAGAAAAATGCGTGCAGACTTGTTTTTTTACAGACATGTTATATTTATGCCATAAGTTAGGATTAATTTTAGGTTTAGGGTTAGTGACAGAAAAAATTTTTTGACACTCACTGACCGTAATATTTCCGAGATTTTTTTAGTGCATTACATGATCTTATAGCATGCAATTTCTTTTCATGAAGTAATCTAAAATCATTAGAAATTTAATTTTTTAAGTTATTAAAAAATTTCTCCTACAATACGCATTTTTTTACGCAGTGACCCCAATTATTAAACACGCATTTTGTCATTAAATAAAATACAAAAGGATTTACATTTTAAATATTCATCTATATTCGTTGATTCAGTTCAGGTTTTTGACATAAAAGTTCTGAGCGTTGGGTGCATTTCCAATTCTTTTCGTTCGATTTATCGAGAATTATCGGGATATTTTTCTCGCGATGATAAAATAATAAATTTGAATATTCATTGCTCACATTACGGCTAAACCTCACTTTATCAGATTTGTTACCATTATGATGTTGGAACTTCAATCATGTCCACTTCTGTTTTCAAATCAAAATATGAAGTTTGAAACAATTTCGTCTTTAATTCACTTTAGATATTTATTTTAGGGGAATGACCTGTTACTATTTCCGCATGAATTGTATCAGACTTTTATTTTTTATATACACATGAAATTTTCTACAGATTTAAACTTTCTCTAAAAGTAACTTTTCCAGTCATGAAGTTACTACAATATCCATTCTTTCCACAGTCTTCAAGAATTAAATCTTGCATCGTACATACTTTAATCGTACATACTTTCGTTTTGAAATCAACCCTGCAATAATTCTAGTTTTATTATTTGCTTAGGTGATGTACCGCGCCAGATAATATTGATCATCTATTTTCAATAAATACCGTTAATGAATTTGCAATTGAATAGCATTGCTATTCATGACCTTTAATCCGTTCTCCAGATTGAATCAGCTACTTATCAACCCACTAGATAACTTTTGATTCATAATTATATTAGAGTTACTCCTGAGGGTCAATATCAAGTATTTTGGATTACAAACATTTACGCGCGTAACAGTTTCTGTCTTCACAAACATAACACAATTTTTTTCAAAAGTTTTCCTCGTCTTATTTATAGTAAGTTGAAGTTTATCTAATGTATTTAGTGTAAGTAGCACAACTATCATTCTTCAGCTAATTGTCATAAAACTGAATTATTTTTTAGCCTAACTAATTCCAAAGGGAGTAGTAAAACTTTATCACTGTTTACTTTTTTATCTAAAAGTATCTAATTGTTTTCGACTTAAAATGCTTATTCCTTACATCAGTGAAAAATAATTCTACGAAAATTCCAGAGAATTGTACAATTGCTCCTTTTCTGAAAGTGCTTCGTAAAAAATTTAGTTGTTTTCTGCTTTTGTAGAAAATAGAATGATGGGAGTTTTGATACATCTACAGTATTAAAATCACAACTGTACTGATCTGCTGTACAACCATCCGTTAGTACAACCCATTCATTAAAACTACAGATCAATTAACGTGAAGCATCTTCCATGAATATGCTATAGTAATATGCAGGACCACATGGTTTCATTCTACGTATAGTCTGTGGTTAAAAAAGTTATGAATTTCACATTATATGTTATTATTGAGAATTAAACATGTATATATCATCCTAGCATTCTTTTTAAATTTCTTTTTAAGGGTTTAATAAATCTATCAATCATATTTTTCTTGTTTGAGAATTACAATCACTATCTCTTATTAAAGTGTTATAAGAAATGGTTTATTTTGAACTCAATACTCGCTTTTTCACATTCTTCTTTAATTTTGTCTTTGCAGTTTTCTGAATATATCCTATTTAACAAACGTTACACCTCGTAACTAACATAACGCTATGTATTTAGAGTAGAAAAAGAATATTTTGAAGGAAGTGAATATGAAAATAATATCAAAATTACGAATCACTAAAATATTCAAGATATTGAAACGTATTTTCTTTACAATGAGGAAATGCACCAAGGCTTTACTTACAGCGTTCTAATTTCACGCCACCATTCTAGTGAAGAAGAATTTCTAAATTTACAAAAGCACTGAACAACTAACTGAAGTTAATATGAAATATTAAGTGATGTCATTCATATAATAAAATATGAATGCATTTTTAAGCTTTAATGTATTATTCCTTACTGATATAAGCAAACTGTGTTACTGTCAATTATTCTGCCAGTTTAACAATTCTTTTTAAAATATGGTACGTTTTTATCAGAACAAGACCAGTATTTATGACTTATGAGTAAATATTTATAATGGTTTTGTGAACTCTCGGTCTAAATACCTGAAGTTATAACGTCTGTTTCTGTTCGAATTACAGGCGTAATTATATCTAAAGTGGACTGATATTACATTTTGATTATTTGTATTAATCCTCATAGCTTTTTGAATTGAAGATTAAATGTTATTGTCTATTAATTTAATGTAGTGCCTCAGCTCATTAGGGTACTTGTTTGTAGAACCTAAACTATAGCTTGTTCATGTCTGTATTTTTTGTGTGCTTTTTACACGTTGTTTTGCTTTTTGTTAAATGCTATTGAATGATATTCCACTCCCTTTTAAGGAAATTGTTTTGCTTTTTTTTTTTTTTTTGAAACTGTATAGTTAAATGAAATATATCAAAATATCTAAATTAACCAGCATGAAAACATATTTTTTTACATCCTTAACAAATAAATCACAAATAATTATAACCTAGTTTTTTTCTTCCCTTTAATATAAAGAGAAATCCATGACAACTCCGGAATAAACCATTTTATTCCACGCTGTTACCGTTAAGTGCCTTTTTCCGCAGAAGAGAAGGGTTATTACAGATAACCGCAGTAAGCTTCTTAGAGAAAGCCTTTTTTTCTTCATGATGCAGCATTCACGTGTAAAATGGAGACTTATAGCATAAGCTGAGCTTCCAGACGGTGAAGCTAAATGACCTTGGACACGCTATATAAACTTACCTCAAGATCATGCGAGAAAGGTTTTATGCATGTTCCATGTTTATTAGATTGCTTCCATCGAATATATGAAGATTGAAAAACAAGAACAAAAATGATATGCTTCATCGTTTATATCACTTGATCATTATTTTAAATAAATAAAAATGCAACTTTTTACGACAAATATAAATGCATTAATTAAAAACATAACGATATATATATATATATATATATATATATATATATATATATATATATATAAATTTGCGTTAACAATTGGTCATGAAATTCACGATTTTAAAAATAAGCGTTAAAAAAAACGTGAATATTCATGGTGAAAAAAATGGATTTTATAAAACTGAAAATAAATTTTAAAAACTTCGTTAAAACAACGTAAAAAATGCGTTATAAAAGCAACCAACTTTGTGACGTCAAATATTGGTTTCAAAATTCCCTAGGGCAAAAATTGGTCATTTTTAGGTCAAAAAGCATCCAAATTTTATCGTTTATTTAACGGATTTGAAACTACCACTTGAAATACCAATAAAAAGCGAAAGATAGAAACGTTAAAATGCATTATGGCATTTTAACGTTATTTTCGGGTAAAACGTAACTTTTCTCTCTCTTTCTCTGTATATATATATATATATATATATATATATATGAATTAATTAATTAAAAGCGCTTTTATGACGAACGTTAGAAAATATTCTGCCTATCTAATGCTTAATCAGATACAGTTCATCATTCCTTTGTTTTTCCCAAGGCATTCATTTGTCACAGACATTGGAAGACAAAAATGCAATCTAATGTCATCCTAACACGAGCTACCTATTCTTGGGAAATACACCCAAAGGATTACCCTTACCTTAAGGATAATCGATTTTTCTTCTTGTGTTTGCCGATTCTAAAAGACTTGACACTTTATTTCTAATTCTTGTGGGTCTTACAGCATTTCTTATAATTTAACTTGTAGCTAGTAAATACTAGATCGTTACGATATACCGACAAATATAGTAATGTTTTTAAATCTCGATTTTAATATTTAAAAAAAAATATTTCATGATATATTTTAAATACAATATCAATTAGGAAATAATCATATATAGCGATTACATACAATGTCACTATCATGATAATTATATACAATAATAATTTGATAATGATATAAATATCGAGTTAGATATCGTCACAATTATCAATTACAATGATGTCGCGATTTTCATCGTCTATATAGGGGAGAGGGGGGCAGATATGAACAGGGGGCACATTTGAACATGTTTTGCCAGTATGATTTAAAATAAAAATTCTTGAAAAATTTTCAATTGATGGCAGTACTAGTCCTACCTCTCTGCAAAACTTTCAGAACAATGAGCCATTTTGTTGTTCTATTCTGACAATTTCTTTGTATCAGCTGGTGTTGTATATATTATAATCACTCGCTTTTTCAAGTAAAAGCATAGTATAAATCAACTAATAAACTAAAATTAACTATTGCAGACCATTATATGAACATTTAGGGAAGTTTATGAAAATTATTTTTTTTTTACTCAATTACAAATTCTTTATTTTCTAAGTTAGGTTTAAGAAAGATGAAGGGGCACTTTTGAACAAAACATCTGGGGCAGATGTGAGCAGTTCACATATGCCCCTACATAGTATTAAGAATATTATCCTCATGATATTATGAGTTTAAAAACTATTTATGCATTTAAAATTATTATTATTATTTAATTTTCCATAATTAATTTAATAATTTTAAATTTTTTCTTTAATTTTTTTTTTATTTAAAAAAAAAAAAAATGGTTGATCACGCATCTGATACGCCTGAGAAAGATAGAATTGCTGAAGCTTCAAATGAAAAGATTAAAAAATGGAAAAAAAAAAGCATGAAAGAGTATCAGAGAAGAAAGAAAAAGGCCCATTACAACTCCTGAGAAACATGAAATTGCGAAAAACCCAACAGCGGAAAAATTATTGTACAGCGAAAAAATTCTTTTCTTATTGACAGTACTGTTATACAATTTAAACTCACATAGTAAGCTACAACCCCTACAGTATAATGTATATCTATATCTGATATATTAAATATTTTTTCCCTTTAAATATAATGATTGCTTTGTGTTTTTAATCTTTTTCATATGTGTCCCCCGTAGGGGCACATGTGAACAATTGAAGACAATTTTCTGAAATACGATAAAGTCTGAATATCATAAGTGAAGAAATATTTAATTGAAAAATCTCAAAAAATTTCATAAGACAAAGAAAAGACTATTTAAACATATGGACTTCTTTACTGTGAGAAATTGATGATATTTTTCGAAAAATGAAGAAATAAAAATATTTGTCCACATGTGCTCCCCTCTCCTCTATGCTTATTTAGCGTTTCTTAGCGTTTAACTTATAGCTACTTAGAGCTAGTAAATACTAGCTTGTTGCGATGCACCGTTGAATATCGTAGCATTTAAAGTCTGAATAACAATGTTTAAATAAAAAGAAGTTTTACGGTCTATCTTGAGTAAGTATTCACTTCAATTATAAATAACATCAATATCATGATAACTATATGCAAATTCAATATCATTCTGTGTATAATATTATGAAAATTTTTCATGATGATAAATATTGAATATGATATTTATCATTGTCACAACTGCTATCGTCAATGATAGGATTCGAATACGAAAATGATGATCAGTAAGACTGATTACGATAATCATCCAATACAATATTAGCATGGGTGGTGATACATTTTATTTTGGTAATGAAGTTGTTAATTACATTTATTTATAACATTTAATAACATTAATATTAATAAAATTTCATTTTAGTCAATATAAAAATTATGTTCATAAGTAAACTTGAGAAAATATCATTTTGTATCGTAAATTAAATTTTGATTATTTGAACTGTAATTATTTCTTTTGGTGCATTAATATAATGAATGAAGAATTCGTAAGTTTCATTGAGAAAAAATCTTTACTTTTTTTGAATATTAGTACATTAAATATTAGCTTTTGTTCCCAATAGTTTGTTTGTTTGTTTCTGGAAAAAAATAAAGCTGAAATCAGTTTAAAACATCAGACATCGTATACTTTTTTGTAAAGCTGCGAATTTTTCAGTTTTTCTAAAATAGATCTCAACACAGTAACTCCAACACTTTTAACATAATATATTCTTGAAACAAAAAGAAAATAAAAATCACTTTTAATGTAAATATACGCTGCCACTGAATGAAAATCTACTACAGATAAAGAACTAATTTATTGCCATATTCCGTCAGCTGAAATGTCAAGCTACAAAACAAGGACATACTAGGACAAAAAAGGGACACTTTCAATGAAAATCAAGTTGTTTCAAATAAAATAAGAGGGTTGGAGTAAAAGAAGCACTTCTAAAATTTCTAAATATATTCCAATTTCCGAAAAATCAAAAAAGTACTTTGAAGCATTCAGCGCCCGAGTGTTTTTAAAATATCACTCATTCACTATGCTCTTCCATTTAAATACCTCTTTTACTTTCTATGATTACTATTTTAATAAAAAAGTTCAACTTGTCACTACATCAATGCATATAGAGGACTTTCTGATTCAATTCTTTACAATGCCCTAAAAGAGATAATTGAATTGTTGTTATTGTCGTAGGCCATTAAGGCAAGGGGTGCGATTGTTATTGTTTTCCAGTTTTGCCATCTATGGCCATGAATTAAACTTCTGTCACATTTCTACGTCGCACCTGTTTGCAGGGCGGACCCATTCATTCACCAGCAGCTCATAATTTGAACCTGAAGCAGAGAATTATCAATCTCTAATTCAGTTCCTCCAGAGGCATAATTTGTTATGGAAACATGGACGATTTTGTGAGGCGACAAATTTAACATGCACCAGTCACCAGTTACTACACAAGGAGTATTCGGTCAGTTGGATTCGAAATCCTGTTCTCACTAACGCCCTTCCCACCAGGCTATCCCAACCAGGTAATTGAATTTAAAGAAAGCAATTCTTAAGTAGCAATTCTAATTTAATTCCAAAATCTAGTGCCAGATTATGAAATATCCTGAAATATCCAGCATCCCAGTATTCAGCATATTATTCCATTATACTCTTCAATTTAAATATCGCATACTACTCTTTTACTATTTACAACTACACTTTAAATAAAAAAAAATAAAAAAAATAAAGAAAGTTGACACTACATTTATGTATATTGTGGTCTTGCTTATTTCAAATCCATTTTTCTAAACTGATATCAAAGTGGTAACTGAATGTAAAGAAAGTTATTCTTTGGTACTTAAATGTAACTGAGTTCTAAAATCAAATTTAAAATATCCAACATCCAAGCATTTTTAAAGAGTCACTTAGCATAGTCTTCTACTATGCTCTTCAATTTAAATGTCACATTGAGTTCAATTGTCATTAATGAAAAAATAACATTAATGATCCCAGCTAACAAAAGACGCTAAAGAAAAAAATACATTCAGGTACTAAATACTGTATCTGATTTTTACTCAAGTCATTCTATTTGTAATAAAAATATATTGAAATATAGGTGTTCTAAAAATTTTTCTCAACATGCTCGTCAATTAATATGCCATAACTCACATGCATACACAATGCTTTTAAATTTTAATTCCACACTATGTTACTTAATTCAAATACACCATCCTGCCAACTATATGTTAACCAGCATTTCCATCTAAAAAATACACTACATTTATATATTAAATGGACTTTCTGATTTTAAATCAAATCTTTTGAGACAGATGTTTTGAGAAAGAGATAGTTGAAGTTAAAGAAAGTCCTTCAGAAGTATTCAAGTATAATTAAATTCGAAAACCTAGTGTCAGATGAAAGGCAGTTTGAAATATCCATGCGTCAGAACTAATACATAAGTTTAAGTTTCGATCTGATACTAAATCTTATTTCAAAATAACGAAAGCCTGTCGAATGAAAGTGACAGGTTACAAATTAGAAGCTTTGGAAATATTCATTTGTTTATGTAAATTGATTGAGAATTTCCATCAAAGCTTTTGAATCAAATTTCTAAAGATTGTTAAGTGTGAGAAATATAACTCTGAGTAATCAATATTTATTTATTGAGTGTTTGTTTAAACACTGAAGTTTCTAAGAAAGTATACATATAGCAATTTTGTTCAGCATTCTGATTGTATTTTTGTTTATTAAATGTGTTATTTTTTATTTATTTCTTTACATAAATACAGAATATAACCTACACTGTAAAATCGAAAAAAAAATCAGTAAATCTTTGACTTGTATTTGGTGCAAAGTTTCGACTTATCCTAAAGTTTAGTTAAATGAAAGATCATTATATTTTAGTTACACCATAAATTGTGAAGTGTAATTTAGAAATACTTTCATGGTGACTGAACCAAAATTTGGTAAAAGACACTACAACACTTTGACGGTGACTGCAAACTGAACGATATTGGCTTATGTTTTCTCTACATTTCGGTCTCTAATGCATGCTCTCAACAAATGCATGTTGTTTCAAGTATCAACTTATTTAGGTAGGTAAATTTTTGATTTGCATTATGCAAGCTGTTTATAAAGTCCCGGACCCATTTTGATGTTTAATAACTCTTAAAATAATAAAGATAGATTAAAATTAATAACATAAACGGTTAGATAGACTCAAAAAATATCACGATCCTTGTCAATGAACTTCCACGTGTGCCCCCTTCGTCGCACGGAGAATATCAAGTCGATAGTCAATTTCACGCCAGGTAGCGGCAAGCATGTCGGCATCCACAGAGGCTATTGCGGTTGTAATTCTGGCTTTTAGGTCATCAATGTTCGACACGATCCTCCTGTAAACATTGTCCTTTATAAATCTCCAAAGAAAAAAGTCCAGCGGCGTTATATCAGGTGATCTGGGTGGCCAAAGAATTTAACCTCCTCCCCAATCCAACTTCCTGGAAAATGGTCATTCGGAGAGCTACGAACGATGATACCCCAATGAGGTGGTGCACCATCTTGTTGCAAAAAGACATGTGGCTGAAGCTCTTCTAGTTGTGGAAATACGAAGTTTTCCAACATGTCATAAGTATACGACTGATGAGACCGTCTTTTCTGTAAAAAAGAAAGGCCAAATGACTCGGTCGTGCATTAGTCCACACCACACATTAACCTTTTGGGAATCCTTTTGTGCCTCACGGTTATCATAGGGGTTTTCAGATCCCCATATGCGCACATTATGGCTTATGGCGATTAACAATGCCAGAAACATGAAAGGATGCTTCGTCGGAGAACATTATGCGCTTCAGACAATCAGCACCAGCTTCTATCCTTCCTACCATATCTGTTGCAAACGCCATCTTCCTAGGCCAATCGTCCGGTTCCAAACCTTGAACAATTTGAACTTTGTATGCATGCAGTCTTAATTGTTTCTTAATAACCTTGTACACTGTCGAAATTGGCATATCGAATTCTCTTGCCACTGATCCCACAGATCTTTTAAGATTGTGTAAAAATGTCTGTCTAACACGCTCAACGTCAAATTCACTTGTGCAGGGACGTCCGGAACGTTTCTTATCTGCGATATTTCCAGTTTCTAGAAGAAGAAAAAAATTTCCAATTCAAGATTCTGCTTTTGGATGGAGGATCTTTTTGGTAAGTTCTTCTGCAATTTCTCTGTGCTTGCACTATCGATTTCGTTTCTATGAACCACCATAAAATCTGTGCTGTCTCTTGTGGTGTATGCATTCTTCTTAATATCCGCTCGAATAAAACATCGCATAGAAAAGTACTACATAGAACAAACACATAAAAAGTAAACATAACATTGTAATAGTTGCCTAAAACAAAAAAGAGAAAAATGCAATTAATAAGCAGACTATATTTAGAAAAATACAGATATTTAGACTGGAAAATGAAATTATCTGAAATCAACCACACGCGCAGACGATATTTACAAAAGTTAAGATATTCAAACCTGAAAAGGAAAATATATGAGTTATTCCAGCGTTTCTCAAAAGGAAACTATTGTGTGCAATTCACCATTAGGTCTGACTCAACAAATTGTTTGGCGCAGCTTATCCTCCCTTGGATCTTGTGCCATAAAACTTCTACATTCAATCAATCAATCACCAGCGTTTCTCAACCTTTCATTATTCACGGCCCAGTTTTCAATCATAATTTTTATCGCGCTCCCCACTTACAGTAAAATGTATACAAAAATAATGTATATTGAGTATTTTGAACTCTATCTTTAAATTATTTTTTAACTAACTGCCTAAACAAAAGTAAAGTAAAAGCCAGCTGCAATTGAGATTGTAGAAACTATGTTTGGAGTTAATTTTTCAAAACAATTACAGTCCATACCTCTTTCAAATGATGCTGTTGCTCGTCGAATTGGTTATACAGCTGAAAATGTAGTATCAGCTTTTCTCGATGTTGCGTGACAAAATGTTTTCAATACAGTTTGATGAAGCAACAGATTTCAATAAAGATGCTCATTTAATTGCCTATGTTTGATTTTGTGATATGACATTAGTCTGCAATTCAATAAAACTCAAAACAACAGCACTAGCATTATTTACTATTTTAAATGATGTTATGAATGAGGCAAACATAGAATGCAAAAATTGCATCGGAATATGCACCGATGGTGCTCGTTCAATATCCGGAAGGTTCGAAAGTATACAAGCACTTGTAAAACAAAAATTGCCTCAATGTGTCTGGACACATTGCATGATCCACAGAGAAGCTTTGCCTTCGAAAGAAATGCTTCCTGGTTTAAATATTGTGTTAACTACGGTTATAATCGTTGCAAATTATATAAAAATGAGAACCCAGAGATCGAGAATCTTTTCCGCACTTTGTAATGACATGTGTTCAGTACATTCAGAGTTACTATTTAAATGCGAGGCAAGATGTTTATCACGTTTGAAATTTTTGTAACGTGTTTATGAATTAAGAGAAGGAATCGCCATTTTCCTAGAAGAAGATAACAGACCGAAAACCGAAAGTTTTCGCTATTGTTTATTTGTGATGAAATTAAGCTACTTGGTCGTCATATTCGAGAAATTAAAAAATTTGGATCGTCAACTCCAAGGAGAAAATACACATATGTTAGATACGAGTGATAATATTAATGCTTTTTGTAGAAAATTGGAATTGTGGGGCAGAAATTTAAAACTTAACAATTTTTGAAAATGTGGATAATTGTACTAAAACTTATAAGGCTGAAGAACATGTAAAAGTTGTTTTTGTAACCATTGAAAATCATTTAGCCATGCTGGCAAAGAATTTTAAAAAGTATTTTCCTGCTGACGTCAAACTGATAGCAAGTTACGAGTGGGTAAGGAATCCATTTCATAAGACTTCCGAAGGACTCTCAATTGATGAGGAAGTAAAAATTCATAGACTTCACAACAAGTGGCGAAACCAAAATACAATTTAATAATAAATAACTATTTGAATTTTGGGCAGGAGGATGATTTTTCTGCACTAAAAACAAGGGCATTTCGCATTCTATTACAATTTTCAACACTCTACCTTTGTGAAACTGGATTTTCTGCTGTGGCTTCTTTGAAGACAAAATATAGATCACGGCTAAATATAGAAACAGAACTGTGAGTGGCTATTTCTATTATTAAGCCTCACCTCAAAAATTTTGTTCTACTAGACAGGCCCAAGGAAGTCACTAGAAATTATTATTTTTTTTTTAAAATTTAGTATGTTTTAATTAAGTAAGGTGGGTAAGCCAAAGGTGGCCAGTGCTCCTAACGAAGCCCCCCCCCCCCCAAAGTGAAATTAAATTTATTTTGAATCATAAGATATCCCTGCTGCATTATAAATCTTGTATCTGAGGTGCACGGGGCTGAATTGGAAGATATTCCCTTGAATGACCTCCATTTTATGAGGTGATTTAATTTTTTGCCGTTGTCGTTCTAATTTCCGGGTGAGAAGATATTGTAATTTATATGTGTTTAAAATTTTAGAACTTTAAGTTATGATATGTTTTCTTAAAGTTTATTTCTTTTTCTTTAACCACATTACTTTAATTCGAATTAATCTATCAGATTAATAGTTTCATTTTAATATTTCATTTTAAGCAAATGTGGAACTTTGGTTAAAATGAAATGTTTGTTTGCATAAAGTATGTTTTAAAATAAATGTTTTGTTTTAAAATGAATGTTTTGTTTGCATTTTAAAGTAATTTTTCAGGTATTTTTTTATTTTTGTGGAAGTTATGAGTGTTTTTGTGATCGATTCTGGTATTTTCTTGTAAATTTGGGTATTTTAATACTAGTTATGGGTTAGGTTTAATACTAGTTATGGGTAACTCTAGTATGGTTATTTAACTCTTACTTGTTAGTTAATCCCTTCAAAAAAATTTATCCAGTAATTCTTGTTTAATTCTAATGAGTTTTCTCAAAATAATCGCTAGTGACTCCACACAAGAACTATCAATGTAAAATCGATAAAGAAATTATACACTCTAAAAACAAATATCTTTTTTAAAGTCGGGAAACTTGTTCCTACCAGCAAGACACTTAAAGTGCCTTTTTAAAAGACGTTTGCCAGTCCAAGTGTTTTATTAATAAGATAATTTGAGTAAGTGAAAAAGTGATTTCAATATATGGCTCACCTTTGGAACCTGTGGGAAACCTTAGGCGCAGAAGCTACAATTTTAAAATTGTACTATAAAATAAATGAAATTTTATTTTAGAATTAAAAGTATACGTGGTATATATTAGAGATAGGTGTAAGATGTTACAGAAAAAAATTCAGCCACACAGACTTTATCAGAAAATTTGGAAAAATCCTCAAAGCAAAGCCACCTTTGGCTCCCCACCTTAAGTTTTGATTTAATAAGTTGTTTCACTTTAACAAGTCATTAAATATGTCGAAATGTATTTTGTTTTCTATGTGTATGTGCGCTTTTCTTTCATCCGGTTAATAAATTTTTTTTTAAAATGATATTTTCTATTGAATATTTTCGCGCCACCCCTCTAGTGTGCTCGCACCCTCTTGGGGTGGCGCACCCCACACGTTGAGAATCGTTGAATTATTCCATCAATAAATGCCTTAAGTTTGTTTATATCTTCATTATTTTATGAGTTATTAAACATCAAAATGGGTCCGGGACATTATAAACACCCTGTATAAGGTTCATTTCTTTTATATTGCTTTTTTAAGTTTAGTTGGCGATATAAAATGGTTAGAAGTATGTATTTCATAAAATAACTTACTTGCGGTAAATAGTTTTGTTACTGTAAATAGCTACCTTGGCCTGTATTCTAGCACTTTAAAAATACTAAATAATGGTGCAACCTTCCTCTGATTTCATAAAATAAATAAAAGGAAGAATGAAAATATGTGTTTTGTTTCTTCAAAACACCTACTTTTGGTGAAACCTCCAACTGATATTTGAAGCAAGTGGAAATACCAAAATATTGCAAAATTGAGTTCCATTTTATGTAGCCAGCAAATGAATATGAATTTTTGGAGTAACGTGGCTCAAATTTTTAAAAAAGTGTATACTTATTCTTTCTTTTCTTTTTTTCTTTATTTATATCACCTTTATTTATCTTTACCTTTATTATCACCTTTATTATCTTTCTTTATTTATATCATATTTATATCACTTTATTATTTTTCTTTATTATATTTTTTTCTTTATTTATATTATATCTTTTTTTCTTTATTTTATCTAAAATATTTATATCACCACCTCTTATGGCAAACGACAATTGCAGGTCAATGTATGAAACGCCTGATATTTGACAAGGCATGAAATATACATACTATTACAGTCATAATATATGTACTTTTATATATTATAGATAACAGAATGTAAATATACATAAAATACATACTATTATACATGCTTTTACATTTACCTAATGATTTGATAGAGTGCATGCCGGTTTTTATTAATAAAATTAAAAATTTTTATTGAAATTCTTTATGTTAAAATAGTTCATCTGTCATCCAACCAAGCTGATCAAATCGTCTTAAACTCTGAAGTTAATGTATAGTTGAAATAATCTGTGTTTATTACCCAGTACATTGTTAGAAGTAATCAGTATTTATGAATTAAGATTTTGTTTGAGCAATGCTAATATCTATGTAATGTGTCCCACTGTAATTCTACCTGATTGTTCATATCAGTATAATTGATATCCTTTCATAATTTTTCTAATAATGGTTTAGTTCCTTTAAACATCAATTTTAATTCACTTTTTCCATTTTGAACACTAATAGAGATTTTGAAATAATTTTGCATGTTGAGCTTCGGATGAGAGTGGTTAACGGAAATATAAATCAATATAGAACCTTATAAAGGTTGTTGAGAATTTACACGTTAACCAGCACTGACCTCATGGTTCAGCAGGAATACGAACCATTTATCTAGTATACTATTCATTTTCAGAACAAAACGTCACAAACTTTTAATTTATAATTTTTAAAGATAATAACAAAAAAATTTGTTTCACAAAACATTCTAAAAATTTAAGATAGGCCTTTCAGAACGTGCTGACGAAGAGCACATCTTTCTGTTGTCATCTTTTCTGTGAACAGAAAATTTTTTGACATTCTGATGCGAAAATATTAATTGCATAATGTATGAATGCGTCTTAGTCAATAAAACTTTTTTTTTCAAATATTTACTAACGCAAATATTTTGTTACGAAATTCCTTTATTTATTTTTGCATTATTCTGTATTACTAAGATAAGTATTTTCATTCATAAGGTTAATATATGAAAAATAAATCGTGTCTAAATCATGAATCATTGATTAAAAGAAATGTGTTAGGCAATTGTTACTTTTATGTAAAAGTTGCTGTTGCATATAAAACTTTTATTTCAAACCTCTCTCTGTCAAACTTCTTTAGACAAAAATTTATTAGTCTTTTAAAAATCTTTATACTTTAATTATCTAGATCGGTTATGATCAAAAAGAACTTCATTAACTTCAAAAAGGAATTCAATAAATTAAAGAAAATAAATAAAAGTTGGATAAATCCAATAAAAAAAATATATAAATTATTTTAAGGATTTTTTATTAAAATGTGTAGTAAAATCTAAATGAACTTTTTGTTATAAATATATTCTGATGTATTTTGTTTTGTATTATTGTTCCTAAACTATTCCTCATTAAATAATAAGGAGTTTATAAGTTTTTGATGGAATTTAATTGCCTGTTTGAATTTTTTTTTACAAAATCTTCTATTTTATGCTGTCTTCATGGTCTTATATACAAAGGCAAGCAGAAACGTATCATAAAATTACTAAGCTTAAATATCATTCTTCATCTATTACGTGATAATAAAATAATCAAAGAATCATGCTTTTTGAATACATACAAAAATCTGTTTTGATGAAAGAAACAATCTTCCAAAGAATGATTGCTAGTTGACATTGTTTACCATTTGACCCAAACTTCCAGATGTGAAATAACCTTTAGTATCACAGAAGCCATTAAATGCAGAAAATAAAAAGAAGTTTCCGTAAGCATTATTAGTTTCTTTAGGTAAAGTGATGTCGAAACAGTTTTCTTTTTCTAGTCGAAGGAGAAAAATAAAATACAATGCATAAAAGACAGACCATAAGATGTTCAGTGAAGAAATTTTCCTCGATGAAAACAATAATCTATTGACAATGAATTAATTTAGAGTTAAAGATGAGATCCTCGTTATTTTATTTTCTTACATGCATATATATAATAAAAGATTTCTAATTGGAAAATGATATATTTTTATATATTTTGTAATTCATTCTTAAATCTTAAAATATGTTTATTTCATTCTAAGATACTAACATAGAAAATTTGGAAAACATGGTTCCAATTTTTCAACAAGTTGCCATAAAACATTGCTTTGAAGTTTAGTATTTCCTTTTATATTTTAAAGAAAAATAATTTATATTTATGTTATAGTTTAATAATAAAATTAAAACTTTAAGAATTAAAGCATATATTTTTTAAAGAAAGTGATTTAAAATAAAGACCCGTATTTTAATTAAAACTGTCTTCATTTGTACATCTGAATCTGTCTTTCTATATACAAGAATTCATCACTAAAATCTAAAATTAATCTAGATGGATCACTGAAATCCTGTGATGTTAATATTATAAATATATTCTCAAATATATATATATATATATATATATATATATATATATATATATATATATATATATATATATATATATATATTTATATATATATATATATATATATATATATATATATATATATATTTATATATATATATATATATATATATATATATATATATATTTATATATATATATATATATATATATATATATATATATATATATATATATTTATATATATATATATATATATATATATATATATATATATATATATATATATATATATATATATATATATATATATATATATATATATATATATATATATATATATATATATATATATATATATATATATATATATATATATATATATATATATATATATATATACAGTCGAACCCCGCTATAGTGAACCGTCTGCGGACTCAGTAATGTGTCCACTATAACCGATGGTTCACTATATCCAAATTTTTTGAAGAATATTTTTTGCATAAGACAGTTGAATGATTGAAATTAAGTTTGCAATTTTAGATAAGTTATTTAAAAAATTATTAACTAATTAACAGATATTAAAGCAAAAATTAATGAAAAAAGTACTTACGTCGCTAAATATTATTTTTAATTTCACTTTTTATGAAAAAAAAAATTATGATTTTTGATTGAACACAATTTGATTTTAAATAGAGTTCATCAATTTTCTTATCCACTTTAACAAAGCTTCTTCTATGTTTTCTCTTTCAATTCCACACAGTTTTTTCGATGAAACCATATTTTTGTCGTATGCGGCAAGAATTGCACTTCGATTTTTCCAAATGCTTGAAACTGTAGATTTAGACGAGGAAAATTCCTGACACAGTGCCGATTGATTGGTGCCATCTTCAATACGCTTTACAATTCTAACTTTGTCCTCAATCGAAAACGCTTTTCTCTTTAGAGAATTTGCCATTTTCACTGCTTTTGAAATAAAAATCTTGTCTCAAATAGATAATGTAAGAATATGAAGAGAGCAGCTGTAGAATAAGTTAAATTGTTCCCCTTCTTGATTGTCAAGGGGTGATTTGTAAAGAATATGGTTTGAACAGATAAGAAAATTCCAAAAATTCAGCTGGTGGCCAAGTTAACTAGTTGTAGAGCAAGCTTGGGGAAAAGAGACAAAGAGAGGCTTCTCAGGGAGGGGGGAGTATAAGATAAATGTTCTGTTTGACATTTATTACAGTATAGTTAAAAGTGATAAGCATAAAGGAGTGAAATATGACACATTTTATAGGAATGCGTTAATTTTCAGTCCAAACACCTGCAAGTTTAAAGTCTCAACCCTGCAAGTTTAGTTGGAGGACTGAAAAAGATATTTAAAGAAATGAAATTTGAGTCCACTATAACCGAGTTTCCAAGTTCTAAGCTGTTCACTATAAGCGTTAAAAATAACATTATCAAAATAGGAGTACGGACGGGACCGCTAAAAAAGTTCACTACATCCGAGTGTTCACTATATCCCAGGTTCACTATAGCGGGGTTCGACTGTATTTATATATATATAGTTTCAAAATTAAGAATACTAGTTGAGTGATGTTTACAATATTTTTAGTCGAAAGAATTGTTATGGTCGAAAATTAAAAATTATAAATAACAAAAAAATTATAAAAAATGTCGTTATTTTTTTATAAAAAAAATAGTTAATTGGAGTGGTATTAAAATCGAACTACTAGTTAATAACGTCATTTAATTAAAATATGCTGCATTTGTTTATCTCATTTTAACTCTCTCAGAAAGTGTTCAAATAGACTTGTTTTATTCTGACAGAAATCACGTGATGAATGATCCTCTCTTAGAAGTAAAAAGATAAACATAAGGAGCATAAAGTCTCCATTAAGATGCTAATAGCTGGAAGAGCGATAATCTTCTGTACTTCTTGGTCCGAAGATAAGAATCATGGTTGAGTGATGTTTCATACCTGAGAGATCTCTTGTATCTATTCATCTTTGCTCAGTCCAAAGATTTAATCAATCAAAGCAATCCTGGAAGTTAGATTAGAAATGTTTCCACTAATTACATCAACTTCCGTTCAAGTGAAATAGCATTAAAATAGTAAAGATATTTTTTTATTGCTAAACCCCGCCCCGCCCCCAAGGGGGCAACCGGGTAGTAAATAGTAAAGATATATAATTCAAAATAAATTTCTTTCAAGAAATAGATTAATTACTTTAAAAGCTACATTGCTTTGACTTGTATTAAAAATTTTGACTCGCATCAAAGATGAAATTCTATCTATTATTTTTCATTGTGAGAAATAATAGGAAAACAGTTTACTGACACATTGAAAAATGCATAGACCTTCAAACAACTTAATACGGATTTTACCATTTTTACCGTTTAATGAAATATGCCTTCACAAATTTGAAGTGATTTCAATATATCCGGGAATCAA
Source organism: Parasteatoda lunata (assembly GCA_949128135.1). Classification (NCBI taxonomy): domain Eukaryota; kingdom Metazoa; phylum Arthropoda; class Arachnida; order Araneae; family Theridiidae; genus Parasteatoda; species Parasteatoda lunata. The sequence goes on along the minus strand of OX421970.1, from coordinate 9,111,269 downwards.
CCTGTAACCATATTAATGGGACGAACCTGTGACCATATTAATGGGAGAAAGTTGGAGGAGTTGGAAAATTCCAAGACTTCATCTAGGCTGTAATTGCAATGTGTGTTAAGGCAATTCACAATCGTTGGGATTCGATCGAATTGGATCGAATTGGGATTCGATACTAAGCGACGGCGCAATGTAATTTTATTTTTGAAACAACTTTTCCTTTGAATTTGCTGCAACGTCGAACTACAAAATTTTATTAAGAATAATTTTAGATTTAGTTTCACGTTTAAATACAACATTATTTTGCCTGAGAGCACCACTACTTCACACCAAATTACGTAATAGCTAAACTGGACTCCATTATTAGATCAAATGATGAATCCTTTAATTTTGCGTTAAACCTAAGCTTGTTTATCTCTCATAAACCAAATATTTAGTTGCAAAATTGCTGTATAATTTTTAGATTTTGTAATATATATATATATATATATATATATATATATATATATATATATATATATATATATATATATATATATATATGTTACCGGCAAAGTATGAAATCCGGCATTGTATAGAATGCCTAAAATTAGCCGGCAAAGTATGAAATGATTTATATTTCACACATTGCCTAGGCATTCTATAGAATGCCAAATGAGAAACCGGCAAAGTATAAAATACATCTCATACATTCGTCAAAATGTCATTCAAAAATGACAAATTCAAAACGTCATCCGATTTTATATTAATTTATTCGTGGATATAATTACATTTATAAGATATTTTAATACTTACTGACTGACGATAGATTACATTTATTCGATATTTTAATACTTACTGACGATAGATTAGATGAAACATCAGTGTTTGGAGTATCGGGCAAATATATACCGGGCAATAGCGATTGACATTAAAAAAATATCAGTGTAGGGTATACCGGACAAATGTATACCGGACAGTGGCACTGAACCTTAAAAAATATCAGTGTAGGGTATACCGGGCAAATGTATACCGGGCAGTGGCACTGAGCCTTAAAAAAACATCAGTGTAGAGTATACCAGGTAAATGTATACCGGGCAATGGCTCTTGACCTTAAAAGACCTAGACCTAGTATATATTTCGGACATTTACCAAAGGTCTAGTCATACTAGGTCCTATACCATTGCCCGGTATATCCTACACTGATGTTTTTTTAAGGACATGTGCCATTGCCCGGTTTACATTTGCCCGGAATACCCAGCACTGATGTTTTTTAAGGTTCAGTGCCACTGCCCGGTATACCCTACACTGATGTTTTTTTGAGGTCAAGTGCCACCGCCCGGTATACCCTGCACTGATATTTTTTAAAGGTCAAGTGCCACTGCCCGGTATACCCTACACTGATATTTTTTTAAGGTCAAGTGCCATTGCCCGGTATATATTTTCCCGATACTCCAAACACTGATGTTTCTTCTAATCTATCGTCAGTAAGTATTCGAATATCGAATTAATGTAATTATATCCACGAAAAAATTAATATTAATTCGGATGTAATAAATATTTTGGACATTCACCAAAGCGACTATGTGATTGTCAACATTCACCGTTGAAAGTCAACAACCACCGATTTCGGTCACTCGTAGTAACATGCACATCATTTACATAATAATCTCATCAGGACGATTATTTCATACTTTGTCTAAATAGCATCCGTCATTCTATAGAATGACTAGGCATTCTATACAATGCCGGCGTTTCATACTTTGCCGGTAACATATATATATATATATATATATATATATATATATATATATATATATATATATATATATATATATATATATATATATATATATATATATATATGTGTGTGTGTGTGTGTGTGTATATATATGTGTCTGTGTGTGCGTGCGCGCGTGTGTGTGTGTGTTTGTGTGTGTGTGTATAAAGAGTAGAATAATAGAAAAAACACCATAAAGAAACAAAATGATGTAAGATCCTGCTGAGTAGTGAATCAAAATACAAATAAAAGAACAAAAAAAGAAAAATAGGCAATAAAATAGGGTTGACAAATTGAAATAAAAGCTAAAACAGCAAATAGACGATTTTAAATTTCATCCTGTTATATTTTTAGTTTGCTTATGCCTGGGAGTTATTCCCACTAGACTACTTTTGAAACTGTATTTTAAGCTTAACACAAAAGTACCGAGACATTTGTTGAATTCTTTTATATTAGATATTTTACTTTTATACTATATTTAGTTTTTTTATTCCAAATTTTTCTTTTATATTACATTGCACTTCATTGTCTCTGTTGTCAAGTAAAACAACACTTTTAATAAATAAGTCACTGATTTTATAACTGTTGAGATTTTTGAACAGTTATTTTTTACTGTTTTGTAGCATTTTATCCATCCACAGACAGCTCATTTCGAACTAGTTATGAAAATGTTACATTATTTCAACATAAGAAAAGACCCAGTTTGGGGAAAAATTAAAATTGTATAATGAACTTCTTTTGTTCAATATTTTAATTGGTATCCTCAAACACTAAGTTTTGATGTAATAATATCATTCGAAACTAGAGACTGATTAATCGATTTTCAATGAATTTCAACACGAAGAAAATCTTGTCAAAATTGGTGATTTCTTAAAAAATAAATATCATTTACATATTTAAAACATTGCTCTATTTCCGACTCTAAACCAGTCTGTATCGATAGTAATAACTGTTTTATATTCAATTAAAGGTTGCCAACATAAATGTTTTTGTTTTTTTATTTTCATTTGGAAAGGAAAATTATTTTCACCCTTAAGTAAAAATAAATAGATTAAAAAAAAAAAAAAAAAAAAAAACAGTTCAAATCTAAATAAACTAAGATTAAGTTAAATAAATTTCTAAGATTTAAGGAAAGTATTAAAGCTTGTATTAGATAAATTTACCTAATTTTTTTTTCCCCTGACACTGCATATTTGGTCATCTATGGATGAGATGAAACTGTCTTGCATTACGCCGCAACGAGTGACCTAAGGACATCATTCCACTTCGCAAACGCCAACATTAGAGTGGAATAACTCCATTTTAAAGAATAAAATAAATAAGATTCCTGCAAGCATATGAAGAAATCATTTTCACAGTAGTAAAAAAACTCAAATTTAAAGATTCAATATATATTATTAAGCTTCACTTTGAGACTAAAGAAATCGAACAAAAAGAAAAAAAAAAAGAAAAACTACAAAAAAAAATACAATAATTTGACAGTTTCTCTTCTTGTAAGCCCTAACTTATTTTGTCTCCCCCCCCCCAATACCTATCTGATCAAACAAACTAAAATACAATATTTTACTAACAACCTTGTGCCATAATGCATATATTAATCCCACTCCGAATAAAACGTCCAATTTAAATTATATGATTTCCTGACTAGTATTATACGGTTTAAGCAATAGTATTTTCTATAAGGCTTCAAGTACTTAATTTTTTTTTTAAGTAATAGTATTTTTATAAGGTTTCAAGTAATGGTATTTTTTTATATTTTTATTTTTAATTTTAGGAAGGTTTCAAGTATTATTTTTTTATTTATAAGTTTTAAGGTCATAATGTTTTTATAAGCTACATCCAAGGTCTAATTGGGTTTAAAGCTAATGATTGGATGTCTTGCAAATAGCGACTGCAACAAAATTGCCACCAGCCACGGCCATATTCCCGTTAGTTCACTTTTGAAGGGCATAGATGTGGGGTCGTGCTTTGACATGGTTGTAGTTTTGTCATGTAAAAGTGCTTTTTATTAGTTTATTTGCTTGTCAAACTTTCTTTTCCTGAAATAATTGGCTGTTTCACAATAATGTGTTTTTTTAAAAAAATAAAGTACGTATAACTGAATCTATTTTGAAGCTTTCACCTACTAAGATCCTAAACAAGTATTCAGAGATAAGATCAGTTTTCTTTTTAACAAAATCATTTTTGTCGAATGTATTTCTTTAGAATCAAAAAATTGTGTACAAAAATTCTAAGCTAATAGGAAATACAAAAAAGTAAGCTTAACAGTTTGAAAATAAGTTTAAAAAGTTAAAATTTTTTAAACTACTTAAAATCATAGTAGTGTTTAAAATTTCAGTAACATTAATACGGTGCAAAAGAGATTTTTAGAATATTATCAAACTTCTTAAACTTAATTGTATGATAACATGATTTAATTCAAATAAGAGGTCCAAATTAACACCGTATTAATGAAGCAAATTGGCACGACAAATAGGGTTCAGTTCACAAATAATATGGTTCAACGAACACATTTTTCTAATAAAATCAATTTTTTGCCCTAATTTTCTTCTAATCTTAATTCCTGACTTAATTTTTTTTCTGTAATCTTTCTAATTGTTATTAATTTATATATCTCGTTTTCTTATAAGTAGACTCTCTATGATTTCAGATGTCAAAAATAAAGAAAAAATTTTATGACATTTCTTAATGTAGCAATGTAAAACAACGGTTAAGCGGAACTTTTAATAGGTATAAGTAGATTGCAATTGAGGCGAATTTGAGATCATGTGACATAAAACTTCTTTTAAAATATGTTTTAATACATTTTTCGTGTTTTTTGTCATAATTGCAAATCAAAAAATAACGAGTACCTTAAGTATTAGTACGTCGTTTCATTGGTTTATATCCTAAATTTATTAGACAATTTCTTCTGAAATTCCATAATTCCCTTTTCGTTTTTTTTTACACCCACTACAACTTATTCCCACTTGCAATTTAGATATTACACAGTAGTTTTTTAAATCATTATTTACTCAGACATTAAATCTACAGTAAGCAATTAAGGTGTCTAGACTTAAACTTTACAACATCTTAGAAGGTTATTTTATTATTATGTATATTCGTGATATTTTCTTCATCTTTTTTCTAAATTATATCATTAGATATAAGAGATCATAAAGAGAGATTACCTTTTTTTCTTAACGATAAAGAATTTTGGGAATAGAAGATAACCATTAGATTAGTTATAATAAAATAACAATAGTCAGTAGTTGTTTTAGATTTTGATTATAGTAAGGTTTTTAATTGTGTTTATAGAAATTATCGAGCAAAACACTACTGGTAAAGCCCTACTAATTTATAGAAGGATTCAACATTATTACGACCAGTGTTGTATAAAAACTAATTGACTGATTTAAAATAGATCTTATGTGTGGTAGTTTTATATATTTTTGATATAATTTTTTTTGTCCAATATTGAAATTTAATAAAGTATACATTGAGTTATTTTATAGGAGTGTTCTTCTGTAATTGAACTTGTATACTTTTATCGGCAAGGTATTAAATACAGGCATTAAATACAATGCCTCGCATATTTGGAGAAAGTAAGAAATATGATTTCTAATATATAGTTTTCCAAAATATTGTATGTAAAGGCAAATCCACTTCAAGAAAATTATGATAGCATAGTTAAGTGGATGAAAAACACAAAGAAAGAAACTATGTAATATTATTTCATCTCTTTAAACATATTACTGAGTTGACGGACAAATAAAAATAATATCTCATAATAAGGACAGTATCAATACTGGTCAAAGAGGTAGGAAATACAAGGCAAGTGTATATTGGGAAATGGCTAACATATCATATTCGGCTACTATCAATAGTCTTCGATGAATAGAAAAATTGAATGTTTTCTTATCATAAATATTAAAAAGTATGAATCGATTTGTTGCACAAAGATATTACTTTAAACATTTATTTCTTATAAATTATAATCATATTAATGAAACGTATAGTAAACTCATATTTCCCATTTACTCTCTTTACTTGTGTCTCATTTGGCATACTGTGCAATACCTTATTTCCAATTTTTAGAAAAACAAATATTTGGCAAAGGTTTACTTTTACACATTATTTAATATTAAACTGCATGCGTTTTTTTTGTTTTTTTTTTTTTTAATATGAAAGATAGAATGAGTAATGTTTGTTTGCTAATATATTTATTTAATTAAAAAGGAATTGCACTTGAAGTTAAATTCATGTTTTTCAATGACTAATACTTTTTAATTATCACATGCCTGGTAAACTAAAGGTAAGAAAAAAAGATGGCATATGAAAGCTGCCTGTCATTTAATTAGTATTTTAAAATGGCGAAAACCTTGTTTTTAGCTTGTTTATAGCTACACTTTTGAAGTTATTTTTCTGTCAGAATAAAAGAATGAACTAAACTACCACAAGATGTTGAAATTTACAGTGATTCTGGCTCTATGAAAACATCAAAGAGCTTGCTAATTTTAACCGAAGCAATTTGGTTATGATTTTGATAAAGTAACAGTAAATATGGTTTTTCAATATGCAATAAATTTTAGTAAATGAGTTGATTTTGATAATTTTATCATGATATCTTAGAACATGCAATAAAAATCATTTATTCAGTTAGGTTTATATTACTAAATTAATGGTAATAACTATAATTTTGTGCACCACAAATTTCCGTTAAATCGTTCCCATATAAACGGAAATATACCGTTTATTTTGATTTTATTACCAAATTATACAACCAAAATTATAGTATTTTTACCATTAATGTTATTACCATACATTACGTTAATTTTATTACAATTCTTTTCCTCGTTTAGAAAAAAAATACTAAAAAAAATGTTTAAAAAAAATTTTTTTTTTCGCAATAAAAATAAATAATTATTCTAGATCTCTTCTACGGCATTCTTAATAAGGAATAATGATTCCATTTATTACATTAATTTAATCCAATACTTTCGTACTAGTGTGAAATTCTGCAATAATTGGATCAAGAAAAATTTAATTCTGTACTTAAGTGCAAATTTATCTGTTCAAATACTTGAATGTGATGAATTTTGACTACATAAAGTTGACTATCTTTTTATATCCGTCGTTGAACAGCCGACCCAATTTTGGGTTTACAACTACTAATGTTCAACTCCTTGTAATTTCGAACCAATACAGAAGACAAGGAAACTTATGGAGCTGTACCCCCAAAGGTATTGATTTTTTATAGGAACATGGAGGACTTTGAGACTCGATAGATTTAACGTGCATCAGTCACCATTTAATACAGGGGGAGTCTTTGGCCGGCGGGGATCGAACCCACGAACTTTTGGACATGGGCCCAGTGCCCTACCAACCAGGCTATTCCTGCCTATAGTTGGACCATCGCCCTCTATACCAAATAATATTGAGTATTAAACTCATTTGCGTGACAGCCCGTGGCTTACTGTGCCAGTACGGTAAACATTTATTTTAATGAGTTTAATTTTCTAAAAACGGATTTTGCTTATTGTAATTCCATAACGTGAAAGAGAAAAAGAACAAATAATGATTAAAAAATGAATTTTTAAAAATGTTTTGTACATGTGCCTTTTAGTTTTATGCATAATTGAGATTTTGATTATTTACTTTATTCTTACTACATGCGAAAAACGGGTATCAGTCAATAATATTAATTATCGCAAGGAACGCGTAATTTTCACTAGCTCCTTACAACAACTTTACAAAAAAACTTGACAAAAGCACAAGCGAACAATTTACAACATTGCTACATGTTTTTCAATGAATTTTAACATTAAAATTTAAACATTAGCAAAATATATCTAGTAAAACACTTATATTATTAGTAAAGAACTCAGGCTTTTATTTTCTATATTTTTCTATTACTTACTTATCTGTCTTCTTCACTATTATCAACTGTTTCTTTTTCTTTGCAAAGTAACCCAATCACGTTTGTTTTTAACGTTTTTTCCCCCTTTGATAAATGAGCGGAGTGTTTGATCACGAAACAAGTTGTTTTTCCCAAAGCGTGTAAAAAATAACAAGAACTTCATGTAATTTATTACCTTAGCTTATATTTCATCAACTCATTAGGGGCCACTTGAACGAGAACAGTAACAAAAGTATAGTTAGTGAATAGTTTATAAGTATTCTATAAATAGGCGTCAAAAAATGAAAAAAATAATAAAATATTTACAAATGACAATGTTATAACTTGTTAAATAAAATAATACTTATGTTTAAAATTATCACCTGACATTATATACACCATTTATATAATACTAAATTTAAGAAATTAAAAAGTCTTATTTATCCTGAGTATCTTCATTATTTGTATCATGATGATTATTTTATAATTTTATCATTATCATCATTTTTATCTTTATTTCTATCTCTGTCAACTATAAAAAAAAACATTAACGAGTGATCACGAAAATAAAGTTTCACAATGACATAAAGATCTGAATAGGATGTTGCTTTACTGCCTATACTTTTACAATGTCCTGATTTTCCTTAATAACCACTTGATTTCATTTTCCCATAGCTTTAAATCACAAATAAATATATAATTCTAGTTATATATAGTGCCATAAATATTTCGAAATGAGAATCTCTAGATTATTTTTGCGTTAATCAGCTCTGTGGTGTTGCGATCTATCTGCGAATTACACTTTTGTATTCCAATAGTACAAGGTACCGATTTGGAAGTGCAAAATACGGGAAACTCTCAATGTTACACTTAATATGTTAAAGAAATGGAAGAAATATTGTAGTGCCAACACCTCTATTCAAACCCTCTATTAGACGACCATGTATTTTTAGGATTAGCCCTCTCGACTAATGCATGCAGCTGAATTCAACTCAGTGACTTCATATAGTGGACCTAGTTTGCGTCCATAAGACTCTAATTGTTTAGCCCTATTAAATGAAAATAGGCAATAAACCCTTTTTCGCACAGTTGACATTTTGAATACCTTATTTTTTTATGATTATTTGACTGTTTTTGGTATAGTAAATATATAAAGAAACAATGAAATATTTCGCTATTTAACCATTGTTTCAGAGAAAATTCTTACAGCGAAAAGTTTTATTTACTTATGTATCCATAATTCTGGGCTGATAGGTATTAGTTTTAATAATGCTAAATTAGTATTATTTAATGTTTTTTTTTGTCACGATCAATAAAGCATAAGCAAACATAAATATGTCAGTCTTAAAGTTCGAGATAAATTCAAAGACTAGGTAAAATTCTTAAAAGAGATTATTTTGATTTGAAAGTAAGCGTAGCGTTTAAGAAAACTCTACAACTCGTCATAATAAATTTCCTAAATTTGAACCTCAAAAATTTCTTTAAAAAACATTTATGACACGTTGATAAAAGAAATAGTTCAATTTTATATAAGTGGGTTTCAATAAACAAAAAAAAAACTAAAGAAAACTGCATAAACATGATAAGAAATATTAGAATAGATAGAAAACAAAACGAAACATTTGGTTATAATGCATATGAAATTTCATTAATTGTACTTTTTAAATTTGATTTCTTTCATTTTAAATCCTTTCAGTTCTGTCTTTACACTTTAAATCTTTTTGAACAAGAAACTTAAATGTTCGTTCAAATTGTCGCTTAGACAATATTTTGTTTCGATATTAAAGCATTTAACTGGGGTTCCGTTACAATTTCAGCAGCTTTTCAAAAGCGATAATTTTTTTGTGAAATTTTTAATATAATATATGCAAAATTCAATAATTGCAATGGTAAACAAAACGAAAAAAAACAGATGCAAAAGTTTTGTTTATTTAGGTATCAACAATTCTTAAATCTTGCAATTAAAGTATTAATTGTAGCCTTTTAAGTTTTTAAAATATTTCCCTCTGAATCAGGACAAGTAACTTTTGAAGAACTCTCAATCAACGTTTATTTTAAAGTACCGTAACTGTGGAAAAAATATTAATTTAAATATGTTTCTATAAATACACCACAACTTAAAGAAAGCAGTTTAGTTCGTAAATAGAAAACAATTGCATTAAAAATTAAGAGAAGCTTCTTCCAATTTGTTTGGTGGAAACAGAAACATGTTTAGGATATTTAATGAACCTCATTGGAGCTTCAGTAGTTTTTTGAGGAAAGTTCTTGTTAGTTTTTGAATAGTTAGCCTAAAAAGAAATGAAATTCAGTTTCAACAAAGCTCCCTTGAGTAGAAATATAGTTATGCAAATAATCAAATCAAAAGTAAAAAAGTAAAAATAATAGGAGTTCTTGTTAAACTAGACATTTTAACACCCCTAGAAAGTAATAGTATTGTGCCATACTTTTTTTATTATCTATGAGCATAACATTAAAAAAAATTATCATTCATCCATTAAATTCCAAAGAAAAATAAATACTAAATTTCCATCACGAACAAAGAAACCAAATCAAAATCTTTAGAGATTTCTTAATTTCAGGGGCTACACTAATTCAATTAAATTATGTAAACATAGCATTTTGTATAAAATTATGTAAATGCATAGCCAGATTATATTATTTTTCCATTATATTTGTTTAAGGAATAAATATAAACTTGTACGTTAATACAATATTTGCACTTCAATGTTAGAAAGTAATTTAATAAGGTGTAAATTGTTATTTAAAAACAAATTTGAATAAATTTAAATTCTCCGTAAGTAGAATAAAGGGTATTTTGTCTGTAATTATTTTAAGCAAGATTAATTTAATTCTGAATTAACTCTTTGTTTCAAACTAAAGATACTTTAAAATTGATTTTGCTCGGGTTTTCAGAATTTTTCTTGTCAGAACATAATTAAAACTTGCTTGTTCATAATTTGTCATTTTTTAATCTTTAAACATTGTGTTTATTATATAACAGTGTTTGTATTTGCCTAGGATGATTTCAATAAAGCTTTTCTAAATAATTTTGTATCATATAAATATATATTTTGTAAGCAAGCACGTCCTTTTAGTTAAGAAAATAATAAAATTTGTGGTAGTCTGAATTTCTTAAGGCCATCCTTTATTACATAGTTCAACAATAAACTGGCTATTAAAAACAAAACAATAAATTAGCATTGTCTTGATAAGGTTCACAAATAATGATAAAATAATTAGTTACCACATTTACTTCTAATATTACTTCTAATATTATATCTTAGTTACCTATCACGTAAGTTGTAACGACATGCATTTTATTTCTTTTAAATAACAGCCAAACACACAAGAATTGCAAAGATTATTGATGCACTGATTAGTTTTCAATTTTAAAAACAGCATGTAACATTTGTTTTTAGTTAGTTTGCAAAATTTTATACTTAAAACTATTTTCTTCGCAAAACAAATATTGTTTTGTCAGAAGCTTTTCCATAATTCACAAAGAGGAAAATTACCATATTGTATAATTTTGGTTAGTAAAACAATTCTGGTAATAAAAAGTAAAATATACAATAATTAAAGCTATTACCAGCTCATGTTGTAAAGTTTTTCCAGAAATTCCGGTTTTCAAAATTATTGTTCTTGTTACCATACATCTATTAAAAATTACAAAACTAAAATGTAAATTTAATAAAAAAAATGGTTTTAATGTCATGCTCTAATGAATCATGATAAAATTACCAAATACATACCTCATATACATAATTTTGGTACATATTGTAAAATCTTATTTACCAAACTTTATTGTTAATTTTTCCAAAATCATACGTTTAGGTAAAAACATTCTGAGCTTTTGAATGTTTACATCGAGCCAAAAACACGGTAAATGTTACCATATGTTACCAAATGTTACCACAATTTTTACTATACTTGTATAACGGAAAAAAATGTATACCTAAAATCTAAAATTCCGTCGAATAAAATTGCTTCGATACAGTCAATAAATGTAACATGAAAGAGTTTCTTTCGTTTCTTTACGACAATTTTAGCCCCCTGACAAGTTATAACTCGTTTAAATTTATTATTTAACTATGTTTAGGTTTGCATTATTTATTATACACTTAGGAGATGGAACTTCAAATTGAGAATGGTGGAGCACATTAAGGATTATAACCTCTAAAATAATAGTCAGCAGATTTCAAGAAAAACGAAATTGCAAATTTAAACATGCTTATGTAGCACTTCATTTCGATGATGGGGGAGTGATCAAGTGCGAAACCTGCGTATTGCACAGATGATTGAGTTTCGATTCCTTCAGTAAACTGTTTTACTTCTTTTATTTTTTTCTCTAATAGTTTTATTGCTTATATACAAGCAGTTAAGACATATTTTATTTGATTTATCACATTTTTAAACTAAATAATTTTTTTTTTCATATTTAAATTACACTAATAATTAAAACGTTCAAAATATTATAATGGTTAAAAATAAGATTAAAAGAAGAGCTGATAATAATTCTATATTTAGAAATGTGTAAATTGATATTATTATATATTTTGTTTCATGAACAATAATAAAAAACTGAATTATCATGAATACAAATAAATTATTTAACATGGCCTTGTGAATAAAATATGATTGTTAGCATGAACATTTTTTTGAAGTTGATCTGCTGAAAAACATATTCCATTAAAAAGATTTCTCATCCTTTTGAAAATTTTGGAACGTGTAAAACATATTTTTACTAAAAATCGAGGATGAAAATTGACGATGCACTGTTTATTTTATTTTATTATAGTCTTCACGAAAACTTATTCTTCAGTTTTGTTTATATGGTTGGCTATTAAATACTTCACTTAACAATTAACTGTTAAGGTATCCGACTGTGTTCGAAACATTCTTTTTTTAGCTACCTTTTTAACTAACTTTCATTAAAATTTTAATTTTAATTTTGAAAATAGAGTCCCTTAAAATTATAAATCAAAAGTAAAGTAAGTTGTGTTGAAAGGAATAGAGGCAACATTGTGGTGCCAACGCTGGGACTCGAACCCACGTTCTCTCAATCATGAATAACAGATTATCCCCTTTCCCTCTCCCTCTCTCTCTGTGTGTATATATATACCAACGTAGAATAGCAATAACCCAATAGCATCGATGGTCACACTACGTGAGGTGAACATTGAACAAATTGAACAGACCAAATTTGGAATAAGGGATAAAAAAATGATCAAAATTATGGAATTAAGATAAAAAAAGACAGTGACTTGTCACATTAAAATTTATGCATGCATAGCATTTGACGCAATGATGGGATGTTTCCAATAAAGAATAAATAAATACATGCCCACAAAACAACAATACGTATTCACTCCATACAGGTGAAATAAAACAACCAGCAAAAAAATGATGACAATTTAAATGGCTTGTTCGAAGTTCTTTTATAACATTTAATTAATTATAATAAAGTGAAAAATAATTTTATCAAAATAATTGCATTTTTTGACAAAATTTTAACAAAAACATGCCTAAATTTTGTTAGAAATGAAATGGGTAACAAAAGAAGGATTTAAAATAAGGCGTAATGCATACAAAATAAGGCGTAATACAAGATAAATATAAATTTAAAGGGTGATGAGAAGAAAACTTAGGATGAAACCCTTAAATTTAGGATCACTTAAATTGAAAGCATCTTAAATTTTAAAGAAATAATCAAGGGTATAATGAGGTAGATATAAAAAAAAGTTAAGTAATTGAAAGTTATAACGATTAGAGGATTCATATTAATATTAAAACCGATGTAGAAAAAGGTCATAGTTCCCTCGATACGAACCGAAGTCTGCAAATCGGAGAGAGAAAGGCAAGAGGTACAATCCTTGGTTTGTAGAAAGCAGGCCAGGCACTCAGAGAATCTCAGTATTCAGAAAATTTGTTGACAGGGAAGAATCCAGACAAGGGATAACAAATTAAAATTCAAGAAGTGGAGAGTTTGAAAAGCAGAGAATTATGATTGGCTAAGTAAGCCAACCAAAAGTGAATGAAGAAAAAGAAATGAACGCTTAGAGTCTACGATTTTGGTAAAAACAAAATCATGAAACACTTTTAATGATATCTTCAAACAAAAGACGTCAAGGTTTTCATTTACCAACTGGAAATTTAATATCAGACAGAAGATGCAATGACCGTTGAAAGTAAAAATGGACGAAAAGAAAGTTAAGATTTTATACCAAAAGAAAGTGAAATTTTCGACCGATGAAATATATTCAATGTATTTACATTTGAATGGAGAGAAAAATCGATTCATTTAAGAAACTTCAAAGAATAAACATAGAATAAACTCAATAGAATAGAAAATAGAACGAATTTGCAAACAGTTATCACACACTGTTATAAAATTAAGGGAAAATAAAGGTTTTAAAAAATCAAAAGGAATTATTTTAAAGCAGTGATTGTAACACTACACAATGCGTAATTGTGACACCACACATTTACACAAAAGTAAAATTGAAATACGCAAAATTGAAATACACAAAAGTGAAAATTTAATTTAACCTAATAAAATGCCTTACTCTGAGGTACCATGGTAAAATCACCAGATGTTACCACATTTACCAAACGTTTTCCCTTTTTATAAAAACATATTCTGATGTTAATTTTACTAAAATTATTATCTAAGCACTTTTGTAAAAAATGACGAGATTTTTGTGTTCCAATAGAACCAGAAACACAGTGATTTTAATATATTCTGGTAGTTTTGACAACACGTTTTCTCAGTGTATGGTGGTACAAAGTACTGATATGTCAACTTTCAGTGTTAAATTGATTTTTTTAAGACAATAGATTAAACAAGTGATATTTGCTTCATATCCCCTTCTTTTCATTTTTAATAACTCAATCACTGTCACTCTCAAAATTCTCAATAACTCTATCAGAAATACAAAGTGTTTTATAAAAATCAAGTTAAGTAAAAACTATAGTCATTTACACAGATAAGTAAACATTTATCTTTACTTCTTAAACATTATCTTTTAAAGGTGAATCATAAACAATACTTGTAACTTTATGCAGCTCATATCTGGTTTGTGAAGAGAATTATTTAAACAAATACAATTTTCCTATATCTGCAGAAAAATCTCTAAGCGCATTTTATCGATATTAAATATTTATTTTAAATTGCTCTTTTGTTTATAATGTAAGTTATCAAAGCTTTTTAATCTCTAAATATGCTATTAAACTATTACTTTAACTTTGAAGTTTGAGAGTAAATTTGATTAATTTATTATTATTTATTTGCTGAATTTCTGGTGCAAAGATAAAGGGAAGAGTTTGATAAAATTCTTAGTTTTCCGCTATTGAAACCTGTTTTTTTTCTTCTCAAGGTTGCTAAGTAATGAACTTGTAACGGGAGAAAAATTTCAAAAATATCACTAAGAAGCTTCAATGATACATTTACAATGAATCAGGCTCAAATAGAGATGTTCCGAATTTCAGAGATAATCGTAACTATTCATGTCGCCTCCAATCCTCTATTTGTAGAAGTACGTATAGTGCAAAGGTCAGAAGGCACCATTTAAATGCTTTGGCATAGGAACATATACTTTTCTCATTTACACCGACCGTGGTTGGCGAATCATGGTTAATCGTAGAGAGTTTCTTCTGAGCTATAAAATAAAATTAAATCCACAATAAGAATGGATTGTTTAATGCTGGTTATGTAAAAAAGTAAACTTTTCATTATTAAAATATGTCGTTTATATGCTGTTAAAACTGCTGATGCCGTTAAAAATTAGATTATATAAAAATTCAAATAGATTGTCCAATCACGATTTAAAAATAAAATAAATACAAACTAATAAAAGATGAATATGCTGTTCAATGCCAGTTATAAAATAAAATTAAATCCACTATGAAAATGGACGATTTACTGTCGGTTATAAAATAAAGTGAAATAGATTATATGAATTTACTGTTCTTTGATGGTGATGTAGAGAGTTATATGATGCATAGATCTTTAATTAATTTTATTATCATTTATACATCAAATTTAGTAAAGCTCTGCACTATAAGTATATTTTAAGACTCTCTCATTGTTTTAACATTCTTGTACGTATTGTCTGCATTATCTTCTTCACTTCTTAAAAAACATGTTTATTCGTAAAAATATCTTTAGAAGATAATACATGACATCTTTTAAACTTAAATTGAAAAGAAAATGAGCTAATTATGAATTTCGGTAACCATTCTAAATAGTTTTTCTCAATTTCTAACTTTTTAAAGGAAAGGATGATTTTATATAGAACTATTCATCCATACGATGTCACAGAGAATTATTGATATCAAAGCAACATTCAAAGCCCAATGAAAGAATCGAGCTAAAGGTAACCATATTTGACAAGTATAAACTGATGCTGGGGATTACGTCTGATAAAATAATGCTTTATAACTAACTTCTTTCAAACAAAATCTTTATTTTTTTTCCTACTAATGGATGATGTCACAAAAAAAATTCTGTGTATTTTGTAATTGTTATTTTTATTAAACAAAATTATTCATATTTCACAGCTTACAAATTATAACAAAAATTAGAATCTGTCAAATACTCTTAAGAAATACCTAAATTATTAAGGTATAATTATTAGTAAATTATTTACTAATTGTTTTTAATCATTAGTTTAATATTTGGCTGCAAACAATGGAAATAATTTTATTTATTGTTTTAAAAGTTTTGTTTTCTTCCAAGTTACTGCTTTCTTAAAATGTTTTTTTATCTATTTTTTCCATGCATGTTTATATATATATATATATATATATATATATATATATATATATATATATATATATATATATATATATATATGTGTGTGTGTGTGTGTGTAATACAAAAATTAATACTTTTGTATTAATAAAAGAATTAAATCTCTTTCGTTTTAATAAAATGTCTTTGTTAAAGAATAAGAGTAGAGAGATTCTATTTTGGGAATTCAAGGCTGATAAACATACGATTGAGTTATTTTTAGAATCTCTCCCCCTTTCACTTCCATATAAGGAAGCATGAAATGATTTTCCTTAATGCGTAAGGATACAAGAATGTCAGAGACAGTGCCTTTTTACTACAAAATGTGTTAGTATAAAAGCGAGAGCAATGCTTTTCGCATGGCTTTTTCATCATGTTCTGATCCTGAATAAGTTGTTCCGGAATTGTCCAAAGTCTTGTCCATCCCCTCCCTTGCGGAGTGTGGATGTGAATTGTTATCGATACCAGCCTACTACCATTAATAAAGATTTTTTGTGTGTAACATGGCTTACGACTGAATTATTTAAGCTATCTATATACAAATAAAAGGGATTTTAACCCTTTTATTACATATATATATCTAAGTTTTCTATAGTATTTAAATTACCAGTAATAATATGTTTATGATGTTTATCAACAAAATCAAAATATTTCTCTCCTCACCGTGACTTTCATAATCGGATATATTAATTCTCCCTAAATTTTTGCTTATATCATTATAATTAATATAGTTCTACCAAGAGATTTATTATATTATAAGCTTTTAATTATGTTAAAATGTTTTATGGAAATAAAGTTTTAAATTTTTTAAAAATGTTATAACATGTGATCTTATAGAAAATAGGTTTTTGTAAGTTAATAACTAAATATAAATTATCTAAATCTTTCTTATTATTTGGCGGAATTTTAATCATTTTGATTTTTTTTTCTTAAATAAAAATTTATTTTCTAAAATTATTTACTGTCAACTTCTTTAAATTATCCAGTATAAAATTACATGGCACACAACCATTTTCGAACCCATTCTCGGTAACTAACAGATCAAACGCACTTCAGTAATGCAGTAAGAACGCACTTTAACACAAAACTCCTCTAGTTACGCTTTTAGCTCAAATTGCGCTTTTGTTTTCATTTTTTGCAATCCGGCAATCTTGTTACGAAAATATTTTAAATCATTCTTGAAAAATTTTCCGTTCATGTAAGTTCATTTTAACTCGCTACTCGCTTTATAGAATATGTTTTATTCTGTTTTTTCTTTTTATAATATTTTCTGTTTTACGTGATATTTTTACTTGTTGTGTTCTATTTTATTTGTTGAAATTTTTTTGAAAATTTTTTGAGTGATCCTCACACTATCGTACTGCAATTTTTTGCTCTGGCTATATTGATATAATATTAGAAAGCACTCTTTTTTGCGAATATAATCGTGAGGGCTGATGAAAAGATTATATCTTTTGTTTTCCGGATTTTCTAAAAAAAAATTATTCCTTTTTTCTGATTTTTTCCCAGTTTTTTGTTATTTTTAATATTATTATTATTTTCCCTCTTTTTTTCACTGTTCTGTTATTTTTACCTTGTTTTATCTACATTTTGAACATATTTTATGAGTTCTATATACTTGCGGCTTATGCGCAATAAATAAAACTTAATGTTTTTCTTAATTTTATTCATGCTTTTTGTATTTATTTATTATGCTACATATATATATATATATATATATATATATATAAGCATAATAAATAAATACAAACAGAAGAAAAAGAAAGAAACAAAAACACTAAGAAAATTATGAAAATCAATAAGTTTTATTTACTGCGCATAAGCTGCAAGTGAATAGAACTCATAAAATAAATTCAAAACGTAGAGAAAATATGGAGAAAAATTACAGAACAATGAAAAAGGGAGGGAAATTTCTTGTGGATATAATCATGCGAGCTGATGAAAAGATTATATCTTTTATTTTCCGGATTTTTATTATTTCATTTTTCTTTTCGGAATTTTTTTTTTGGATTTCTTGTTATTTTTTTTTTTTTAGTCTTATTTTTCTTTTCCCCCCTTTTTTCATTGTTCTGTAATTTTTTTCATATCTTTACATTTTGAACTTACATTTATATATAGATAATATATATATATATATATATATATATATATATATATATATATATATATATATATATATATATATATATATATATATATATATATATATATATATATATATATATATATATATATATATATATATATATATATATATATACAACAAAATAAATAAATACAAAAAAAAAAAAAAAGAAAAAAAACAATAAGTATCTTTTATTGCGCATAAGCTGCAAGTAAATAGAACTCATAAGATAAGTTTAAATTGAAGATAAAACAAAAAGCAAATCCGTGGATAAAATTATTTACTAATAAATTTCTTTGTTAAATTATACAATTTTTCCATGTGCAAATCAATTTCGGGCCAATCCGTGGCTAAAATTATGTGCAAAACTGGCAATTCATGTTTCTTTCTCTTTTCTATTTTATTTATTTATTTATTTTTTTATTTTTATTTATTTATTTTCTTTTTCTTCTTAAATAAATATTTATTTTCTAAAATTATTTATAGTTAACTTCTTTAAATTATCCAGTATAATATTACCTCGTGCACATCCGTTTTCTGACCCAACCTTGGTAACTAGCAAATCAAACGGACTTCAGTAATGCAGCAAGAACGCACTTTAATTCCTCTAGTTAAACTCAATTTGCGCTTTTGTTTTCATAGTTTTCATATTTTGCAATCTGGCAATCTTGTTACGTAAACATTTCAAATCATTCTTGAAAAATTTCCCGTTCATGTAAGTTCGCTATTTTTCACTGCTCGCTTTATAGATTTTGTTTTATTCTGCTCTTCCTTTATTTTTTATTTTCTTTTTTTACGTGTTATTTTACTTATTGTGTTTAATTTTTTTTTGTCGTAATTTTTATAAATTTTTTGAGTGCTCCTCACACTATTGTATTGATATATTTTGCTTTGGCTATATTAATACAATATTAGAAAGCATTCTTTTTCGGATATAATCGTGTGGACTGATGAAAAGATTATATCTTTTATTTTCCGGTTTTTAAAAAAAATTTATCCTTTTTTTTAATATATATATTTTTATTTTTTTATTTTTTTTTTATTTATTTTCTTATTATTAATTAATTTTTTTTCTTTCCCCAGCTGTTTGTCATTATTTTTTCCCCCTCCTTTTTTCATTTGTCTGTAATTTACCTTTGTTTTATCTTCATTTTAAACTTTTATATATATATATATATATATATATATATATATATATATATATATATATATATATATATATATATATATATATATGCATATGCCCTTTGTTGCAAATTCTAAAAATTATTCTTTCCAAAATCAAATTATTACTTGCAAATAAAAAAGAAAATCCTCTAAACTGCATACACATGCTTAGCTTAAATTTAAATTCCAATTTAAATTTCACAAAACTAATTTAAACATATAAATTAATCTTTTTTTCAAAATAATTTTTTTTTAAATTATGATTTATATACATCCTGATTATAAGATCTAATGAATTGGCATTCAGGTTTCCTCCAAATTTTTTTTTTTCGACATTATTCACCCAAAAGGTAGCACTTTTTAAATCTCTTGAATTTTATATGACAAACCGTGCTTTGACCTATGGACTTCTTCGATGAGGATTACTCTTATAACAAACTGCTCTAGAATAAACGGCTAAAATATGCCTGTGTACTTCTAACGTATTGAAGAAGAAAATATATGTTTCCAATGTAAATTCATTTTGCTATCTAAAATTTGGATGCTTCTTTTCTTTTTTTCTTATTTTCTTCTACCGCAAGGAATATTTCAATTTCTAAGAATATTCACTGAAAAAGATTTAAGTTAATGCATGGATTGAAATATCTAGAAATTTTTTTTCCAATTATTAAAATTACATACGTAATCATTTACGCAATATTTCCTTTGCACTCGCTAGAATAAAAAATGACTTAAAACATGATACTTTAATGTAATATAGAGTTTTTTATACTTCTTTTTACCCTTTATGTTTAGTTTTAATTTGGGTAGAACATATGCTTCTCCCTAAATCATGATGAATTGATGTAAAGTTTTCTAATAATGATATAATAAATTGAAAAATCTGCACTTTCAAAACTCTCCTCTAAATAAAAGCTCATACTTTAATCTAAAATAGATTTTTTTTCTTGATTTTTTCATTCAAGTTGCATTTTTAAGTTCTCTTTTTTTAAGTCATCGTTCATCAATATTCATTGATGTAATTATCTGGAAATTCCATTCTCCAGATAAAAACACATACTTGAATCTAGTACAGAATTTTTAATTAATTTATCCCTCAAGTTGAATTCCATTTTGGGTTATTTACACGTATGTTTTTTATTTGGCAAATGAAATTGATTGATTTTAAAAAATTGGGGCATACAAAAAAATATTCAGAAAAAAAGAAAAAAAAACGGCAGCTTTTATCTCAAATATATGTTTTAACTGATCCATTATCCAAGTTTAACTCTGTTTTTGCGTCGGTTATACAAGCGTTTCATTACAAATGATATTGATTGAGGCATAATATTGCAAATATAGAAGTAATATTCCAAATAAAAACGCATGCTTCAATCAAAAAGATCTTTTTAGTAATTCTTCCTCTACAGTTGAGCTCCATTTTGACTTTTAAAACATTTAAAAAATTTTTCTTGAAATCAGGATCAACTGATAAAAAAATTTCCTCATCCATTTTAGAAAAACAAATGCGAGATAAACTGCCCTGAACAAACCAATCTTCCAAATAAAAACTTATCTTTTTTATCAAAAATATATTTTTAATACATCCATTTTTAAATTTAGCCCTATTTTAAGCCTTTGCCCTATTTTTTTCTTTTAAAATAAAATTATGAATAAATTGGTAATTTTTGTGCACAACAAAAAATAAAAACATTCAACCTGCGCATATTGTTTCTTAACTTATACATCATTTTATTTCAAAATCATTAACACATATTTTTCTTCTCCAATCATGATAAATTGATGTATAATATTTGCTACAACACCACAATTTCTGGCATGGAAAAATTACAAGAAAATCACATTCATCTAATCCATTAGATTCCCAAGCATTAAATCTGACATATGACCGCTGCATTATTCTAACACTGGAAAAAAAAAAGTTGTAGAGAAATTTTAAGAGCTTAAGTTTAAAAGCACTTCCCACTCAAGGAATCATTAATCATGTTTAGTCTGAGTCCAGTTTGACGTACTTCGGAAGTAGAACATTTTGAAAAGGTAAAAATCTGAAAGTTTGAAATTTTATGAATGTTCTTTTTATAGACAACATCAAAGATGACGAAGTGCTCTCCTTTTTTCAATCCATTTTTATCTGACTTATAAAGAGTTTATTCGGAAGCTTTTTAAAATTTACAAAATAATATAAACTTCTGTACAGTGATGGCGTAATTATGAAATGAAATGGTTTTAAAAATATTCTGAATAAGTAAAAGAAAGAGAATTTTTATTTGCAGCTTCAAATGCAAATATTATATTTTTGTCATGATTATTTATAATATTTACTTTATTTTAGCGGTTCTTTTTTCTATACAAACTTGGAAAATGGTATTTCGTCAATTCAGGCATCTGAAGGGCAGATTTGTTGGCCACTCTTTCAGGGGCACCATATTAGGTGGGCCAACGTTGCTCCCACAGTAAAGACAGATAGTACAGAGAATGAAAGATCTGGTGGAATAATCTCCCTATGCAGCCAAGACTCAAAGCAGTCAACAAGTTTCAACTGGCCACTGCACGAGACTGCCTCCTTTAACATCGAATTTCTTCATTGAATTTCTGTTATACAAACCCGTTTCTGCACGCTCTTTGACCTTCTGGAAGAGATAGATGCAGAACACCTTCTCCATTGCCCGCCGGCATGTAAACTTTCTTTACTATCCCCAAGATATTTTGATCTATAGTATCCCCAAGATATTTTGAGAGTACTGATTGGATTTCTCGGCATTGCCTTCTGTTACGTATTTTTGTAGCTCCTCCCCAGTATCATTTCTCCGTAGCTTGTTCACAAAATGAAAATCAATCATAAATCAATTCTAGCATATTTCTCATACTAATTTTAAGACAATTGTTAAAGTTTTGTGGAAAATATAAAATAGCGTCATCAATGGTCTTTTAATATTGACACATTTATTTAAATCTAATTTGCTTTAAATTTTATTCTTGTAATTTTGTTTACTTGTTTAAAATATTTTTTGTACCTCTCCGTATACTATTTTTTAATATTAATGTTATGAATTTCAGGTAAGTGCAAGATAAACACCCATGTATTAATAAAACATCAAACTAGTACAATAATAATTATTAAACATAAATTAAAGCTTTATTAGCTAGCTTTTATATAATAAATATAAGAATTGATTAATATTTTAATTGAATAGTATTATGAATCTTCTTATGCACTTCGAAATTAAATTCTCTTACTTTAATTTACTATGTATGATTGCAGAACCATTCAGTTCAATTTGAATTTATTATATCAGATTTTAAAATTTATATACATATTATTGTAAAATTATATTTGATTATTTGAAAAAGATTTTATCATATCTTAGCGGAAAATATTATTTTATAAAGGAATCTGATTTCCTTGTTGATTTTTTGTTCAACTTCACTAGTTATAGATATTGCTGCTTTACAATTATAATTTTTTGAGAAACTTCTTTTGCATTTTTCCTTCGGCACTTTCATAAACTCACTGTGGTGACAAACAAATAATTTCCTGCAATTAAATGATAAATAAAAAAATATTTACAATCCCATAGAAATGTACTAGAATTAAAAGATAAAATTTTTTTATTAATTTATTCTTTTATCACTTATGGTATTAATTCAATGGACAATTCATAATCATTTGATTTTGATGGGAATTATGCATCCAAAAATTAATAAAGTAAACATCTTAAAAGACAATTGCTTGATTTCTTAGATGTCAAATAACAGTTTTTTGATATTATAAAACATTTAACAAGCAAAAAGAAAATATTAAAAATAAGTTATAAATAGAGTAATGCAGATCTTTTAGTTTTATTGTATGAAAATAGACCGCGCCACTAATAAAAATGTGAAATTTAAAACCTATTATTTTAATTTTAGTAATCCACAATAAATAAATAAAATATTAAAGTAATTCGATAAACATTAATTTAATTCAATAAATATCAAGTTAAAATTATTGAGTTTTCATTTCATAGTGGATATAAGAATTGAGCAAGACAATGAAATTTCGCTATCAATGTTACTCAATAAATTAGAGGGATATTAGCTTTATAAAAATTCATGCATGTGATAATAATAAATTTAACGAAAAAGCATTTCCCGTAGAAATTAGATACAGAATTTTTCTTAAAATAACTAAACAAGTTACTTACTGACAAACAAATCTTTCTCCTTGAGGCTTCGAAGTTCGTGAATTCCATTTCGTATTTGTAAGTTTCTCAAATTCCTTTACCCACTTGTTCAATCTTCTAAATTAAGAACATTGCTTCTAATGGTAATAATATTTGATGAAATAGCTTCTATTTCATTTTTAAATGAAGAAGGCAGTTTCTCAGCTGAAAAAACTGATATTTCAAGTTTGAAAAACAAAAGCTGGAGTACAAAAATCGCTCAATGCTGAAAATAAGAAGCATGGCATAATGAAATAGCCATACGTCATAGAAGGCGCTGCCGAGAAATCCAATCAGCGCTCCCAAAATCTCTTAAGGATACTATAGATGTAAAGAGAGTTTACATGCTGCCCGCCGCGCGAGGCGGAGTCGGATGCGGAATCTGGGTCGGCACTGGGCTTTTAGGCAGGTGGTGTTGATTCTGGTGAGAAGATTACGATGCGACTACAGTGATGCTTGACTTTGGTGGTCTGCATGTGGACCATTTGGATTTTTACTCCTGTCTTTCGAGTGAGTAGTACCTATTTCATTCTCTTGCAATTATTTCTGATTTACTAATGCTGAATTGGATAGAGAGTTTGTATTTCTGCAAGTTATGTAAAAGTTTCTGCCTGATAATCGTAGCTTTCAATTTACGATTCATCACTGTTTAAGTTAATAATTCAATCACGCAACAATGGCTACGTATCATCACCACGGACATGGCGGAAAGCGACTGACTGAAAGGCCTGCACGTGATTCAATGACGGATCAGGAATCCACGAGTATTAACGCCATCATAGCTAAAGCCCAAAAGATGCAAGCAGACGCGGTAGCAGAGCAAAGGAAATCGGAAGAAGTGCTTAAGTTAGTAGATAAATGTTTACTGTCTTCCAAGCGTGAGCCAGATAAGCCTGAATTGCCGATTACATCAGTTGATGACACAAACATGGAAATGGAGGCCAACATCTGGAACAGACCGGGAAGGCGTCGACTACTGACTTGGAAAGTTCCATCAAAAATATCACAGAACCCCCTCCAAAAAAGAGGAAAAAGCAAACTAACGACAAAAAACTGAAGATATTATAAACTTGATTACAAATTGCAGTTCTTTTTCACCACTAGATACCGCCACCTTCTTACAACCCATCCAAAACCAAAGCAGATCCCGACATAGCTCCACCCAAGGAGGATTGAAGTGCAACTGTAGATCCACCCACAATTCCAGCAAAACTTCAATCAATCAAGTATATAAAAGTTCTAATCCGTGGACTTGCAGTTGAATTCAAAGCAGATTATATCTCCCTGGAATTGGCGAAGTCCGACATCATAACACAAAAGGTAATTCAGCTTAAGAGAAAAGTGAGCGAGGCCTACAGGCTCCTCCCACTTTTTCTCACAATTCTCAAAAATACAGAGAAAAACAGACAAATCTTTGCAATCACAGACATACAAAGTATCCCTTTACATATTGAAAAGTTTTGAGGCGCGCGTGGACCGATTCAGTGTAATAATTGCCAAGAATTCGGCCACACTCAAAGAATTTGCAAAGCAACTCCAAGATGTGTGAAATGCGCTGCCAAACATCGATCCTATGAGTGCCACAAAGATATCCACTCACCGCCTAAGTGTTGTAACTGTGGGGAAACCCACACTCAGTGGCGGACTAAGGCTAAAGCGGACCCTAGGCAACATTGTAATTCCGGGCCTTTTTTTCAGTCATGACACATATTTTGCGTTTGGTAGTTTGGTTATACAGTGGTGGCCAAAAGTTGTGGACATTTTTTGAAAGTTTCATGTTTTTCAACTTTGTGTACTTGTAGAATATATTAATTTTAACTTAAATACAAACACAAACGTTTATATATCAAATTGAAGGTAATTTGATGTAAAATTTAATAATAAATGCAGTATTACAATGTCTGTATTACAAAAAAAGTTATGCAACTAATAGTAAGATCTATCTTAGATTTGCATTTTTTTAAAGTGATACTTACACAATCAATACTTAGTAAGAGTTAGTTCAATACTTAGTTCATATTTCGTAACCACATAGGGCCAAGAATCAATTATAGCTTCAATAAGTTCTCTTTTATTGGATGGACGTTTTTTTCGTACAAGAATTTTCAAACGTCGCCACAAATTTTCAATTGGATTGAGATCAGGGCTGTTTCCAGGCCATGGTAATATATCTATGCCTTTATTTTGAAACCATGCTTTACATACTTTTGCTGTGTGGCATGGAGCTGAATCCAGCTGAAAAATAAATTGTGCGTTGTTGGGGAAGAGATCCCTCATGGAAGGTATCAATTTTGGTTTCAGGACAGTTCCGATGTATTTTTTGGCATTTAGGATGCCATCAATCACTTGAATTCAGCCCACACCATCTGCAGACATACATGCCCAAATCATCACATTTGTTGAGTTTTTTGTAGTTGTTTCAATGCAATCAGGATGAAGTGCTTCCCCTACTCTACGACTCACGTATTTTCTACCATCACTACCAAAGAGCGATATTTTACTCTCATCGCTCCAGATTACTTGCTTCCATTAATTTTCTGGCCATTTAATGTGTTCTTTTGCCCACTTAACTCGTTTTTCGTGTTGCTTTTGATTTAAATATGGTTTTTTCCTTGGAATTCTAGCTTGTAGTCCAAATCCTAATAACCTTCTTCTTATTGTTCTTGAAATTACTTACTCATTTTACATCTAATGGCATCTGATGAAATTTTTCTATCTTGAAGGCATAGCCGTTTAATTTTTCTATCGGTAGTAGCACTTGTGCATTTTTTCGGCCTGCTTTGGCTTTATTTTCCATTGATTTCGTTTTTTCATAACGTAAACAGAACTTTCGTACACCAGAACAAGTCACTGAACCACCAACTTGTCTTGCAATTTCAGCATAAGAGAGGCTATTTTCTCTCAATATGACAATTCGGCTTCTTTTTGTAGATGTCCAATTAGTTCTTCTTGTTGATGACATTGTTTAACATTTGTTTAATTAAAAAAAGGACTTTAAATTTTCAAAAACAGTAATACTCTATTAAATTGTACTAGTATGCATCATTCCGCAGAATATTTTCACAACAATAACTCTTTTATCATCATAATAACCTAAACTATAATTACAGTGTTTGTGATTGGCTAGTACGCTTTTATTACAAAACACGTCCTTATTCGAAACGATTTGTGTTTGTTTGTTCTACTAAAATCGACATAACTTCTTTTGTTATACAGATATTTTAGTTCTGTTTTTGTTATTAAATTTTACATTAAATTACCTTCAATTTGATATATAAACGTTTGTATTTAAGTGAAAATTAATATATTCTACAAGCACACAAATTTGAAAAATATGAAACTTTCAAAAAATGTCCACACTTTTGGCCACCACTGTATATATATATAGTATGTAGTTCTATTTAATTATCGGATTCCAAGAAAAAGAAGGAAAAAAATAATATACATGTACAAAAAATAAATAAACATAATTTATTAAAACAAACAAACATAAGTATAATTTATTAAAACAAACAAACATAAACATAATTTATTAAAACAAATAATAATACTTAAACAAATTTATCCAGATTGATTGGTTATATTGCCTTTTTTCTTACTTTTACTACTGCAAACTCGTCAATTAGTTTGTCATAATTAATAGAAATATTTAATAACTCTTTTTCTATATAAGGTAATGATAAACTATTTAATTTTTGCTGCCCTAATGTTGATCTTAAATTTTTTTTTATCCTGGCCATTACTGAGAATGATCTTTTACCGCTTGCATTGCTTATTGGAAGGGTTAAATAAATTCTCAGAATTATGTTCAAAGTAGGGAATGTTGTAATAATATTATTTTCCTGAATAAATGACCACATGGGTACAGACCAAATAATATTTTCTTTACTTATAAAAGTCTTAAATTGTAATACATCATTTTTCAGTTCTGCTAGGTTTAAACTTGTTCATAACATTTTAATTCCTCTATTGAATAGTCACTAACGTCACTATCATGAATTTTTTTTTTTTTTTTGAATTTATTGTTAATAGTTTTATATCCCTCAGATCTTTTTTCAATGTTGCTAATTAAGGAATCGCATACAACAAAAAATATTAACTTTAAAATGTTCTTTGTCACTGAATCTTATTTCATGTTCTGGAATTTCATCATGAAATAGTTTTCGTATTTTCTGCCGTTTTTTATCATTAGTATATGCAATATCTTTAACTTTTTCTGCTTCTTTTTCTAAATTGTCAAAACCATCTCTAGCAGTTTGTATGAAATCTATCAATGAATCATATATTAAAGCTGCTGTATTTAGGGATTCGTCTTTTTGTTGAAGAATCTTGTTTGAAGCAGCTATTCTCTCTATAATCTTTTCCCATATAGTAAGTAACATTACATATGTACTTAAATGTATCAAGTTTTTTTTTTATGTAAATCGGCAGTTTCGGACCTTGTTAATGGTTTTTCATCTTTGTCCGAGGAAAAATGACGTAAACAATGTTTAAATTCTTCATAATTTTACTTTAAGGATTTCACAGCATCGGAACAAGCAGACCACCTGGTGTCACAAATATGTTTAATACTCAAGTGTTTGCTCTTACAAATTTTTGTAATGCATTCCACCTATGTGTAGAACTTGAATAGAATACGTACAATTCCTGAACGATATGGAAAAGAGTGGTCATTTCTCTGCAACTTTCGGCAGCAGCGTTTCCAATTAAATTTAATGAATTATTTGCGCATGGTATAAAACAGGAAAAATATGTTGTTTTGTTCTGGATTGGAGTCCCTTATATTTACCTGACATATTAAACACATTATCATAACTCTGTCTCTGACAGTTAGTGATGTCTAAATCTATATTATTTAAAAATTCTAAAATAACTTTCTCCAATTTTTCACCAGTATGAGAACATATAGGTAGAAATCCCAAAAATCTTTCTTTTATACCACTTGGAAGAACATAACGAATAATGACGGTCAGTTGATCTACGTGAGATATATCAGGTGTTGAATCAATAATTAGAGAGTAAAATTTGGCTTCCTTTATTTCGTTCACTATTGTGAGTTGTAAATTTTTCAATGTAATTGAAATAAATTCATCACACATTGTAGACGACAAATAGTTTATAGTACCGGTGCCGCAGTTTGCATATCTTTCCATGTGTTCCCGCATAAATGGATTGATCTCCGATAAATATTCCAAAGCCCCTATATAATTACCATTA
Source organism: Parasteatoda lunata (assembly GCA_949128135.1). Classification (NCBI taxonomy): domain Eukaryota; kingdom Metazoa; phylum Arthropoda; class Arachnida; order Araneae; family Theridiidae; genus Parasteatoda; species Parasteatoda lunata. Next base: position 9,082,142 of record OX421970.1, on the reverse strand, counting down.
TTTTCACTAAAAACACTTCATTTTTACCATGAAACGCTAAAGAGTATGGAGAAATAAATTTAATTGTCGCTACCATACGTTTAAGTACTTCCCTCCAATATTTTTTTTCATTTATAATTTGTTTTTTTAGTTCAGTGTCAATGCGTCCAGTAATTTTATATCTTGTTATAATAATTAAAATGGAGTTAATGTGGTCACAGGAGTTTTCGTGCTCTGATAATTTTTTATGTACATTTTCCCCATCATTCGTCCCTTTTGTCATTAGCGTTGTTTGCTCAGAAAATAATTTACAGACGTAACAGTACAATAAGTTGTTGGTTTCAGTATAAGCCAACCAATCTCTTTTAACTTTCTCACCGTTATTAATTGTACTGAAGAAAAAGGCAATAGTTAATTTTCGTGTGATTTGTTTAGACCCTTTGTTGCATCGAATAGAAGATGATTCCAAAGATCTATTTATTGATTTTGGTGGATTTTTTATGTAACACTCAAGCATGGTGTCTGTTAAGTATTGTGACCATACTGCAATATCGTTTACAAAACTCTTAGTTTCATCATTACTTTAAGATGATTTGAAATTTATATTTTCTCCTTTTGTTTCATCTTCACAAACGGAATTGTTTGGTTTTTCCTGCTGGTCTTTTTGCAGAATAGTTTCGGACACAAATGATGTTTCTGGAGTTAGAGCAAGTGAAATACTTTTTAAACACATGCATAGTAAAGGCTCGATAGGCGCGAGGCTCGATCTTACTTACACACATCGACACTCGTGGGCGTGGATGCATAAGCACGTGAGCGCTCGCCCACACTTGTCGACTTTATCAATCAACGATTCGGCATAATTTGGATACGTTTCAGCAATAATTATGAATATAATGTTTTTCTGTTAAATAAAATAATAATTAATTATAAAAATTTAAGAATTAAAAATCTAATTTTCGGGCCCCAAAAATTACGGGCCTTAGGCACGTGCCTAGGTTGCCTAGGCCTTAGTCTGCCCCTGCCCACACTGCTAACTACACGGGTGCATCCCCATCCCTGCAGGAGGGGCTCCCCTACCATTCCATCCACAACTACAGGACTAGCGTACAGATTGGTAACAATAGTTAAAGAATTACAAGAACTCTTAAAAAACGAAGAAGTGCTCCGTCTGTTGCAGCGAATCATGGGAGAAACTATACTTGTACAGTAACATTTTATTGCCTAAATTTGAACTTTTATTATAACTCAGAACTCTAATTCGTACTTAAATTAACAAATATAAAATGTATTTTTGTTCAATCAAATTTGAATTATTTACAAGAGATGGCGCCACTAAAGCTCGGCAAAAATTTCTGATTTTTACATCTCGACTTAACTTTATATTTATTTATCAATTCGTTCAATAATTTTCAATTGCTTGATATATATTTCACTATTCATGTCACTATGACAAATAATGCATAATTCTCTAATTAAGTTTGCATATAATGACAAAAAGATATTTCTCTAATTATGTTTGAATATAAGCACTAATGTATATATCTCCAATCAAGTTTGCATATTATGATTAATATAAATTTCTCTAATTATGTCTGTACATAGTACTAATGTATTCTCTCAAATCATGTTCGTATATAATAATCAAATTCAAATTGTTTGTGCTACAAAATGTTTTCAATTTATCAAGCAATATCGCTTGTTCTCTAGAATTAGCTACCTCAATGTTGCTTATCAAAATGTTCGTAAATAAACTGTATATATAATTTCATGATGAATGGGATAACGGCCGCTGCGCGGCCCTGGTGCCCAGTTGTTTTTAAATATTAGAAAAGAAAGAAAAGATGCTGCCCGCCGCTTAAAGACACTTCTTTGTGCAACTGTTACTTGTGCACAACACTCTTAAGCTCATAGACTCTTTCTCGCCACACCTTTTATGCTTTTCTTTTCTTTATGTTCTCATTTTTTCCTCCTCTTTTATGGTGCAGAGGTCTTTCTATAACTCTGGACATTGGAAAATTTTTTTTTTAAAAATATCATATTTTGTTGTGATGTAATCGTGAGGATTTTCTTTCAAATTTTATCAACAAGATTGTACTTATGTACTTTTATCAATAAGCTAAAAAAATATTCACCAATAAGAAAAAAAGATTAATCTTTTGCAAAATTTAAAGTTGCTATCGTATAACATAAAGCAATTTTTTTTAAATGAAGAATTAAAAAATTTAAAAAAAATACAAATACGTTTGTTTTTGAGAAATTTAATCACATTATAGCGTAACAACTAAGCCATTTAAATGACAAGACTATCGAAATTATATTCCACAAAATTGCATTTGCTTTTACAAAATTTGATTGTAATACACAAAAATTGTGGAATAGATTTAGTGACAAATTATCAAATGAAATCGAAATCCTAACCAATAAAATGTATGTAATTTTGAAAAAATTTATTTGTTTAACAAAATTGTAAAAATATAAAAGGCGGAATAAATAGCAAAAGTATGTATCTTTTGGTAATTATAATTATATTTTGCTTATTTTTTTGCATGTAAAATATTTTGGAATAACTTACTATTTCAAAGAAAATAAATTTATTTTTTATCTCTTTCATACTAAAATGTTGTATTATTCTTCCTTTAACTTACAGATGAGTTAGGCTTTTTAATAAATAAACTCCTCGAGGTTGACTCATTGATTTGAATACAAATAATCTGTAACATATTTGTTTTAAAATACATTAATATAATTTAGCTAAATTGCGATATTATGTTATTTTTAGTACTATTTTTAGTACCTTTCACTACGCTATTCAGTTATGATAATCTTCTTAAAGTATCCTCCCTTTCTCAAATTAACCATTATGCCTGCTTAATTTTTTTTTCAAATAGCAATTAATTTAAATGATGTTTTAACGTAATTAAATTACTTTTCTAAAAAAGAATGTTTTTCATACTGTTTAATTGCATCTGCTCATAAATTGTTCACTAAGTGAATTCTATAATCTAATAAACTTATCTTTTTTTATTAATACACTTATCTTAATCTATTTTATTTAGTATGAAGTAGTTATCATTCCTTCAAAATCAATTGAAAAACAATTAATTTGAATAAAAAATGCATGCATTCATTTCAAAATATGTCTCTATTTTATAATACTATTAATTAATCATAATTTCATACCCCATTTTAATACAAGTTTAAGTGCAACAAATCATAAACATTAAGTTTGATTCTTCATACTGTACAACGCATTCAAAAAATACTATTAATAATTAAATCGTAATATATGAATTATTTTCCAAATCAGTCGTCGAAGAAAGGTGCACAATTTTTAGTTTTCCCAACACTGATATAAAGTACCGATACTTTGGGTGCATCATCCTTAAAATTCCTTTTACTGTAAAATTCATTTTTACCATGAAATATTATAACCGGCAGTATTATTTATCTAATGGAAGTGGTTCCTTGATTTTACGGTAATTATTACTGAAAAAATAAATGGTATATCAGATTTTTTGTTCTGTAACATTTTGCAGTAAAAATAGGAGTTATTGGAAATAAAATTTTAAAAAATATTGAGAGAAATTTGCCCTTGTGGAGGACTCTTTGAGGGAAGTAACCTGCTTTTGCGTCACATGGAGATGGGAATGACGAAACCTCCCACAGTTAGCTTAACGGTAAGAGGACTCTAATCCATCATCCATCTACCACTGATGATAATTTACGACAGCACCATGGTTGGTGCGAGCCGGGTGCGGAATTCGTATCGACGAGTCATTGCTGGGATTCAAACCCTGTTCTCCTGATTCGAAGGCTAACGCTCGATCCCCTAGTATGTTTGTCATTGAAGAATACTTATTTTAGTCAAACAGAAGTGAATAGTTGGTTTTGCATCGCAAGAGAAAAATAAAAAATATTTAAAAAAATAAAAAATAGGAGTATAAGTGCAAATAAAAAATATTGTCTAGAGATCTTCAACTCTGGTTTCCGCAGAATCTTAAGTTTCTCTTGAATTTTCACAGGGATTCCGTAAGTAGTCAGTTGTTGCTTATAATCACAGCGCTAATATTTTATTAAAATTTAATTTCTGTTAAAAATAGAATTCTTAAAGACAAAATTTCTTTAAAATTAGACAGTTATTCCGTTCATAAAGAGACTACAATATAAAAAAACTAGAATCATTCATATGTTTTTTAAACTATTAATAACACAAAATATCTAATAATAAAAATTTAAATATGTAAAAAATAAAAATATAATAAAATATAATATATAAATGTGTGTTTGCAGAACAGCACTTCAGCAGGGGATACACTGTCTGCAAACACACAGGAGCCTTTCTGTTGTTAGTGGCTGAAGCCAAAACTAACAGTGCCCCGAGGCCCCGTAATGAAAATACAAGAATAAAATAATATAATTACCACATTAAATATCACACCCAAAATTTACTAACACAAAAACAACCGAATGAAACTCCCTCAAAGCACATTATAAATAATCAAAGCAAGTAGAAGTTACAGTTAAAAAAATTTAAAATATTTCAAATCTGTAGTATAAAAATTAAGTGCTGACACTTGACGAAAAAATGAAAACAATGAGCAATAAAATTCAAGTGCTACCATCTGTTTAGAAAAGTGTATAAAAAATCCCAATTATTTTCTTCACCACCTAGGCCTGCTTAGGCGGGCTTCAATATCGGCCGAACTAATAAAAAGTGTTTAAAATTCTTTGAATCAAAACATCAGAATTATTTAAGTTGAAAGGAAATTTATTATTCTTTAAGCTGATTTTTAAATTCTCTAAAGCTGTTAAAAAAACTGTACGGTTGTTACAAATAAATGTATATCTTAATAATTCACCAAATACAATATTTTTGATAATCTTATAATACAGGTTTGAGTAAAAATGTGTAAGGGTAATAACATTAAATTTGAAATCTCTCCTTTTATCGTAAATTCCAATGTAAATTCTATTGTTATCAGAAATTCTAATGTCAAGATCCAAAAAATAGGCATGGAAATTTTGTTCATTAGTTTTAATTAAATGTAGTTCATCGGGATAAATATTATTAATTAAATCAAAATCATTGCAATCAAAGATGATTAAATCAACAATAAACCTAAAACCTTTAAATGAATTATTTTGTAAAAGTATTTGTTAATAAAAATGAAGGAAAATGTTAGCAAATGCACTTGAATAACTATTATCCATAGAAATGCCTTTAATTTGTTTATAAAAACTGATACCACTAAAAAGATAATTTTCAAAAATGTTAACATTGCATAAATTAATCCAATCCTCCTTATTTATTTCTTTATTAATGAAATACTTATCAAAAATTTCATTACAAATATTTTTTAAATTATTATGTGGAATACTAGTGAAAAAATTTTCAAAATCACATGTAACAATTTCCCCAACATTATTGTTGTTTAAATAATTTATAACATCCTGGTTGTTTTTTAAAATAAAAAGTTTATCATTAGAAAAAATATTGTTTAAAATGATGTTTAAATATTTAAAAAAACGCTTACCAAAAAACAGAATTATAACACCCTGTATTACATGTAACAAATATAAATTTAACAGGTATTTTATGAAATTTAATAGTCGGAAATATATATGGGAAATTTAAACTAATGATTTTTAATCCAATTTTTTTGTACAAAGCCAAAATTCTATTGTCAATTTCTTTCTTAGAGTTATTAATCTTAATGAAAGTATCATTGTTATCATATTCATTGCCAATTAAGCCTTTAATATATTTTTTGCAGATGAAGCCAAAATTATTTGATGCTTTATCAACAACACAAATAATGAAATTCCTTTTCAAATCCTGAATAGATTTAATAATATCATAATTCAAATAAAAACCTTGGTATTTAATGTCAATAATAATATTTAATGTTTATAAATTCAATTTAAATTTATATAAAACTTTATACTTCCATTCATAAAAACCTTCAATTGGCCAGTTATATTTTTTGGAGCACTTAGCTATAAATCCATTTAAATCATTACAATTGAGGAAATAATAAAGCGCAAATTAAATTTTTTCAGTGGTCTAAACTTTGTCCCTAAATCCATTAAAAATCTTAAATGTTTACCAATAACATGGTCAAGGTTACCTGTAACCTTGTTATTGATTATTATAACCTGTAACCTTGTTACAGGTAACCAAGGTTACCTGTAACAATATGCTTATGATCTTTATCAACAAACTCTCTATAGTGTATTTTATCACACAAGCAAATATCCTCAAGATCCATTTAGACAAAACAATTGATCAGGTAGCTTATTAACCACATTAGACCCCTGACCAAGTCTATCTGCAGGACCCCTTGTTAACCCACGCGACGGGTCATATGGTTTGAAAAAATCAGTCCATTTTACTAACCTTATTAAGATAAGAAAAACCTGAAAAGAAATAAATTAATTGTTTTGCTATAATAAACATATTGATAAATTTAAAAAATTTAAAAAATGTAACAATGAAAGTTTTATGACTTTTCCCGCCGCCCATTTAGACCAACTTTCTGATTCTAGCAAATTCATTTTTTGCAAACAGAAAAATATTATTTATCTTATTGAATGTAAAACCTGCTCACAAAAATACATTGGACAGACAGGTACTGAATAAAATAAAAGAATTAATAGTCATCTAATGTCATAAAAAACTTTCATAAACATGATAATTCTGATATCGAGATTGTTAATTTTCAAAAACATTCTTTTAAATGTATTAATATTCTTATTCTTAAACATAGTGAGGATTTGAATTTGAGATTGGATCATGAGAATATTTAAATTTGTAAATTAAAAACTTTAAACCCATATGGACTTAATAGTAAACTTAATGGAGAAGGTAGCCTTGATTTAAATTTAGTTTGCATTTACAAAAAATTGAATATTTTTAACAATAAGTTTGTTAATAGTTTAAGAGGTAGCAAAGGCAAGCATAAAGACAGATCTAATAAAAAAATTTATATGGTACTTCTCAAGAATTTGTGTATAATGGATGTTAGTGATACTAACATTAAAAAGATTAAGAGTTTCATCTTTAGCACAAAAAATTCAATGTTGAAATGGTTGATTAAAACACAATTGAAACTGGTTAAATTTTCTAATCCTGATTACAAATTCATTGTTTTAGATCTTATTAAATTTAAACTTGATATCAACAACTTTGAAATATTTAATGTTTCTAAATGTGATAAAGGATATTGTGTTATTAATTTTCTAGATAAGTTTTTGAAAAAGGTTCATTACCTATGATTGTTAATAAACTTGATGACTTTTTTACTATTAAGGACAGGATTAAGGTTTCTGTTTGTTTCAAATATTGTAAAACGTTAAAGAATATTATTTGCAATTACAATTTTTTCTGTAAAAACCTAATGGATCTTGAGGATATTTGCTTGTGTGATAAAATACACTATAGAGAGTTTGTTGATAAAGATCATAAGCCTATTGTTACAGGTAACCTTGACCTTGTTATTGATAAACAGTTAATATTTTTAATGGAATTAGGGACAAAGTTTAGACCACTGAAAAAATATAATTTGCGCTTTATTATTTCCTCAATTGTAAAGATTTAGATGGATTTATAGCTAAGTGCTCCAAAAGATATAACTGGCCAATTGAAGGTTTTTATGAATGGAAGTATAAAGTTTTATATAATTTTAAATTGAATTTTTTGAAGAATGACATTAAATACCAAGGTTTTTATTTGAATTCTGATATTATTAAATCTATTCAGGATTTGAAAAGGAATTTCATTATATGTGTTGTTGATAAAGCATCAAATAATTTTGGCTTCATCTGCAAAAAATTCTTTAAAGGGTAAATTGGCAATGAATATGATAACGATGATACTTTCATTAAGATTAACAACTCTAAGAAAGAAATTGGCAATAGAATTTTGGCTTGTACAAAAAAAGTGGATTAAAACCCATTAGTTTAAATTTCCCATATTTATTTACGACTATTAAATTTCATAAAACACCTGTTAAATTTAGATTTGTTGAAACATCATTTTAAACAATATATTTTCTAATGATAAACATTTTATTATAAAAAACAACCAGGATGTTATAAACTAGTTAAACAACAATAATGTAGGTGAAATTGTTACATGTGATTTAGAAAATTTTTTCACTAGTATTCCTCATAATAATTTAAAAAATATTTGCAATGAAATTTTTGATAAGTATTTGATTAATGAAGAAATCAATAAGGAGGATTGGATTAATTCATGCAATGTTAACATTTTTGAAAATTATCTTTTTAGTGAGATAAGTTTTTATAAGCAAAGTAAAGGCATTTCTATGGGTAATAGTTATTCAAGTGCATTTGCTAACATTTTCCTTCATTTATATGAAAAAAAAATTTTACAAAATAATTTATTGAAAGGTTTTAGGTTTATTGACGATTTAATCATCTTTGATTGCAATGATTTTAATTTAATTAATAATATTTATCCCGATGAACTACATTTAATTAACACTAATGAACAAAATTTTCATGCTTATTTTTTGGATCTTGACATTAGAATTTCTGATAACAATAGAATTTACATTGGAATTTACGATAAAAGGAGAGATTTCAAATTTAATGTTATTACCCTTACACATTTTTACTCAACCCTGTATTATAAGATTTTCAAAAATATTGTATTTGGTGAATTATTAAGATATAAATTTATTTGTAACAACCGTACAGCTTTTTTATCAGCTATTGATAATTTTAAAATCAGCTTAAAGAATAATAAATTTCCTTTCATTTTTAATATTTCTGATGTTTTGATTCAAAGAATTTTAAACACTTTTTATTAGTTTGGCCGATATTGAAGCCCGCCTAAGCAGGCCTAGATGGTGAAGAAAATAATTGGGATTTTTTATACATTTTTTATATATTTTTATACACTTTTCTAAACAGATGGCGGCACTTCAATTTTATTGCTCATTGGTTTCATTTTTTCGTCTAGGTTTCAGCGCTTAATTTTTATGCTACTGATTTGAAATATTTTCAATTTTTTTAACTGTATCTTTTACTTGCTTTGATTATTTATAATGTGCTTTGGGGGAGTTTCATTCGGTTGTTTTTGTGTTTGTAAATTTTGGGTGTGATATTTAATGTGGTAATTTTATTCAATGTGGTAATTTTATTTAATGTGATAATTATATTATTTTATACTTGTATTTTCATTACGGGGCCTCGGGGCAGTGTTAGTTTTTGCTTCAGCAACTAACAACAGAAAGGCTACTGTGTGTTTGCAGACAGTGTATCTCCTGATGAAGTGCTGTTCTGCAAACACACAATTATATATTATATTTCATTATATTTTTATTTTTTACATATTAAAATTTTTATTATTAGATTTTTGGTGTTATTAATAATTTATTTAATACAAATTTGGTTTTAGCTGCCTTGAGCGCTGTTCCAATTTGAATAGGTAAATAGGTCTTTTTTCCCATTTAATAATATTTTAGATATTTTTATTGGTGTTTGGCATATGTTTTTTATTAATATTTTATTATTTAAAATACTGTTGCTTTTTTATAGTCATGTAACATATTTTAAGAAAAAAAAACCTAGCTTTTTGTTCATTCATTATCTTAATAAGATGTTTGTATTGTGATAAAATAAACATGCAATAATGTTTTTTATTACATAAGTACAAAAAGTTTTGATATCCTGCTTTTATTCTGCTTATGATCAAGAGATTCTTTGAAAAAAAACGGTTGGCTTAAAGGGTTTTCCTAAGAGAAAATGTTTCAAATCCCCTGTCATAATCAATCCAAATTAAGGCTACTATTTGATAGGAAAGATATAGATATGCGGTTATATGATGCCTGCCTATGGCTCCCAAGTTAGGACAACTGTTCAAAACTTGTTAGATATGTTGACATTTTTAACTATTTATTTTGAAAAAAAAATTACCGCGGTGTTAAATTTTGCAAACTTGACTGATCACTAATGATTTACCTAGTCACATGTACAGTGCGCAACAATAAACTGACCACCATGAATAACATTTGATCTATTGATCGGATCTTCACATTGTATGACCCATTCTGAAGGATTAAAGGATTTGACCTCAAATATGCTGGTTAATTAGAGCAGATGATATTTAAAGTTACGAAATCCAGACACAAAAATGTACTTTCTTTGAATAAATAGATCTCTTTTTCGAAGGATTTGGATATCTGAGCCCCAAAATATACGTGGTAGCCACAATCTGGAAGATCCCAATAGTTCGGTCAGAAAAGCTGTCCAAAATTGGTACCTGTTAATGTAATTTTTTTGCGTATTTCGGCATATCTCCAAAAAATTTTAAGCGCATTGAAATTTTTTTACACACAATCATGAAATTCGCTTAGCCAAAGATAATTCCAAGCCAAAAAGAAATTTTAGTGAGTATTTGATATTTTTTATTATCGCCGTAACTCTTCTTTTTGAAATTGTATCTGTTTTTAGTTTGTTAATTTTAAGATTTCACTAAATTCTTTGAGGCCTTCTGGTGTTGCCATGAATCGCCACCAAGCCTACCTTTTTGAATTCTCTTTTTAACTGAGATGTCACGTGCGTGCACTTAGAGTCTACAGTATTCTCCGGATGCCCCCTGACGGGGGCGGGACGGAGTTAAGCTTTGATTTTTTATTATTGTTTTTAATAACTGTCGAAATAAATTTTAATTATAAGTTATACAAGTTTTACATCATTATAATAATGCTTTTTACTTGACAAAATTGCTTGCGGCTCGCTCTTCTGGATATCCGTGATAACCCACTTCTGGTGCTTGACTTCGCTAGAGTTCACGGTCTCATAGATTTGATCTAGCTGCCGCTAGATCCTGAAGGATTAGACACAACAACAACAACTTGACAAAATTCAAACTTTGGACAAATTCGGTTCAATAGTTCCTGAAAAATCGAATTTTGAAAATACGACTTATTCAAAATTCGATTTCATAGAAACTCTTCGATCGATTTGACTCAAATTTTGTATTTTTCTGTTTAAAAATTACACTATTTAAAATGGAGTACAAAACAGTACACCTTACTATTCAAAAATTTTTCGAATATTAAATATTTAAAAAATATAAAAAATATACTAAAAGTTAGATTTTGTATAGCATTATCGTTTGAAATATGAATTTTATAATTTTGTGAAAAAGTTTTTCAATTCCTATAAAAATTTCTCGAGATAAAGTTAAATACGTAATACGAATACTTGCTTTAAGGGGTTCAAACTTTAGACCACTTTCCAGAGCAAACTAGGACATTTCTTAGATTCTAGCTACCCTCTATATTTTGGGAGTCAGAAATACGAATGGGTTAAAAAAAAGTATTCTTATTCAGATAAAGTACGTTTTTCTATCTGATTTCGTAACTTAAAATATCACCCGCATTAATTAGTTAGCATAATTGACGTCACACCCATGATCTTTTAAGATCGAGTCTCCTAGAACTCCAAGATCCAATCATTTGATCAACAGAGTGGCCCATTTTTTTCTACTATACACACTACATTAGATATAACAACAATGGTCCTCATTACAATTTTTGTGCTCTGATTTTAAATTTTAAAAGAATGTGTTTTATTAATAACTTCTCCACCTAACATCTAGAGAAATTTAAACAACAATTAATTTCCCAGTTTCCAAAATTTTATAAATGAAATTCTAAAAAGAAAACAACTTTTTCAAAAACAATGTTGTGACATTATTACTTATCTAATACAGTAGCAAATTCATAATTTTAAATTGAATCAATTAACCATTGAATTTGTAATAATAAAGTTAGAACTATGTGGTATCGCATTATTAATATGCAGTACAAGTTCGAAAGGGAACGAATATCGATTTCATTAAAGGTATTCTTCGTGAGCTCTTTCAATAAGCTAGAAAGCTTCAATGGATTCTAGAATTACGGCCTCATCTGTCAGTGTCGATGACAGGTGTACTTCTTGTGACAAACAAAGAGACGATGCGTTATTCAGCAGTAGATAAACTTTTCTGGCAATTCTCTGGATTTAATGCTTTACCACAAAGCTTTCATCATTTGTCATTATCTTCTATGATTACTTAGACATATACTTAAGTGATAAAGTTTATATTGATTGAATTGCAAGTTAGAATTCTGCTGATGCTAATGATGATAAAACGGGAAACTTTTTCTTTCGCAATAATTTCAGAAATAGAAACAATAATAGATACAGGAACGGTGATTTGAAAGAACGTATATTTTAATTATTGTACCAGAAACGTATAACAAATTATTATTGTAAAAAGTGGTCACTGTTGTGCTACTTATTTCAATAGTAATGTTTATCTAAATTTATTTCATTTCTGTTTGAATTGAAAATTTTAAGCCATTTTTAAACTATTGTATTACAAATTCATATTAATGTATCATATTAAGCAGATCTAAAATATTTCAATATGTAAAATTATTGTAATAAACGTGCTTTACCAGTCCATATAGTACACTGTAAATATCCCGGATAAAATTATGATATAAAGTACCGTCTAGTTGGGTGCATCATCCACAAAATCCATTTTACGGTAAAATTTATTTTTGCCATAAAATGTTATGTCGTAATTTTTACAGTAATATTTATTTAATGAAAGTGATTCAGTTATTTTACTAATAACAATGTAAAATAACATATTAAAATTTTAAAGTCTTAAACATGATTAAAAATCTAAAAATAAAATGTAATTGTGTGTCTACAGAACAGCACTTCATCAGGGGACACACTGTCTGCAAACACACAGGAGCCTTTCTGTTGTTAGTGGCTGAAGCCAAAACTAACAGTGCCCCGAGGCCCCTAATTATAAAACAAGCAAAATTAAGAATAATAATAATTACCATATTAAAAATCACATTTGATTCTCTTGCAAAAAGTAACTAATATAATAAAAAGTAATCTTAATAAAAAGTAACTAAAATAAAATTTTTGTTCGTTGACCTAAGTAGGAATAAATTGTATTTTTTTTTTATAATACTTGTTTAAATGTTAAAAGCTTTAATCCGTATTTATAAAAATCTTTAATATTCATTTTAATTCACTCATATACATATAAACATGTTTACCCGTATTCAGATAAATAAAAAAAAAAATTGAAATTATTTTTTCTATAAGTTGGAAGATTTAGGGGAATATCACCCTCCCCCTCCACACTTTTTTTTTTATCTCACACCTTTTTGTTTAAATATCTTGCTCAATCTTTTCTATTAATCAGCACTTTCTTCCGTCCTGAAGCTTCTTTGTACTTTCCTTAAGCATTACTGTGTTTCGTTTTTTTTTCTTTTTCATTATTTGTTTGAGCTCTGAAGAATGTTCTTTATTGCAAGACTGGAACTATAATCTGTGTATTTACAAGACATTGTTTAGGCTAGTTTCACATTGAATAGTTTCATTTACTGTTTCCTGTTCACAATCATTCCTGTTTCATTACACATTCAGTTTCATTTCCTGCACTTTAGAAAATTCTGCATCAAATTACGGTAAGAAGTTCAGGCACTGAATGAGCCAGTACTTTTTACTGTAAAATCCAAAGTCTGAATCACCCTAATTTTTCAAGCAATAATTACCGTAAGTTCACTGAATCACTCTAACCAAATAAATATTTCCGCCAAAATTAGGGTGCCATATTTTCGGTGAAAATGGATATTAGTGAAAATGCTCTCTCTATCTACCGCAATTTGATCAGGAATTTTGTGCAGTGTATTTATTAAATCTAATTTTTATGTTATTTCATATTAAAGTTTTATCTCTTTTAAGACAAAATTTAAAATTAATTCAAAATACAATGCCCGAAAAAAGATAATTTCTTAAAAAGTAGAAAGAGTAGTTGTGTATCATCAAGTGTCTAAAATGATTTCCCAGTAAGGGATTTGTTTGGGTTAATGTTTGTGTATATTAACAGGTCTCAAAACAAATGTTTTAGTAAAAAAAAGCAGTAACGATAAATTAAATGTTTTATGTTTTTTAATCTCGAATAAGCTACCGCTCCAAACCAATAAATAACTAAGAGCGATAAATATGAAAACAATTCCATGTGTTTTGAAGCGACGTCAATTTTTGGCTTGTTTCTTAAAAGGCAACAGCTTGGAAGTTAATAAAAGGCTTTCAAAAAGTTTCACTTTGTCTCACGAAAAAGAAAACAGGAAAAAATTGAAATAAAAGTGAGACCGCAGCTGTTGAATATTGAATTTTGTAAAGAGTGAAATTGCTACAGGAATTGTTCAGACTTTATCCAAGCTCTCAACCTTTGCCCATTTCTTCGTTTAAATAAGGGTTGGTTTCTTCTTTTTTAACAACAACACTATATTAAATAAAATTATCATCGAGTTTATTTTTGGTAATTAAATGCATACGGTTTTATGGATGAAATGATTACATTTGCACATTTTTATAGATAAGAATAATTTAATGTACACCTTTTTATAAATAAAAATATTTAAATTTATACATTTTATGGAAGTAAATAATGAAATTTGTAGCTTTCTATAGAACACAATTAAAAATTTCTTTTAATTTTGAAGGAAATTTTGAAAAAAGAAAATTAATCAAGTGTTTTGAGAAGATGCAATGTATTTTGTCCTGCAAGTGAAGCGCTCTCAGTATCAAAGAACAAACTCTTTTACGAACTTATATGTTTATTTTAGATAACTGAAACATGACAGTAACATGATAACTAAAATTGTATGAAATATGACTTCTTCTTAAATGAAAGAACTGAAAAATAAAATAATTTTTCATGATATAATAATAAAGTTTTTACCCACAAAAAAAGATCTCAACTGTTCTGTAAAATGGCGGGTAGCTTTGGAATTGAGTGATGAGTTTATACTTAAGGAATGACATTTATACATTTTTTTAAAAAAGTTTACTTTTTAATTTTAAGGAATATTGAATTACGACCTTTCCATTGCATACAAAGTAATCAAACAATTAAAATCCTTTTTTAAGAAATAAGGTAAATTCTTTTTTATTTCTTTTCTAAAAGCTCAAATTGGGCTCAAAAAGTTAATTTTAAATTTTTTAAGGGAGATATGGAATTAGTAATATTAAGTTAATAATGTATGAGGTTTGATATAATGTACAAAAAATGGCTGTTAAGGCTTAGACATTAAAAAAAAAATATTTAAAATTTCTCAAAAGTAAAACTAATTTCGATTTCAAACTGAAATGTAGGTTGTAATTTTTAGTTATCAAGACCAAATTGAATTGAATTAAAAAAATGTAATCTAAAAAGAACAAATAGGATTAAAATTTTCTTAGGAATATGTATGTCGTAAGAATCTAAAACTCTATAACAACTTTATAAACAGTTTCAATAAAACAGGGTTGTTCGATAAAAATGTCTTTTTTTCCCATTGGAAATAAATTTTTTGCGAGATACAAACGAATATTCGAATGGAGAAAAGGATTCCTTGTAATGTAATGAAAGAAGAATATAATACTTAAAGAAAAGATTATTTAGGAAAGATTTGACTTAAAGAAAAAGATTATTTTTTTCTTTTAAATTCCTTTTTAATCCTTATAGAATTAATGTAGATTTCTTTTTAACTAGTAACCCAATTATACAGGAAAAGTACCTAATACACGAATCCCTATTTTTCCGACTTTAAGTTCTTCAAAGTTCTTCATTGAAATGTATTATTCTTAACAAGATATGGGTTAATGCTTTATTGTGGCATGCTTTATGTTTAATAATGAAATTGTCTAGAGATTAGCATGGTTAAATTAATTTTAACAGGACTTTTAACTTAGTGAAGTGGTACTACTTATGCAATATTGTTCCTTCCTGATATGCAATTTCATATGCTGCCTTATATGAGATACTATCTTATAACTTTATTTCTCATTGTGAAATATTATTCTCCTGCTGCTAATAGGAGTGTATCTGCTAAACATGTGCATTTTCTTCTTGAAGTTACAGTTAAATGCATGACACAAGTCACATTAACTGGATATTTGTCTAGAAGAGGGCTTTACAGAAAATATTGGAATTGAGGAAGACAATTCTGCGCATCCGAGTTTTAAAATTGAAATTCAAATGATATGCTGAGAAAAAAAAGTATAGTGTTTATGTTCAAGACTATCGGATAAAAAAGAAGCAACAATAATTCTGGTAATAATCCAAAATACACGGTATTTAAACCAATTATATTATTTAATTTTTTTTCTTGTTTTTTTTTTTTTTTTCATTCATTTTTGAAAGTTTTTTTCCCGTAAAAGTTGACCGGAAATTCTGCTTTTCAAAATAGTTTTATCACCACACGTTTTATAAAAGGAACAAGGCTAATAAGTAAATTTAACCAAAATATGGTTTCTATGCTATGCTCTAATGTGTCATAATAACAGTATGAAATTTTTCCTCGTTAACTACCAAGCAACGTGGTAATAAATCCATATTTTACTGTTAATTTTACCAAAATTTATTACCAAAATGATTCGGAAAAAATCACCTTGCTTCTTCGTGTTCCAACAGAACCAGAAACATGGTAAATTTGATCCTATTTTGGCAGTTTTTATCGTATTTTTTCTTAATGTAGGAGCTTCAAAAAAAAAAAATTAAATAAATATAAGAATAAGAAAAATAAGGACAAATGCATACAAATGCTTTACTTTTTAGAAGATCATAATATTGAGTTAAAATTAGCATTAATTAAATTAAAACTTAAGTTTAGAACATATATATTAAACTTGTTTGGGTGCTATGCTATCACTATTATACATTATAACAGCTCTAGTTTTCTTAGATTTGTTAACATATTTATTTTCTGAAATAAAAATATGCTACTTTAGAAAATGGCAAATTCGACAGTGCATTCGACTAAGCATGTACAGCGCCCAAAAAAAAAAAAAAAAAAAAAAAAAAAAAAAAAAAAAAAAACAGACCACCCTGAATAAATTTTGATCTAATGATCGGATGTTCACGTTCCATAGCTCAATCTTAATGGTTCGAGGGGAGACCTCAAATATGCTGACTAATTTAGGCGGACAATATTTTAAGTTACAAAATCAGACACAAAAATGTACAAAACGCACTTTCTCTGAATAAACATACTTTTCTTTCAATGAATTCGGATTTTCGACCCCCTAAACGTAGAGGAAACCGCAATCTATTAAATATGGTCCCAAGAGTTTCTTCAGGAGAGTGCTTTAAAGTTTGGACCCTTTAATGCTAATTTCACTTTTTGTGTTTACTTTTTAACCGAATTGAAAATGTTTGCGAACAATTATAAAGCTCGTTTCTCCAATAAGAAATCGATAGGAAAGTTAACTTCTAAAAAATATTTATTATTTTATTTAATAATGGTCGAAAAAGTTTTGAATTGTAAGGTATAAAATTTTTTGAATAATTTTAAAGAATGTAATTCAACATACATAGTTCGAGGAAAATTGGTTTAATATCTAATAAGAAATAGAAATTAAAATATTTTCAGATATTGGGGAGCTTTCTCACCAAACTATTGGGATTTTATTTCCAAGATTGCGGCGACCTCCTATATTCTGGGGGATCTGGAATCCGAATAAATAGAAGGAAAGACATGTTTATTCAGAGAAAGTACATTTTTGTGTCTGATTTCGTAACCTAAAATACCGTATGCATTTAATTATTTTCATATGATATCACCCCTCTTGCCTTTAAAATGGAATCCTAGAACGTGATCCGATCATTAGAAAAGGAAGTAATTCTGGGTGGTCTGTTTTTTCTTTTTTGCGCACTCTACATTAAATATATAAATAAAGAAGAGAGTAATAATCGTGTTTTTATAAAAATATTGATTACTTTCCGAATTTTTAAAGCATTTTTTATACCCTACATTATTCAATACCAATTATATAAACTACTTCGAACTTGTATGATGAGAGAAGAGGGAATGGCATGTCTGCCCTTTCTCCCAACTTCTCGAAGTTCAACTATCGATAAACTTTCAACCAAGTTTACTTCTAGATAAATCTTTAACCAAGTTTAACTCTATATAAATCTTTAACCCAGGTGAACAATAATATAAATCATTAACCAAGTTTAACTCTATATAAATCTTTAACCAAGTTGAACATTAATATAAATCATTAACCAAGTTTAACTTTAGATAAATCTTTAACCAAGTTGAACATTAAGATAAACCTTTAACCAAGTTGAACATTGCAATAAATCTTTAACCAGGTTGAGAATTACAATAAACCTTTAAGATGAACTTTAAGATAAATCTTTAACCAAGTTTAACTCTAGATAAATATTTAATCAAGTTTTCTAGATAAATCTTTAACCAAGTTGAACACTAATATAAATCAATCACCAAGTTTAACTATAGATAAGTCTTTAACCAAGTTGAACATTAAGATAAACCTTTAACCAAGGTGAACATTAAGATAAATCTTTAACCAAGTTGAGAATTAAAATAAACCTTTAAGTTGAACATCAATATAAACCATAAACTAAACTTAACATTATAATAAACCTTGAACTAAAAATAAACTTTTAAAGTTATGTGTTTGTCTAGCCATGGAAAAGTTTTCAAAAATAATTGCTAATCTCTTAATTCAAAATTAACAAGTTTTACCTAAAAATGGTATGAATCCGATAACGAATAGGAAGAATGTCGCGAAGCAATTTAATTCTTTTTATTTATAGTAATTGTTTGTTTGCTTGCGGCAAACATTTCCCTATAGTATGCAATTTCAAGATCTAAATTGCGTTTCTAAGCATTATTGCCATTAGAAAAGGAGAAAAAAATTCAAATTACTTTGATAGTTTATGCTAACACGTTTCACTCGAAGTCTAAACCATTTGAAATAGTAATCATTTATAGAAGATTTGTAGTCATTAAATCCTTTACTTGGAGAGGCATCATGGAAAAACTTTTACAATTTACGCTAGTAAGGAATAGTAATCTTAAAACTAAACATAATTATAAAATGTAATTGTTCACAGCAGACATAGAAGAAAGTAATAATTTAAAACTATAACTTACTTATTTTATAAATAAGCGAAAATATATGGTGTTTTATGTAAGTGTTTTTTACCATATATTCAGAAAACTGCAAAAAAAAAAAAAAGAATTAAAACAGTCCAATATCAACGGTCAATTTGCAACAAAAAATGGGAGGGGGGGAACTATTTAAGATTTTATAGCTCTCCAAAATCCAATTACACTTTACTGTCAATTACAATTTATTGCAATTAAACAGTTCAAAAATCTAAAAATGCAATATTATTTTCCAGGGATGAATTTAATGATACTAAATACGATCTCCAGCCTCTACCTACAGAAGTCGAGTGACTTCAAAATTTCAAATAGTAACTCATATTTAAATTCAAATTTAAATTCTAAAATAAATAAATAGAAAAAAATCTAAAATTAACCTATAGATTTTTTGCTTTGTCCTTCATTACTTCACATAGGGTATCGTAATCACAAGTTTGAATAAGGTTACAAATTGTTTTAATATCGCGAGAAAAAGACATCCGATTTAAAATATACAATAGGCATTGATTGGTGATTTTAAAAAAAAGCGTTTTTGAATTTTTTTCCAAGTGTGTCAGAATACTTCAGTTTATTCTTATATAGAACACTTCTTCACTTTGCACGCTGTATTAACGTCATTGGCAAATGTATGCATTCTGTTATGTAATATGGTAGCAATTAGTGCAAACATGACTAAACAAATGTTATATTGATAGTGAGAATTTACAATTATCAACTTATTAACACTATCAATATAGCAGCAGATTGCATTGAGCGATTTAAGTATTTATATAAGTTACCACATTACTGATCTTAATATATAAACAAAAAGTAGGGATATGTACGCTATCGTCACAAAACAGCCTGTCTAGGTTTACACCTCAGTATACACTTACAATAACATTCGTTGAAACTTTAACAATGTAATTTACAGTTTATTTATATCCTTCTCTATTTAATTATTTCATACTTACTTAGTTTTTAAAATATGTTACTCATTTGATAGACATACTGCATTATCGTCATTAGCTAATGCTTGTACATCACAACGCTGTGTTTGTTAAATGATCAGAATTGTCTGTAAGTGTATATTTAACCTACATTCTGAAAGATAATCCTCTTCAATTCCCAACGCCATTAGCACGATGTCCAGCTTGAAAACGACTTTAACATGATAACAGGCCGTTGCAGTTCAGCTTAGAAAATTGTAACTTAAGATATACGGTGCTTAATTGAGGGTGTCCCTGCGTTGAGCATTACACCATGCATTAGTACTTTTGAGATAAATGAGAGAGGTGGTAGTGAAATTTACATTTATCTTGCATTTGACCATTGTATAAATCGAGTATTCAATGTTGTATGTTTTAAATGTCTTTAAATTCTACTTTAAATGTAAATATAATAATTTATTTAGTTAATGTGGCCATATACCAAATGAACATACCATATACTGTTTATTAAATATTAAAACTCTTTATTTTTGATATTTACATTATCTTTCACTCAGATTAAAAATATGACTGTATTTTTTCTTAATAATAAAAGTATTGTAAAAAATGACTACAATTCCACAGAAAAAAAAAACCGTTTAAAGATAATTAGACATTTATCTGTTTTTAATCTTTACCAGCAAGCTGCAAAAAATTCCGTTTATTTTATAGACTTTTTTCGTACATTTAACGATTTAAAGTTTATTTTTAAAAAACAGTTTTTCTCTGTTTTCGCCCAAATTATAAGTAGATCAAAACTTAAAATTCAAATTCTAGTTTTTTTTATGCAGCTTTGCTTAGTGTACGATAATTATATCTATTTCCAAATCATTATTTCCTATACTTGTTCTTACTTTTAAGAAATTATTTTATTCTTTTGAACATTGTAGAAATTAAATTGAGATTCAACTTCATTGTCGAATGGATAATATGTTAGATTATTATGACTTTATATTGAAATTTTCTGTACTTCTCCAGACATTTGTATAGAGGAAAACCAATATAATGTTTAGCTTTTTCATACTAAAATATGAATTCAATAAGTTAGACTAAAAATAAAGGCAAATTAGCAATTTTCTTCTTAACCAAATACTACAGCTGTCGTGGCTCATGGGATTGTCTCCCAATGAGGTAAACCGGGTTCGAATCTCGACTTTAACTGCTCTCTGCTCTCAACATTTTCAATGCTGACATAGCTACTATTTTATAAACATTGTTGTTTAAAATAGCAGTACTTATCTGTTTAAAAACAGGCGTCCGTTATTAAATAACAGCATTTTTCTGTGAAATAAACTGTTTTATACTGACACACAAGCTGATAGTACTAGATGGTATTAGATTAAATTACATGTATATTCAAATTTGAAACTAGAATTATCCTCTGGTTGACGATGACCACTCAGTGCGTATTCCGAGTTAAGTACTTATTGGAAATACAACAATCTACATACTACAAAAGTGCCTATTATATTTTAAGATTTTTCTTTTACGTTGCAAAAATGAAGCGAAGTTTGGTAGAGTCAAAATTCTTTCTAACTAATAAACTACTACGGATGCCCTTTATTCTCTCTTATTCATAACAATTCCAATTCTCTAGTATTTCTTAGCTTTCGTGTAAGGTCAGATTTATTCAAATCACTAAGGTTTCAAGTAATGATAATTTAAAACACTTTTAAGATATATATACTTATTTCTTTTAATATGTCTTAAAGGAAATTGTGTAATGATATGATCTTTTACATACTATTATATATTTATGTTCATAAGATTTATCAGTTGAATTTTCCAGGCATTTGTCAATATTTGAAATATTTCCAGTCCTGTCCTGTTTCTGGTAAATGCCCTCTAAAGACGTTAGAATTGACTAATCCTTTTATTTCATGTCAGATTTTCATCTCAAGATTCTGGGAAATTTCCCAATTTAAGAATATCTATGACTACCTTTGCCCAGATAGTTCTTTGGATGGTAAGAAGTTCTGTGCATCCCCTTTATCTTCGATTCTACAAGTATTCCTTAATACAATAGTGCCGTCAAATATTTAAATATTTGTATTGACTGATGATTTGATTTTGACTTTTGATGGAGTTAGACAAGTAATGCCCTATCAAAATAGACTTCGAAAGTGAAAGGAAATATAAAAAAAAATTATGTAATCTGGAAATTTTTAATAAAATCCAAGTGATATGATATGAAAACATTGTTGGTCAAATCATGGTGACCATGCGAAGTGTTGATGAAGAAAAGTTGGTAAAATAACATCACCTTCATTTCAATATCACCTTCATAAAAAAAGAATCGTAATAGCTCTTTTTCATTGAAACTCGATTGAATTTTGGAAATTTATACCAGCAATAAGCATTTTTCAAATTTACACGATATCACTACCAGATATTTTTAAAGGTTTGAATCGCTATATGGTTTTGAATAAATTTTTCTATTATATAGGTAGTAAAATCAAAAGTTTGTTCGAGGTTAACAAATAAAAACATAAATCATCTAATTCTGTGAGCATCGAAAAAAACCATTCCTTATCAATGATTTGGTTTAAAAAAAAAATACATTTAGTTCTAATTTACTCTGATTCATAATCCTTTAAAACTAAATATTAATTAAATATTTATGGTTACTTATATTTATTTTGTTCATACCCTAGTAAAACTGAACTTTTAAAATGCTTAGCATTCTTAAAACCTAAATAAGTATTTTTTATTGTTATTCAAATTTAAATCTTAAGGCTCAATTTGTTGAGTTATTTGTAAAAAGCTCGTGAACAAACCATAAATAAAATTTTTCCTGCAACAGGACGTTCCAGTCCGTCCATTTTGGCAACGCTGTTTTGATCCCATTGATTTAGCTCCGACGTTTTGGTACCGTTAAATTCCCTTCTTTTGCTATTTCTATTTTTCTCTTTTATACATTTAAATTGAAAAAAATATATGCGAAAATTCCGGCGGAATGATTTTTTTTTTTTTTTAATAATTTGTGGCTGCTTACAACTACCTTCTTTTCTACTACCTACCTACCCTCTTTAGTTTGAAAAACTATTTCTCTTTTTTTTAAGGTAGGAATTATTTAAAAAAAATTTCTAACTGGATCCGCTTCTAAGTACTTAGCACAGAAATTGTTAATATTTTATTTACCAATCATTACTATTATTTTAATATTATATTATTGCATAAATAATGAAATGAAAAAAAAAGTACGTTTTCATTGAAACTTAAAAAATTTTTTCGCTAATTTGCGCTTATGCCCCATTTTTATATTTTGGTATGCTGACAAAAGTTGATATTTGTACAGCTATTTTTGTTTTCTTTCAAAGAAAATTGCCATCTCTTGTCTCTAGGAACATCTTATAAAAATAATTAACTTTCAATGATATATATATGTCTTGATCATAAAAATCCTAAACATTTCTTTGCATTCATTTCATTCATCTTTATACAATCTTTTTGTTTATACAATCATCCTCTAAATCTCTACAATAATTCCCTTCATTTTAATATTCTGGTATTTTCCTCTTCACTTCATATCTTCATACATTTATTTTTCCTCTACATTCATTTTCTTCATTTCGACATCTTTAACGGCTTACATATTAAAATAACTAGTTTGAATCCTATATGATTTATAATTAATCCACTTTTTCTGATATTTAAGAAATTTCTATGTGAAGAACCTATACTCCTCGCGTTCTTTTTTATTCAGACTATTGCGTGATCTCTAATTCAACTTGTAAAAGAACTTGCTGTCAAGTACGTAACAAATATGCGCAATATTCAGAACATTACCGTAAATCAGACACGCTGATGAATAATTAGAGAGATAAAGGTGATGCATTTCAAATAGAGACGATTTCTGTTGCGAAACATTGTAACTCAATTATTAATTAATCAATTTTTTCAGAGATATTTATGTATACATTCTCAATGAAATTTATGTCTATAAAGAAAAATTAGTTTTGTCGAATGATTTTCCAACTTTTTGATCCCAAGCTTCCTTTAGTAAGACAAGGCATAAAGAAAGCATTTTATAAAAAAAAATAAATAAAAATAAAGAGTAAAGAAATACTTAAGTGTATGTACTTTATTTTTTTTTCTCTCCTTTTTGGGAAAAAAAAATAATTTTTTCCCTGATTTTTTTCAAAACAATCTTTTTTTTATAATAAATCCAATGGTTCGACGCATTATCCTTAAGTTCCAATAACAAGTTTGGTGTACTTGTTTGATTTTAAAAATTACTTAGTTTCAATGTCGTTTCCCGTTTTTCTCTCAAGTAAACAAAAAATAATTTTTTTTTCTTAAATCAGAAAGAAATTGCTTTTTTTCTCTTCTCTTTTCCAGTATTTTTAAATTCTTTCCATTTTAGTTTGCTAACCAAATTTAATGAAACATTTTTCTGAGATTTCAAAGAAGAAATACGGATACTGTTAGTGTTAAATAATAAATATTTACGCAAAGACAATATGTATGAATAATAAATTAAAAATCCAATTAAAAATCTGATTTTAAAAAAAAAGTTTTTTTTCATATATTGCAAACGAGGGTTTCTCAAAATTGAGCAAATATGTTCCAAAATAGCTCCTAAACAAATAGCAGTGGCGAATTTGAAGAAAAAAAAATATTCAAAACTGATACAGCTTATAGACATTTTAAGCAAAATTCCAAGAAAAAAGAAAAGTGTTTGATAACTGCCGGCAAAATGTAAGCTAAGATACTCGGTGTTCGTAGTAAGATAAACCAGTAGAAAAAAAAATGATCCCAATAGCTTGTTCAAGAGATTGATTTTAATTTCCCTCTTTAGTCATTGCACTGTATCACAAAATCTTTAAAACGAGTGGAATGCATTTCATAATGTGTCTTTACTGCAGCCATTCTAAAATCTTCATCCCTCTCCCTCAACTAGGGTGCAGCACTATGGTTCATACCACTATAGTTCTTCATTCTAACCACTATGGTTCCTGGTTCGATTCTTGCCAGCAGCGAACGAACATCTCTGTCACTTATTTCTATGCACTAAGATCAAAAATGAGTATATGATGTTTCAATTTTAAATGCATGGTGTTTTCAAATTCAGCAATTATTTACTTCGGAGCTATTTAGACACAATTTTGCTCAAACTTTTTTTAAAGGCTTTCTTTTAAATCATAAAACTTTAAAATAAGTATATAATTTTATAAATATTGTTTGACATTCCTTAAATTTTCAAAAATAATGAATATGAATCCGTATGAATGTAAAATCTATAAGAATCATAAGCATAAATTACATAATTTCTAAAACATATATGTTATAATTTCTGTAAAGAATTATGGGAACTTATTTTTTTGAAAAAAATTTCAACATTTTATTATTTTGGAAATGTTATTTGTGTACTCTATAAATTAATAAATATGGACTTTTAGATTATGTAACTTACAAAAAATGAAATAAAAATCCATAAAATAAATGACGCAGAAAAATTCTTAAATGATGTTTAAATTATAATGTCCTTTTACTTGACACAGGAATATCTTTTTAAATTAACTGGGAGAAATATTACTCTTTTATCAAAAAGTGAATAAAATAAATATTGTAAATTTCTTTCACTCTTGTTAGCGTATGTTTATTTAAATTTGTAAAATATTTTATGTTTCTTAACAAAAACATTGACATAATTAATATTGTAATTATTTTTTGCGTGTAAATTTACGGGAAATTAAAGGCATTGATTATTATTTTATTCATTTATTTATGAAATAAAACATCCTCAGTGGTTAGAGTTATGACGTTATCCTTTTCCTATTTCTTTCTTTTTCTTTTTTTTTAAATCCGCTTACGATATTGAAATTATTCCTATCGTAACTTAAACTAAATTAACGTGGCTAAGACAGATTTTTCTTGCTTAATACTTAAACATGTAATTTATATACATTATTTTGTTATAAAGTACTATATCAAACTATCATAAGCATTTCTTAAAAACAACGAAAAATTCAAGAAAATCAAACTGAAACGAAAGAATACTTTAAACTGAATTCTGAAATTTTTGTTTTAAATAAAAATATTATTTTTCTTCGATTTAATTTAAAAATTAATACTAAATCTCTTCAACAGATAACATAAATCATAACATCTTTGAAGTAAGTGTCAACTGAGAAAAAGGAGGATAGTTAGTTTGTTGAAAATCATCGAAATTTAATCATTCAAAATTTATGAAAATTCATTTTGATACTTTGCAATTTAACCGTATTAGTAACTTCACACAAATTAATTTAAATCTATTTTTGTAAATCTAAATGTATTGGCAGATTTCTTTTATTTTCCCAGAACAAATTTCTATAAATTAAAAGCCTTTTTATTCTACTTCCATTCACTTAAAACTTCAATAATTGCATTATTTTAGAAAATTCTAAGCCAAGAATGAATTTTGCTAATTACATTTGAAATCCTTTTATAATAATTACAGTAGAATGAATCTAATTTGGGCTTGAAATCAGAACAACAAGACTTCTTGCTTATGCATTTGTCAGATATAATATTTAAACCGAAAATGACATCCTGTATTTATTTCATAGTGAAACTTTGCATTAATTAGTACCATTAAACTAACTATTCCAATTTAATTGCTAAACAATTGTGAAAAATGCTAATGTTTAAGTATTTGGTTTTGTTCAGTGGAATGAATAGACTAAGAGCGACAGATTAAAATACTAAAATATTCATAGATATTAACGGTATTTCTATTTATCACTTTGCTTCTAAATATTAGCTATTTGAAGGAAATTAAATGCCTTTTTGAATTAATGAATTGTCTAATATATATTTTAAACTTATTTGCAAATAATCATAAATAATAATAACATATTGATATTATAAGGTTGATAAAAAATATAACAGGTAAATATCTTTAAATTAGGGATAAATAAATATTTTACAAGTAAACAACATCTTTATGATTTTCTCTAATAGTATGCTTATGACATGACAATTAATGAAAATCTAGATCTTCGTATGAGAAAAATAAATCATATCATGTGATCCAGTAATCGAAACTCTTCAGCGGGCTTTGTAGATTATTACAGCTTATGCATTTATTTTTTTTAAATAAGCATACAAATTAGGAAAAAATACTCAAACTCCTTTGTAAAACATCTCTAAAGTCATTTTTTGTAGAAATTGTTTAAAAAAATATATATTTGGGAGAACATCGCAAGGAACAAAATGTAAAGAATTTTTTTATCCCAGTTACTTGATGCCAGGCATGACTGTCAAATACTTCAAGCCATTTTTTTTTAGTATTGAATAAATTTTAACTTACATGCTAACATCTTAAAAGTTTTATGTGTAGTTTTAAAGAACCTTACATTTGCTAATTCTTTTACATGTACAGGTGTTGATCAAAATAACGGAAACACTTCTATACTAACATGCAAAAAAAATAAATAAATGCTTTAGCAACGAATGTTTTTTGAAGATAGTGCAAAACTGTTTCATGATTTGAAAGATCGTACTTGAAACTATTAGAAAATGTGACCTTTTAAACCATGTAAAATATTGCATTGATCAAAATGAACCTGAAAGATCATTTCCTTTTTTAAGTAAATTAATTTTTAAAAAAAACTTCTTCATATAAATATTGCAATCCTATAGAATGATTTTAACTTCCAAAGTTTTTTTTTTGAGTCGTTCAAAACTTCAAATGAGTAAAAATGACAATATTTCTGAAAGTTTGGAGCATAATCTTTCAAATTGAGCCAATAATTTTGCTATGTAGTATATTTTAAAGTATTTGCTTTAAAAACTGTTTACATAGAATTAGTATAGAAGTGCTGTCCATCATTTCGATCAACACCTGTACGTTAGATTACTACTTAATGCTTAAAATAATAGTTTCTGTATTAGCGTTGAGTTCGCATATAAATTCGGACTTACGAAGATAGAGCTGCAGATTCACTTCGTAAATTCTGCAAATTAGCTACGTGATTCATGAGAACCCTAGGATCTATTATCATTTTCCTCTGTTGAAGTGTATAAAATCAGATTAATGTATGGGCTTGTGGTCCCAGAACAAAGATGATTTACACACCCTAGATAAGACAAGAAAAATAGATGAAAAATAACAGATGTTAGAGGAAGACATTCCAAACATGCACCCTAGATTTCGTACCCGCCTCAGCCCTGTAATAACTAATGAAAGGATTTTATGTATTGCATACTTTATCTTTTGTCTCCGAATGTTTTTTTCCTTGCTTTTTAGTTAATAACACATGTTAGATATCTAAAGATGTTAGTTAAAGATGATATATAGATGTTAGTTAATAACACACATCTTTATAACTGGTGTGAGTTTCAAGTGCTCAAAACATCGCACCCGTTTTCAAAATTAGCCCGACGTAAATGGAAACAAAACAGATTTAAAAATTAAAAATCCAGAGTTGTCAACAGGAAAATGAGAAAAAATAATGTCAAATAAAAATATCGTGGTAGACATGAGAAACGATGGTATCCGAAGGAGACAAAGTAGAACAAGATGCATATTCAAACCGAACCGATATCTTTAACTAGGGCAGTGTTTCTCAAAATTATGACTTTTGTGTACCCTTTCTAAATTTTTCGTAACGCAGTGTACCACTAATAAAAAATGAATGTATTTTTCACTATAAAAAAATTTTCACAAAAGTTTAAAATCACCTGACTGTTGACGCCACTAATTATTAACTGTTAACTCTGCAAAATATAGCCAATAGAAAAATACCTAATCATAAATTTTCATGGCTAGCTTTGTTTTTAAATAAAATTTCTTGAAATTTTCGTTTGGTGCACCACTAATAAAAAATGAATGTATTTTTCACTATAAAAAAATTATCACAAAAGTTTAAAATCACCTGACTGTTGACGCCACTATTTATTAACTGTTAACTCTGCAAAATATAGCCAATAGAAAAATACCTAATCATAAATTTTCATGGCTAGCTTTGTTTTTAAATAAAATTTCTTGAAATTTTCGTTTGGTGCACCACTAATAAAAAATGAATGTATTTTTCACTATAAAAAAATTATCACAAAAGTTTAAAATCACCTGACTGTTGACGCCACTAATTATTAACTGTTAACTCTGCAAAATATAGCCAATAGAAAAATACCTAATCATAAATTTTCATGGCTAGCTTTGTTTTTAAATAAAATTTCTTGAAATTTTCGTTTGGTGCACCACTAATAAAAAATGAATGTATTTTTCACTATAAAAAAATTATCACAAAAGTTTAAAATCACCTGACTGTTGACGCCACTAATTATTAACTGTTAACTCTGCAAAATATAGCCAATAGAAAAATACCTAATCATAAATTTTCATGGCTAGCTTTGTTTTTAAATAAAATTTCTTGAAATTTTCGTTTGGTGCACCACTAATAAAAAATGAATGTATTTTTCACTATAAAAAAATTTTCACAAAAGTTTAAAATCACCTGACTGTTGACGCCACTAATTATTAACTGTTAACTCTGCAAAATATAGCCAATAGAAAAATACCTAATCATAAATTTTCATGGCTAGCTTTGTTTTTAAATAAAATTTCTTGAAATTTTCGTTTGGTGCACCACTAATAAAAAATGAATGTATTTTTCACTATAAAAAAATTTTCACAAAAGTTTAAAATCACCTGACTGTTGACGCCACTAATTATTAACTGTTAACTCTGCAAAATATAGCCAATAGAAAAATACCTAATCATAAATTTTCATGGCTAGCTTTGTTTTTAAATAAAATTTCTTGAAATTTTCGTTTGGTGCACCACTAATAAAAAATGAATGTATTTTTCACTATAAAAAAATTTTCACAAAAGTTTAAAATCACCTGACTGTTGACGCCACTAATTATTAACTGTTAACTCTGCAAAATATAGCCAATAGAAAAATACCTAATCATAAATTTTCATGGCTAGCTTTGTTTTTAAATAAAATTTCTTGAAATTTTCGTTTGGTGCACCACTAATAAAAAATGAATGTATTTTTCACTATAAAAAAATTTTCACAAAAGTTTAAAATCACCTGACTGTTGACGCCACTAATTATTAACTGTTAACTCTGCAAAATATAGCCAATAGAAAAATACCTAATCATAAATTTTCATGGCTAGCTTTGTTTTTAAATAAAATTTCTTGAAATTTTCGTTTGGTGCACCACTAATAAAAAATGAATGTATTTTTCACTATAAAAAAATTTTCACAAAAGTTTAAAATCACCTGACTGTTGACGCCACTAATTATTAACTGTTAACTCTGCAAAATATAGCCAATAGAAAAATACCTAATCATAAATTTTCATGGCTAGCTTTGTTTTTAAATAAAATTTCTTGAAATTTTCGTTTGGTGCACCACTAATAAAAAATGAATGTATTTTTCACTATAAAAAAATTTTCACAAAAGTTTAAAATCACCTGACTGTTGACGCCACTAATTATTAACTGTTAACTCTGCAAAATATAGCCAATAGAAAAATACCTAATCATAAATTTTCATGGCTAGCTTTGTTTTTAAATAAAATTTCTTGAAATTTTCGTTTGGTGCACCACTAATAAAAAATGAATGTATTTTTCACTATAAAAAAATTTTCACAAAAGTTTAAAATCACCTGACTGTTGACGCCACTAATTATTAACTGTTAACTCTGCAAAATATAGCCAATAGAAAAATACCTAATCATAAATTTTCATGGCTAGCTTTGTTTTAAAATAAAATTTCTTGAAATTTTCGTTTGGTGCACCACTAATAAAAAATGAATGTATTTTTCACTATAAAAAATTTTTCACAAAAGTTTAAAATCACCTGACTGTTGACGCCACTAATTATTAACTGTTAACTCTGCAAAATATAGCCAATAGAAAAATACCTAATCATAAATTTTCATGGCTAGCTTTGTTTTTAAATAAAATTTCTTGAAATTTTCGTTTGGTGCACCACTAATAAAAAATGAATGTATTTTTCACTATAAAAAAATCTTCACAAAAGTTTAAAATCACCTGACTGTTGACGCCACTAATTATTAACTGTTAACTCTGCAAAATATAGCCAATAGAAAAATACCTAATCATAAATTTTCATGGCTAGCTTTGTTTTTAAATAAAATTTCTTGAAATTTTCGTTTGGTGCACCACTAATAAAAAATGAATGTATTTTTCACTATAAAAAAATTTTCACAAAAGTTTAAAATCACCTGACTGTTGACGCCACTAATTATTAACTGTTAACTCTGCAAAATATAGCCAATAGAAAAATACCTAATCATAAATTTTCATGGCTAGCTTTGTTTTTAAATAAAATTTCTTGAAATTTTCGTTTGGTGCACCACTAATAAAAAATGAATGTATTTTTCACTATAAAAAAATTTTCACAAAAGTTTAAAATCACCTGACTGTTGACGCCACTAATTATTAACTGTTAACTCTGCAAAATATAGCCAATAGAAAAATACCTAATCATAAATTTTCATGGCTAGCTTTGTTTTTAAATAAAATTTCTTGAAATTTTCGTTTGGTGCACCACTAATAAAAAATGAATGTATTTTTCACTATAAAAAAATTATCACAAAAGTTTAAAATCACCTGACTGTTGACGCCACTAATTATTAACTGTTAACTCTGCAAAATATAGCCAATAGAAAAATATCTAATCATAAATTTTCATGGCTAGCTTTGTTTTTAAATAAAATTTCTTGAAATTTTCGTTTGGTGCACCACTAATAAAAAATGAATGTATTTTTCACTATAAAAAAATTTTCACAAAAGTTTAAAATCACCTGACTGTTGACGCCACTAATTATTAACTGTTAACTCTGCAAAATATAGCCAATAGAAAAATACCTAATCATAAATTTTCATGGCTAGCTTTGTTTTTAAATAAAATTTCTTGAAATTTTCGTTTGGTGCAAGGTATTTCGCATAAGAATGCGTACCCTTAACTAAACTGTTCCCGTACCCCTGGGGGTACGCGTACCACACTTTGGGAAACACTGAGCTAAGGGAACACTGAGCTAATTCATATGAATAAAACAAAATTCCAGAGCATGGAAATAAAAGGGAAATTTTTTTTGCCCTCTGGAAGAGTTACGATTACTTATAACTATTCGGTGAAATTTTTGTCCATATATAACCTGAGACTATTTTATGAAAAAAAATGAAAATGGTGTAAAATGTCATAATAAAAAAAAGCAAAGTTTTCAAAAATCAAAATCTATTTTATTTTATTTTTAGAAAAATCACCCAAATGCTGCTTTGTTTGGTTATAAAAAAGTATGCAAAATGTGAGAGCTATTCATTATTTTTAATTCATTATATTTAATTTGCTGAAATAATATCTCCAAGTAGGTGGGTTTTTTTTTTAAATATTATATCTTCAATATATTTATATAATAATTTTAAATATTATATATTTTATAAGTATTTTAGTTACTTGTTTATTTTAAATTTGGGACAATTCCTTGCATGCAATATCATACATATAGTTTAAAACTAAAACATTAAACATTCTTGCTGCTTCCTGATTAAAAGCTTCATTCGTTATAAATACACATGAGAAAAAGTAAATGAAAAAGATACTTAAAAAATTTACTTTTATGTACTTTAGAAGCGAATGAAGCCTTTAATCACGTAATATCTTACCGATTCAGTTCCAAAGAAATATTTATTTAATTCTTACTGTTACTTTTTTACTTTTCTTGACAAAATAGCTTTAAAAATGCATACAAAGCAAAAGACCATCGATTTAACTAATTCTTTGTTTTCACAGCATCTATGTAGCATTTAAATAAATATAATTTAATTTCTACTGAGATCTTCTAAATTAAATATTTAATGTAGAACATATTATAAACATAGCGATTCAGTGTTTCTCTAAAACAGTCAATTATGAACCACTCTAGCCAAATAATTTACTTAATGAGATTTTAACGTAATGAGTTACAAAATATTTTAGCCAAGTTTTTGCCTCTGGGGACAACCGCTGTAAGTGAATGAAGAATGTTGGCTTTATAAATTACGAAATAAAAATATATCTTGGGAATTGGGAAGGCAGCTTTGTACAGAATTCCTTTATTTTTCCTTTCTAACACTTTTGTCGTATAATTAAATTAGATTGAAAAAAGTAATAATATTTTTGACTTTGTAAAATGGAAGTGGAGATTAATTGGATATTATTTTTATCAACTTTGATTTTTTTTATAATGTAAATACATTCATAAGATTTTATTTTAAATGATTGCTGCATTTTCTTTTATTGCTATTTCATTTTTTAAAACCTAAATAATGGAATCCTGATTATATTTTGATTTAAATATTCCAATATTTTCAACTCAAAATATGTTGTGTACATGCATTAGGATTTAAAATACACGTAAACATTTCTTGTATAACGTAACATAACGTACATTCATCATCATGCTTCTATTCGCTTTCATCATGCAACATTCATCATGCTTCTATTTTGCTTTGAAAAGACTATGATCATCTAATCTAGGCTTACCCTGTATTTAAACGTTTTTAGTTAATTATTTATGTAGGAGTTTTAAATACAATTTTTTTTTTTAAATTTCTACTTTCTCGGTTCCTTTGCTTTATAAATCATTCGTAAATCTTAATCACACTATTTAAATATAAAATTAGTATAAATATAAAAATAAAATCATAGAAGTTGTTCCTTCATAAAAATAAATTAATAAAAAAAGTATCTAAATCAATAATTTTTTTCAATAACTGAGAACATCAATGTGACCTGCTAAATATTTTGCACTATACCCCCACTAAGTCTAGTTATTAATACACAATTATGTGTCGTATTAATACAAAAAGCATTCTAGTAGCTTAACTTCAAAGATAACTACTCAACTTTAAATTGTACTTAAAAGCAGGTGTTTGTAACATGTATGCCTGTTGTGTTATACTTTTTAATTCTCTTTATCGTTTTTAAATTCTGAAAAACTCAAATAGTCACTGATTCTAAAAAAATTACTTTTCTTGTCTCTCTTTTTTTTTTTTTTTTTTTTTTTTTGCAATAACACTTAAGACTTATGAAAAATATTTTAATATGTAATCTTGA
This sequence comes from Parasteatoda lunata, assembly GCA_949128135.1. Lineage (NCBI taxonomy): Eukaryota > Metazoa > Arthropoda > Arachnida > Araneae > Theridiidae > Parasteatoda > Parasteatoda lunata. The sequence goes on along the minus strand of OX421970.1, from coordinate 9,048,108 downwards.
TAAATCATTTATTTACAATAAAAAAATCTTGTATTGATGCCGAAAGTGACTACGTAAAACGAAAAAAAAAACTTCTTCGGTGTTTATATATTATTTCTCAAACATTCATTTGCTAATTACACTTTATTTTCTATGTTTAAATTTAGCTTCATTCGTTTTTTATTTTCTTTTTTTAGTTTTCTTCTTTTTTTTATTGTTTTCTTTTTTTATTTTGATTAAATTATTAACTTTTAAACCCAACATTTGCTTTTAAAAGGCATATTTTAATTTCTGTTTCATATTCAATGTCATTTTGTATAGATTATAAATAAATTTAAATATTAAGGTGATGCATAGTATCTGTCAACATAGTATTCAAAACATTCCACACATTGTGCATGACATACGTTTTAAATAATTACAACTGTGTTTAATTTAAAAAGAGACAGAAATCAAAAAAAATTCCAGTGCCCAAAAATTGTCACAATCACTCTAGGAGAAAGTAAAGTGCCTAGAGTAAAAGAAAGTGGACAAGGGAGAAACGATTCCTGATTAGTGGAAAGAAAAACTTTACCGCCGCAGACGAGAGTGGAAAATTCGCCCTTTGAATTACATGGAGTGAAAATTATCAGCCTCAAAAAATTTATGTTCTGAATTATAAAAGGCATGTAATGAGTTCATTACTTAGTTTTTTTTAATAAGAAACTTCACAGTTACAGTAAATGTAAAAATTATGGCTGAAAATTTAGTTATTAGTTATTAGTTAGTTATAGTTATTTGAATTTATCCTTATTATTACTGACTTGCATGCATATAAAGTTACTTATAAATTACTTATAAATATTAAGATTTGAGCATCTTTTTATCAAAACTTCAGAAGTGCAGAGTTTGGCAATATTACTATGAAATGTTGGCGCGTTACAATGTTCGCCAAGTAGCATTTGTTTACTTTTCGTTACTAACTTGATAAAATGCTAGTTTGTTTTAAATTTCAACTAATTATCGAAATTTTTGTTTACAATTTGTTGAAATAAAAAATACTTTTTTAGGTGAATAAGCGATAATGTTTCCCTGAAAAAGTAATAAATAATAATAAATTATCTAATTTGTTTTATTCATTATTATTTCTGAAATGAATAGCATAATCATTATTAATTTTTATATTTTATTTAAGGCATTCATTTAAGTCTTTCCATAAGTCTTTTTTTTTTTTTTTTCTCATTGACGTTAATTTTTTAACAATGTGAGATGCTAATTTTTCTTACAATGTTTCTTAAAAATCTGTAATATCATGTGCTTTCCAATCTTAAAGTTTATATTATTGAAACTTTAGTATATGCTCTTAAAATAACAGAACCTTCAGAATAACATCAAATGAGCGAGTGGCGCCAATTTCGGTGTATCATCTGGCAACCCCCTTGGACAAAAATATGACAGCAGCGCATGCGCTCTTGGAAATTGTCATCACTCTTTTCAGGAGAAAGGGAGGGAAAAGGAGAAAGGGCTCATTTTTTGTGATTTCGCAAAAAATGCGTTTTAGTCACGAGTTTTTTAACATATCTAGTATTTTTTAATAAATCTGGAACGGTGATATTCAACTTCCAGGAACTATAATCTAGTTTGGAAATGTACTTTTTTTAAGTAATCTTGTTTTTTTTTAAATTTTATTTATTAATTGTCTTTTTTGAAAGAAGATGGTATTAGCATAACTAACCTCATCTACACGGAACTAATGCAGACGATTTATTAAACTAATATTCTGTTACTGATAAAAAAGAAGGTAAAATAAAAATATAAATAATATTAGTCTATAAACATTGTCTTAAATAAATAAACTAAACAATTTTTAAATTTTAAAGCTTAATACGCTACAAACACACTGACTTTTTCTATTCTATGTGTGATTTTCTTTCACTATTTAAAATGCTAACCAGGAAACTTTAATATTTATATTTTTGATTCAATGCGCCTAATTTAGGTTAATTTTAACCACCATGACATGTAAATATTTTTAATAAATATACTTGGCCTGATAATCAGAGCTGTAAATATTTTAAGTTATTTTGAAATGAAGCATTTATGGCTTACATTAATTGTTATAATAATAACATTTTAAAAATTTGGAAATTTTTAACTATTTAAATATATGTATATTATTAATAATTGAACTGTTTTCAAGCTTAAAAAGTTATGTCAGAGACCAGTGATTAACTTAGAATATTTTACATTAATTTAGCAGAAAAATATTATTTATAAATCAATTCGAATTTGGTTTTTGTTACATAAAGTTCTTGATAAATTTTTAAAAACATATGTCAGCTGAGGCATAAGTATTAAAAATTCGGAAGTTAATATCTCACTGTCAAACTTATTGCTCAGTTACTTTAAATCTTTCTTCGCAAAAAAGAAAAAAAAAAAAAAATTCAGCAGTTTGTGAAACCGTAGTTACTAGCCGTTATCTTTCCTTTTCAGTTTGCCTTTTTTTTCTTATTGGATACTAGTGTTATTTATATATTGAATACTAATATTGGATATTGGATTATATTGGATACTAATGTTATTAATAGTTTGTCTAACTCGGTATACTTTTCTAAAAATATATTTACAAAAACATGCAACATATACAACATGTGAAACACATACATCAACTTTTTTTAACTACAAAAAATACTCTATTAGCTTCTAGGACATATAAATATAGCAAATAAATTATAATTAGCTTTAATGAACATATTTAGACTGAAATTTTTGAAAATAAAACAGCAGATTTAAGAAGAAGAAAACAGTGTTTAAGTCTGCAAATTTATTTTATTTTAAAACAGTAAAGAGCTAGTAATATTGCTTTTTTTCTAATTTATTATCTCATTTCTACACAATGGAGTTCTTTTATAATAAAATCGATATCATATTATTTTTAAAAAATATAAATTCTACTTTGAGAGATAAAATGAAATATAAGCTTTTCTATGTTGTATATATCGAAAATATTTTTGGAAATGCATTTCACTAGATTTAGAATTCGATCACGTAAAAGTTGCAACCAATATCTTAAAATCAGAGTTATACCCCGTAGCTGTTATTAAAGCCTTGAAGTAACATTTTATTCCACCTACATTACATTTGATTCTCGAAAAAAGAAGCATCTCTTTACACTTTTATATTGCATAGCAACCTAAACATTTCATTTATATGCTGAAAAGGATAGTGTTACGATTTTTTTATATTTTTCAATATTTGTAATATGGCGATATGAAAAATAACACAGTTTCGACACCATTTCGACACCACGGTTTTTCCATTGTGAGAACTTTAGGTACAAAATAAAAAAATATAAAAAACTGGCCGCCATGATTAACTTTTGATCTAAAGAACGCTTCACTGTTTAGTACTCAATCTTAATGGTTTGAGGGGGTGACTTCAAATATGCCTATTAATAAGTGCTGACGATATTACAAGAGCTTTGATCACTGATACAAAAGGATTGTCGATTTTTAAATTTGTCAAAGATTATTTTGAGGAAATAGAAATTCCCCTTACAACTGTAAGTGCTTGTGCAACAGATGGTGCTCCTGTCATGACTGGTCGTCATACTGGGTTTCTGGCACACCTTAAAAAAGAAGTACCGGAGGTTATCACCATTCATTGTGTCATTAATCGTCAACATTTGGCTGCAAAAAAAAAATGAATGGTGCCCTGCATGACACTTTACAATTCATTATTTCTTGCATCAATAAAATCAAAGCTAATTCTCTCAATGACCGTTTGTTCCGAGAACTTTGCCATGAAATTGATGAAGATTTCGAACGCTTGCTTCTACATACAACTGTGAGATGGCTTTCAAAAGGAAACTGTTTGACCCGTTTCTTCAAATTGTTTAACTCGGTTACTGAGTTTCTCGACACCACTAATCTTTTTTTAAGTGAGAGTTTGAAGCAACGCAAGTTGGAAACTGCGTACCTCACGGATATTTTTGAAAAAATGAACGAAATCAACCTAAAACTTCAAGGAAATAAAATGAACATTATCAAGGCTAAGGAAATCATATCTTCATTCATCGCCAAGTTTGATATCTACAAGTCAAACATTGGTCGCAAATAGTTAATGCAATTTCCAGCTCTTAAAAAGTGTTCAATGGCAGATATCGAGATTCTCGAAAATAAAATCTCAATTTTTACTGATCCCCTTGATCAGTTAAAAATTGAAATGGAATCAAGATTTAAAGATTTGATGAAATTGGAAATTCCGGATTGGATTTTCGATCCTTTCTCTTTTGAAGCTGTTGATGAGCTCACTTCCTCTTTGCAGACTGAGTTTTTAGATTTGAAGTATGACTGTGAGGCTAAAGTCGTCTTTAAAAAATACATTTACTAGTTAGCTTGGGTAAAGCTTATGAACACTTATCCACAATTGTGGAAACAAACTGAACCGCTCCTCATCTCATCCCCGTCAACATATTTAGTGGAAAGAGGATTTAGTTCTGTCGGCAGATGCTCACAAAGCAAAGAAATAGGTTGGACATTTGCTTCAAAGGAGATCTGCGTTTAAATTTGACGAATATAAAACCTAACATTCAAGCTTTAACTGAAATACACCAATCACGGGGCAGTCATTGAGGTGGTAAACATGTACTTTCTCACTCTTCATTTTTTTCTCAAATTTTAGTTGTTAACGTTTCAAATTTTTCTTGATTACATTAAAATATGAATTTAAAAAAATTTACTTTTGTTTTGATGATTCCGTTTTAAACATCACTTCTTTCTGAAAAAAAGCAAATTTTTTTTTAATTAATAAAATTGCCAGGATAAAATTGCCTCCTAATTTACATCATAATTTAAATTAAAATCAAATATAACTTAGCATATTTTCAGTGTTTGGTGACTCACAAGCAACAATGAATGGTTTTTGAACAAAGAGAGAAAGGGGCGATATGTGTCAGCCAACCTCAAGAGGGGTGCGATGGTCCACAAAAGGTTGGGAACCACTGGGTTTGCCAAAGGATGTTTTACATTATTTTTAAATATGTAAATTAACGTGACAAAATACAAAATTTGGGCGAATTTAGTCGAGTTTCTGAGAAATCGAATTTTGAAAAAGTCGTATGTTTAAAAATAAATTTCTCAGGAACTATCAAATTTTGGATTTTGCCATATACAATTAAATACTTTAAAATGATGTAAAAATTGTAATAAAAATTTTTTGACTAATATTAAATAAAATAATGAATATTTACTAAAATTTATTTTTTGCATGGAATTATCTTATTCTATATCGAATTCTATATGGAAATGAATTTTATAATTTTTTTTTTATTTTGTTAACAAAATCAAAAATAGCATTAAGGGGTCCAAACTTAGAACCGTTCTCCTGACCAAATTATGCGGAATATGTTAGAAAAATTAGGTTTATTCAAAGAAAGTACGTTTTTGTGTCTGATTTCTTAACTTAAAATATCTGCTGCATTAATTAATTAGCGTAGTTTAAGTCCCATTAAGATTGAGTCCTAAAACCAGATCCGATCATTAGATCAAAAGGTCAGGGTGGACCATTTTTTGCGCACTGTAAGCTATCCAGAGAAAAATATTTCATTATTTTTTAAATAATTTTTACAATTATATTTTGCAAATTGTTACTGCACAGAAAATTTTGTGGTTTGATAAATGCATTACGGGCAGCTAATTTATTAATTCAATACAACCTGGCTATATTTTTAAAAAAAAGCAACAATAATTTTGCTTGATTTGGACACTAGGGAAAATCCTTACTTCAATATGGTTGCCAATTAAGGAAATTTTAGTTTCATCATTTGCAAAATTTTAGCTACAAAATTGCTTTTATTTTTGATCAGTCACTGTACTTTGTACTTCCAGCTTAGAACTATGGCACTGTTGTAATATATATAATTTTGGTTGTAAATTATTTAGCTTTAAAGCAAGCAAATCAATAATAATAAGCAATTAGAAAATCTCGAAGACCCTTAATGCAAAGTGATTACAGCCTATATAAGGAATGAAATATTTTATAGGAAACTTTTGATATATGAAAGTTCCGAAAATATATAATAAGCTCAAAGGTAGAGATCTGTAGTTTTTGTAAAGTTCAATTTAAGGAAATAAAAAAAAATCCTTTAATTAGCAATTATTTTTGTTTCAATGCAATTCTTTATGTTGTCATAATTTTCTGCTCTGTAATTCTTTATTTGCCATATTCTCCAGTTCAGCATTTTTTTCATGTGCTGCGTAATAATTGTTGGGTGTGAATGAGCCATCTCCTATTATGTGTCTCATCTTCTATTTGCACAAGAGGTGGTTAATCATGGATAACTGTACATTCTGTACTAATTGACAATTAGTACAGATAGTAGTACACGCTATTATTAAAAATGTATTTATTTTTTAAAAAAAAGTCTAATCGTTTATTAACAGTGTCAGGTGCAGGAATGGTGCATGATTGAAATATTATGGCCCCATTAAAGAGTCTCAATTTTAATTTTCACCAACTTTAAAATAAGATTCAGTTTATTGTTTTGAATATGTTCTCAATATTTTATGCCAATGAATTGAAGAACTTGTTGGATGCAGATACTACGTAACATTTGAGGGAATAGCAACCCATACATAAACACGTCTAAGCAATAAGAGCTTTAAACCTCAACGGTCAAGAGTAATTTCATCCAGGTGTAATTATAAATGCTGATTATATCAATAATTATAATTATATAATAGTTAAATTAATTGTGAAAATAAAAACAATTATTGTTAAATGTGATAAAATGATGTTTGCTATATATACACGGCATTGAACATTGTAAGAAAACGTTTCATAAAGCTTATGTTGCGGTCCGTTGAACATTTTGTTTGTTTAAATTTATTAGCAGGTAAAACTTTAATTGTAAGCGTAATTTAGAGTTCGTTGTAGAACTAGATAGAAAGATAAAACAAAATTACATGTCATTTTTTAGATGAAAGATAAACCATTCTAATTGATTAAAAAAAATAAAGTAAGAAATTCGTGATATGTTGCTAAAAAATCCATTTTATCTATAATTATTTGTCATCAAACGATAAATGCTCATAGATTCTTAAATTATCTATGTTATACGCTAAATTACGTTTCCAAGTTTAGATAATTAAACTTTGAAGTGATTTGTGATTTTAATCAATTCGACCAATAAGCTTTCCTTCATAGTATCTTAGATATTGAATGGCTTTGTTGAATAATCTATTTCTAATTCTATATTAAATTTTCCGAATGTTAGTCCAATATTAATGTTTATGTTCTCCATTCTTGATGTCCTTAAGCAGATTCCATCTTTTCCGATAATTCAGAAATTTGCTATTTAATTACAATTTAACAGTATTATTTGAAATTCATTTTATTACAGATATGGAATGCAAATTCCATTTATTCAAGAAGAATTTTCAAATCTAGTTATCTGATATGTTGAACTTCACTTCGAATAATCTTATTTAAAACTAGACAAATCTTAATAATTGCAGTTTTAAATTTTAAATGAATAGTGTAATTAATTCAGAAACTTGACGCTTTGCTTTTAAAATTGTATAAAATAGATTTAATGAACAGTTAGTTCGTTAACGAAAGTTGTTACCCTCTTGAAACAATTTCAAATATAAAATTTCAAAAGAAAAAATTTTCCTTCTTAAATAAAAAATATTGCATTTTACACGTGTCCAAAAAATTAGTTAAATAATAATTTGTAGATTTTTACTACAGATATCACATTAAATATGGCAGGATTTGTCCTAGATAATTTGCTAAACGTGTCTGTTATTAAAATAAAAATTAGTGAAAAGAAAACTTTAATTAAAATTATTTTAAGGTTGACTAATTAAAAGATAAGTATCTGGAATATTTTCGGCTGTAAGAATTTGAATCAAATGTTTAAAGATAAAATACAATTAGAAGTCTTTTTCATGAAGTTTGAAACAGTGGGTAAGCAAAGGGTATGAATTTCTAACCTCCTCATGAAGTGATTCAGGTTCGAATCCCGATCAATAGGACTAATTTATGACCAGCTCTAGGCTCACTCCAAACATTGCAAGACTTTGTGAGAACTTTGAGAGTTAATGTGAGAATTTCAAATCCTAACAGCATTTAAGAAACTCCCTATATTCCCTAAACGAGAAAACATTTTTTTCATTGAAATTGATTTAAACGTTTTAAATTCTTTATTTTAACAACGCATAGTGAAAATTTATTGTGCTTGTAAACAAAATAAACTAGACATTTTTAAACTCTCAATAAAATATTTCCAATGTTTTAGTTTTCTAACATTCTTTACTACTTCACCAGAAATCCGTAATAGGATGATTACAAAAATATCACAAAGAATATTGCGTTTTCGGGTTACAACAAGATTTTTTTTTTTAAATTGGCATTTGAAAATAAAATGCAATTTTATCTCAAGTTCTGCAGGAAAGAAATAATGGTTGTAGGTAAAAGAAAGATTATATTTTCATTATTGTTCAATTAAAAAAAACACAGCAAAATGTTTTTAGATTACTCTGAAGAAAAAAAATGCTAAAAAATTAATGGAATATGATTTAATTTGCCTTATTTTCTGGCTTATCAGGATCACAAATATAATATTTATAGGCTTTAATGATAATGTTATGATAGGTTCTCCATTAAACAATTGTTGTATTGTCCTGTTGACTAAATAAAAATTTAAAAATGTTGCACTCATCTGTCTACAGGTAGAAAACAAGACACAGAAAAATGTACCGGTTTTTAAACCTTTAATTTGGTAATTTTTCCATTCAAATGTTAAAATTTCCTGGAAAAGGCTATTTTTCAAACTTATGGCTCTTATTGCCCTACGTTTAGTAAAAGATTTTTAGTTGAAAGGCAAATTAAGCAAAACAAATTGTTTTAATGTCATGCACTTAGATATCATGATAAAATCATCATCAAATACTCTCACTAACTTAGTGTACTTTAGCGACTAAAAGACATTATAGCGGTTATATTGCTTTACAAAGCAAAAGAAAAATACTCAATAGATAAGGTATACCGTAATTATTGCTTTTAGCATATATTTTTAAAATAATTTTCAAGATAAAAATTGAATGCTTTTTTGAACAGTTGCCACGCAGGATCATTTGAGCGGAGGGAAAAACATAATCAAAATCTTACAACTTAGTTGTGAGGAAAGTAGGATTAAAAACATCAAAACTCATTTGACTGCTAAAAAACGTAATTTGAAAGGAGATTATTAAATAATACTTTCATTTTCCCTCAAGTTATAAAACTAGAATCATTTTTTCATTTCGAACTATTATAGATGTTGTATTCATGGGAAAGTAAATTTGGTACGTTTAAATCTTAAACGATAATATAGTAAAGTTGGTTATTTGGTAAATTTACTACGTATATATATCTATATATAACATAATAAAGTCAAAAAGGAAAATGCTACGCATAAGCTGCAAGTTTATAGAACTCAAAAAATATGTTAAAAATGTTGAGAAAACGTGGAAAAATATAATGAATATTTATGAAAAAAGAAGAAAAATTATAAAAATATAATTTTTTAAAAAATAATTAAGAATTTTATTTAAAAAAATATTAAACGTTGGAAAACAAAGTAATGAAAAGATATAATCTTGTCATCAGCTCATAGGATTATATCCGCAAAAAGTCTCGCTTCTGATATTGTATTAAGAAAGCCAAAGCAAAATATTCCGATGCAATAGTGTGAGGAGCACAAAAAAAAAAAGAAACAAAAAGAGAAATATTAAGTCAAAAATACAAAATAAATTATATCAAGCAAAAAAAAAAATACGAAATAATAATAGGAAATAAAAAGCAAGAAAACAAAAATATATATATATATACATGCAGATTAAAATACAAAATGTAATATATAAAGCGGGTATCGAATTTAAATGAACTTTTACATACCGGTATCTTTCGAAAATGACTTCAAATATTTTCTTAACTAGTTTGACAGATTGCAAAATAAGAAAATAGAAGTATATATAAAGATACAGGAATTTTTACGGCGCGTCCTTACTGAAGTACTGAAGCACGTTTCATTTGTTAGTTGCCTTTGATTGGCCCGAACAGAATCTGCTCAAGGTAATAATATTATACTGGATAGTTCAAAGTTTATAGTTAGTGTGGTTGAATTTTAGTTAATTGATATATGTAATGATTTTAAAGAAATTATTAACATTTATTTTAAAAAAATCTCTATGATATTTTTTATAACCCTGGATTTGCCCGAATCAGATTTAAACATGGTAAAAATATAAATTTAGTTAACAAAGAAATTTTTTAAAAATTTATTAATAATTATATACAATTAACTCAATGATTTTATTTAAAAATTTAATTAAATTAGTTGGGTATCCATTGTTTTTCTAATCAAATTTTTAAAGAGTTTGTCTGTTTGCGTTTTGGGAAAATAAACATTACTACATATTCTTTTGATTCCATTCATTTGATTAAAAATGGTATTTAAATCAATGTTTTTTAGAAACATTAGAATGCGAAGAAATCATTTTATTTATATTAAAATTAAACACATTTCTTTTATCGTATAAATCGACAATGCAGATGTTTTCTTCTTTTTCAATACCGAAATCCAAAAAATTAAAGTTAATATTGTCATCACAATTGTGAAGCTAAATTAATTCCTCATGGAATTATTTAACAAAACTGTATAATTTTGAAATTATCAATAAATATAAAACAAATTTAATATTAAGAGTTATATTTTTTTTCATAATAGTGTATAAAAATAAGTCAGCTAAGATAGATGAAAAATTAGATCCCTGTGATATTCCATCAATTTGAACAAAAATATGTTTTCCATTGTAAAAATAGTTATTAAAAAGACAAATGTTAATTAGAATTTCCCAATAATCAAAATCGCAATTAAGAGTATTTTTATAATCATAGTAATAACTCAAAAGAACATCTTTTAGCTTAGAATGGAATTGAAAATGGATCCTGAAAATCAAAAGTCGCAATAGAATTAATTTTATTTTGCTCAATATATTCTAAAATTGGTTGATTATTAGTAATAATCCATACCCTAGCAACAAAATAACTTGGGAACTCATTAGGCCAATATTCACCAATCTTGGCTCAACAAGGTTTTTAAGGACCATTATTTTACTAATATTGAACCGATATAGAAATGTTCGATTCACCCGACATTTTATAGCCACTATTCAGCCGATGTTTACCTTACATAAAATTGGCAAATTCACCGATATATTTTATTTCCCTTATTTTCCCAAAATCTGTCCTATACAGATTTGTTAATTCCACCCGATACTTTAAAGCTGTTATTCAGCCTATCGGTTCTATATGAAAGTGTCAGACTCAAACCAATGTTTTATAGCCGTTACTCAGCCAATATAAACCCTTCATAAAATTTTCTATATCGGTTTGATATTGAAGTGTCTGACACAACCGATGTTTTAAGCCGTTATTCAGCCAATATAAACCCTACATAAAATTGTCCTATTGTCCCGATATTTCATAGCCGTTACTCAGCCAATATACCATAGATAAAAATTGTACGATCCACCTGAAATTTTAAAGTCACTATATAGTCAATGTGGGCCCTATATAGAATAGTTCGTTTCATCCAAAATTTTTTAGTCGTTATTCAGCCAATATGGACCCTATTTGAAATTAACCAATTGACCCGATATTTTATAGCCGTTACTCAACCTATATAGGCCATATATAGAATAGTAAGAGTCACTTTATATTTTAAAGATGTTATTCATTCAATGTAGACCCAATTTAAAATTAAAGCCGATTTACCCGATATTTAATAGCCTATAAATAAAACCTAAAAGGTAAAATAATAAACTCTTTCGTCTAAAATCATACTTAGTTGTTTTCGAATCTCATGGGCGGATAGCCATCAATATACATCTAGTGTTACTTTTACAATAAAATCATAACATACAGTGCTCTTGGTAACTCGATTTTCTACTATCAGAACTTGCCATTTTGGCAAAAGTAAATGTTATATTTTATACCTGCCGTTGTACAGCCGACCCTATTCTGGTTTTACGACTACCAATGTTCAATTCAGTAGACTTGTAATTTTTAACCTAATACAGAAGACAAGGGAGCTCCTGGATCAAGTATTGCGAGAAATTTGCCTTCGTGGAGGACTTTTTGATGGATCTAACCAGCATTTGCGTTGCATGGAGAGGAAAATCTCTCATGGTTAGTGTTGTTATGTCGAATAACACAGAAGCAAATGCCGGCAAATAAAGAGTTTATTGAAACATATAAATGCGGAAATAATATCGTGCACACACAGTGCTATGCAAAAGGAATACAACTGTATCAACCAACCAACTAACTAACTAACTAACTAAGTCAGCTTCTACAACTAATATATTTCGATTTCCCCTATCGGAAAGTTGTCACATCAAATTACGCAACTCGCGTAACTTGATGTGCGACACTCGCGAGGGAGGAGAAAAATGGGATTTTATTTGCATATCAACAACAGTTAGCCTGACGGTCAGGGGACCCTAACCCAAGATGCTTCTACCACTGACGATATTTTATGCTAGCTCGCACTCAGTACGATCAGGTTGCGGAATTTGAATCGGACACCTATTGCTAGGAATCGAGTCCGGTTCACCTTGTAGGAAGGTGAACACTCTATCCCCTGAGACACCACGGATCTAGGTGGAAATGTTTGTAGTTATCATTTCCAGTAATTCGGTAAAGACTGAGTGTTTAATTGGATTGCACATTACGTCTTCTGAATCCCACTCTAAAATATCGCAAATAGTTCAAATGCAGCTTTATCAATCTAATTTTTAACTCTTGCAGCATCAAACATTAACTTTGACAAGAAACTTGCCGTTTTGACCATGCTGAAAATCATTTCCAGCCATGCTGAAAAGAGAGTGCTTAATCGGATTAGGCATTGTATCTTCTAAGTCCTCCCTAAAATGTAGCCGATAGCTCATGTGCAGTTTTAGCAATCTATTTTTTTAGCATCCTGCAACATCAAGAATAAGAATAAAATTTTAAGTCCCCATGCGTCGCTTAGTTTTCTACGACAGATCACACAGCATTACTCTCAAAAGTCATATAATGAGTGAATATCTGTGTGTTTAATTGTTCTATTAATTAATTAAATTTCAAGATATTTGGATTAAATGAGAGTTTTAAGACAAAGAATTTTTAACCAGTGATTTACTTATTTTAATATAATCCTAAACAAATATTTTCTTTCAATCCTGTTCAATTTTACCAAAATTTTATATGAGCTAGCAGAAGTTTAATATACAAAAAGAAGAAAAGAATATTTCTTTTCAAAAGGTGAATGTATATATTGTACTTGGAGTATTGTGAAATAAACAAAATTGTATTGTGGGCAAAAAAGAAAAATCTGTTATAGGTAGATTTGTTTGTATTGTAAATCACTTATTAAGGAATTAGATATAGAAATGGATATCATTAAAATATGTCAAGTCTTTCCAAGCTCAATAGATGTAAGTACGAAACTGGCCCTTAATTTCAAGTATATAATGGTCTTACATATTTCTAGACAATGGTCTTTGAATGGTTTTCGATATCGGACCGAGACTGCTTTGCAAATCTTCCATTAGATCATGAAAACAAAAAAAATTTAAAACAATATGTAGAGGGAATCTTACACTCATATTTAAATAAACTTTTGAGGCATCAACTGATGAAATTAAAACTTAAAATGCTTTTTAAGAATTGCGGTATTTTTCCATTTGATGTTGAAAACGTTTACTTTAACAAGTGCATTCAAGACAGACATACAGATTTAATGAGCAAGAAAGCTTCTCAATAAAACAAATACTTCGAGAGTAAAGATGCGCAATTTCTTCAGAGGCTTGAGAATGAATGTTGCAAATTTTTAAAGGAATATTGACAGAAGAGTCTAATCTCCCAAATATCCAATAGTCTGTGCTTTTCTCAATGTGGAAGAATTTATTGCAAAAAGAACATTTGGTTATGTCAAACTTTGGCACTGAAGCTAAAACAACTAACATTAAAAATGAATGTATCTTGAAAACTGATATTGTGATAAGTCTTCTTGAGGCATTGTTAGTTGCAAAAACAATTCGTTCCACTAGTAATCAAAGACAGAAAATAGTAAGTGCTGCTGAAGACCCACTACAGATATAAGTGAATGAGGGATGGATTTTCCTCAAATTTCAAAATTTTTCTCCCATCTATTATCCAGTAAAGAATTCTAAAAATCAGAAGAAATTTTGAAAATACAGATACATTGGCGAAATATTGGAAAAAAAAGAGATAAAATAAAAAGAAAAAGAAAGAAATAACCTTCCGTATTAACTTAAAAAAATGGTAAGAATATGAAGAGATTGTAAGAGACTTAAAGGAAGAAAAGTATGACGAAGAGAAAAAAAATTACTTAAAAAGGTAAAAAAAATAAGGCGGTAAAGAGTAGACAAAAAAATTATAAAATAATAATAATAATAAAAATATCATTGGATTACACAACAATAAACATTCATGATTTAGAATCGACTATCAAACTGTAAGAAAGAAAATGAAAATTTTTTTTTTAATTCTGTATTCAACCCCACTTTCTAAGTCATGACTAAAAAAAAATTAAGAATTTCCACGTTAAGTTGGGTTATATGTTATAATTCCTAACAAAATCTTGTTTTTAGACATTTGTATGGCCTATGAATTCAAAAAGACCATCAAAATGTCTCAAAATTAAGTGTTTAATGTTTATTCACTGGTAAGAGCTGTTCCTTCACTTGGTTATCTTACTACTTATTATTTTAACCACCAAAAGCTTAAAACAAAATTATGTAAGTTTTCTAATTTATTTTTGCGTAATTTGTATTTAAAAACAAATATGTAGACACTATCATCTAACTAAAATTACACTCTTTCAAATTTTTAAGATTTTTTTAAAGACAATCTAAGCTTAAGTGTTCCTTCCCTGGTTAGTTTACCCGACACACTTTCGAAAACCTAGTTTAAATATTTATGGAGATATGGCCATTTTTTATATTAAAGAAAAAAACGTTTTTTTTTTTTGTCTCACGTTTTTTTGCTATAACTTTGAAAATGTTCAATAAAATTAAACGAAACTCATGGAACATTTTGAAATGGCAATACAAAACTATTGCATTAAATTTAAGAAAGATTCGTTAAAATGATGGTCCGGACATCAAAGTGCGATGGTAACATGCTTAATAAAACATACTTTGATGGGGATGATTCATAAATAACGGAGTCATTTTTGACACATACACACACACACATATATATATATATATAATATATATATATATATATATATATATATATATATATATATATATATATATATATATATATATATATATATATATATATATATATATATATATATATATATATATATATATATATATATATATATCGTCATGCTGAAATATGTATAACATATTTTCAATCATTTAAAAAAAAATCCTTTTTCACTAAATAAAAATCATTAATATATAATCTGTAATCTTTTTATACCCCAACCTTGAATTGAGTGCAGAATAAAATCTATCTTTTGAGATTTCTTTAAATTTTGCGTAACGCATTAGCATAGAATTCGAAAACCGTTATAAGGTTGATAATGTTTTGATTTCATTAAAATTCGTTAAATTCAAAATCTGACGTGAGTATGTTGCAACAAAATCACAGTAACAATTGAAAATTTTAAAAAGCGTTATTCTGCGTTCATGAAACTATTAATTTTATGAATTCAACATTAAATGCTTCAAAAAATTTCAAACACAAAACTATTCGACATAAAAAAAAGTAGTTGCCTCTAAACTATTACTCATTTACTACTAACTTCAAGCTATGCTTTCTTTTACGATTACTAAACACTGGAATAAAACGAACTAAAACTAAATCCCATTTAATAGTGAAACTTCTTAGTACCAAACAATGTGAAGACAACGAAACGAAACATTTGTTTCGAATAAATCATTTCATTCTGTTAAGAACGTTAGGTTAACTTAAAATAGTAATAATAGTTTCATTCTGGAATTTACTTTTGCATTTTTATTATACTAGTAAATCTTACACTTGAAATGCACTATTTTAATAAACGTATTTAAATGTCATAATTACTTAGAAGTTAACTTTAGGAAATATGATACAATTATAAATATGTACATAAAATTCAGTTTTAAATATTTTCCTAAGTATCACACTAATTCTATCCAAATTGCCCGGCTGCTCTTTTATATTAAAACTACACGGTCTAGTATTCGAGGAGGTATTTGGAACTGTTGTTTGGCATATACAATTTTATCGCCACAATTTGTTAGTGGATTTTCAAACTACTACTAGCCTTACGTCTTTGCGCCATTTGTTGAATTTACTTGTATAAGTAGATTCATTCTTGATCTTATTCTCTGTGGAATGAGAAAAGCGAGGATGAAGATTTGGGAGGTAGCGAATTGAGGAGAGGTAGTTAAACATACAGTCAAAATCATGGTAAATGAGATATTGTTTTCAGTGTTTTTCTTTTCCATGTTTATGCATAATTAAATTATATTTCTTAAAGGTGAGTAACAAATGTGAGAAGGATGTAGAAGTCTTAAATAAATTAAATAAAGCCCTAACTGCATGTCCAAATATGTATATATGTATTCAAATATGTATGTATGTATTAATACCAATGTTTAATTTATACTTTTATATGGAGCTGATTCATGGAAATGTGTGAACATAATAATGAATAAAAATCAAAAAAATATAGAAAAATTTCTATGAAAGAAAAAAATACTATTAATACGTGTAAACGAACTCCAGTAGATTACGAAATTAAATAGAGAAAATGGAAATGGATTGACAATATATGTGAAAAGACCACAGAAATTTAGAAGATTTGAATAGATATGCCCAAAAAATATTGAAAAAGAGAAGAACACAGATGATATTGCGTCAAAGCATCGAGAGAGCTTTAGACCATCATGTATTTGTTTAAAATAGAAGAAGATAAAGCACTTTGCTTAAAATAGGGAGCGATTGAGAGGCATAACTCATTTGTTCCTTGAAGAAGTAAATAAACTGAAAAAAGGATAGTTTAAAAGTATCTAGGACCGAGTACTAACTACGACGAACCGTTCGAGACAGATAAGCGGAAAATGAAATGGAGTTTTTTTATTGGTTAAGTGTTAGTATTGTTTTAAATTTAAAGATAGATTATTTAATTTAAAAATGTTTTTTACAAGTAACGTCAGAGCTATTTGCTAGCTTGTAGTTCTACTTGATCAAAACAAAATTATTGCATGCACTTTCTTAATTAATTATTTTTTATTCGTTGTGTCTGATAAATTCAATAAAGAACATTTAACGTAGTAGCATTCGGGAACTATGTCACAGAATAAATATATCTACAAATATCTGAAACCAAGTGCTTAATTTGTTTATAGTAATTCTTTTAAAATGTGTCTCGATAAAAGTAAATAATTTAAAATCAATAATAAATGAAATTAAAAAAATAGTTATGTATTTAAAAGCAAAATGTATGATAAAGTGGTCGTAATTCGCTTAAGAGAAACGTAAAAAATTTTCATACTATTAGTGAAAATGCTGCTTAATTACAGAAACGGGCTTTAATTGAAAGAAGAAACCGGAAAGGTGATTTCCTGGGTCCTATACAGTATCTCCATGCGTTGCGTATATATGAGTGTGAGTGTGATATATATATGAGTGTGAGTGTGATATATATATGAGTGTGAGTGTGATATATATATGAGTGTGGGGGAACGAATAAAGAAATTGTGTCTGAGCACGAAATGGAACAGCAGAATGACAACGGTAAGACATCTTGTGGTCAATATTTTTCTCACGTTTACAGAAGTATGATACGTTTCGATTTCCTTTTTTAGCCTATAATACTGGACAGGATGAGGTAAAACGTTATCGGTACTCTGAAAGGTTTTAGTGAAAATAAAATCCAATTTTCAGCCATCTTTTGATCCCGGAAATATTTAAAGGAAAGAGTTTTGGAGAAAGTCATCTCAGACGAAGCGGATACGTGAGACAACTTCGAAAAACTGCAAAAAGTTCATCTACGTAGTTTTTTCTTCTTCTTTATTTATAGGTATTTAGGCTTTGTGTGCATTTTATCGGTTCAATAAACTCCTTTTAGAGGAAAAAGTTTTATTGGAAAAATAAAAACGGGATCATCCAATTTCATCAATAGTTTATTTATGACTAAAATTATTCGTAAAGATGACTAAAATTCTTATCACTGACGACTAAATACTTAGGCATTGGCGACTATGATTCAAAGTACTGACGACATATTTGGCTGGGATTTATGAGAAAAAAACAAATTAGTGAGGAAAGCGTGTTTCATTAACTCTTGCTATTTTTTTAACGGCAGAAACTGAACCTTCATTCCTTGCCTCTGAAGATGCTCTTTAACGTTATCAGTGGGGGTGAACATAAGCCACAAAGTTGAGCAACATTATCCACGCTACACTGTCACAGGTGACAGGGTTGGCCACATTCACTCGTCACACAACTGAGAACAGCACAAAGAGAAACAACTATGCCCTATGCGGGATTCAAACCATTGGCTTTGAAGTCAGTCATGCTAACTGCTCAGCCACCTGGCCGGCTTCTTGGCATTTCTATTTTTACTTATTGGAATCAAATATCATAAGTATTTTTGCGTGGTTGCTGTAACCTTGTTTATGAGATATTATTTAGTTCCAATAAAACATCACAAAAAATATTTAAATAGATTTAGCTTTATTCAATATCTTTGCTTGTCAACTTGTTATTTTTTACAGTTAAAATTAAATTTGTTGTACGAAGGGAAAATACTAAAAGTTTTGTTGTTGTTTTTAAGCGTGTTTATGTTTACACTTATTATAATTAAATAGTGTAAATATTTTTACAAAGCTCTTACTGATCTTATAAATGAAGCATCATCCAGTAATCATAAAATATTTTCGTTATATTCGTCCTCTACGCGTATTAACACATTTTACTTTATATTTATAATTCGATTTGCTAATCAATTTAATATGAAATAAATATTCAGAAAATTTATTTCAAAGAGTTCATTTACGCATTTATTTTAATGAAAAATTTTAATTTTTTTCTCATGGTTGAATATGAGTTTTTTTTTCAATACTAATAATACCGAAAAATAGATTTCTGATAAAACTAATCTAAAATTATTGTCAAAATAAATTTCTAAATACAAAATAAAATTATGTGACTTTAAGAATGAGTTATGCATGCGTGTTAAATTTTTTATTCTGTAAGTATTTTGATTAATAGAGATGTGCGTGAAGACGAGAAGTTTATCTGATCTTATTTGAAATAAACTGGTTAAAATGATTCATCAAATAATAGTGACGGTCTGTTTTGGAAAACTGTATCAAGCTGTCATGATGAAGAATGGTGTTTTGGCTTTCTTTTGATAGTGATTATTGGAGATGAATCAAAACAATATAATTTCAGGCTAAACAAATTCCGGTAAACACAAGGAAGTCCCATTAATCTCAAATCTAAATATTTAAATTTTAAACTAGACAGGACATGACAAAGCATAGATAAGAGGAATGCGTTGCAGACTTTTTACCTTTCCTGAATTTATGCATAAATCAATGATTCATTAATCATATCTAGTTTCCGAAAAGTTTGACGTTTAGTGAATGTGTTTTCATGTTTCCTCTATTCTGGGAAAGAGAAATGCAATCCTTTTTTGTACTATTCCCCCTTTTAATATTGTCTTGAATAGTATTCAAAACTCCAGTATTAGCTCACATATTTTAGAAAATATATGACGTTAAATGAAATTATCTGAAATAGAAAAAAATATTTTTTATAATTTGTGATGCATGATTTGGTTAGTTAAAAAACTATTAAAATAATTTCTTCATTAATTTTGAAATATTCTCTGTAAAAATCGAATTTCTGAAATTTTTGACGTTCAGTGAAAGTTTTTTGATATTATCTGCTTTCTGATAATAGAGAATGTTTTCTTAGAAATCTTAGAAAGGATACTTTTTCTATTGTGCTAAAGATGTTCCTTTTTATATTTCTACTAAGTAATAAATAATGAAAATATAATAATAAATGAGAAGAAATAATAAAAATAAAGAAAGAATAAAAATACTTATGAGGTCCGAATTACATATTCAATTGTTTTATAGCTTTATTCTGATGTTGTTCTGTAGAAAATCATATTAGGAAGGATCTGCAGTAGAAAATGAAATTTTTTATAAAATACCTATTTAAATAATTTTAAGAAATAAGTTTCAGTAATGTCAGTACAAATCATTTATAAATTACATAAATAGTATTTAAATATGAATATTTTAATTGGTACGAACTGATAAGGAAAACGTATATATGTAAACAGATTTCAATTCTTATATTTTCATTAGACTATTTTAAGCTTATATACTGTTATTTGAAACTTATTTTAGGCTATACGTTCTTGCACTGAGAAAAAAAGTATAGTCAAATCTATAATGAATAAGATAATGAAAAATGTATTTTTTTTTTTTTATTTATTTATTTATTTATTTTTTTTTTTTTGCTCTGTGGGAACACCTAAAAGAAGGGTAGTTTTACCGAAGCGTTTTGGTAATAATTTTTGTAAAATTAACGAAAAAACATTGCTTATAATATGCGTTCGATTAGTTTAAGTGATCAATTCGGTCATGGTATAAAAAACCTTTCATGTGGTTAAATTTACTTTTTTTACTTTTTTTTTTTATTAAATGTGTGAAATTTAGATCTATAATTTTGAAAATCGAAATTTCAGGTAAACCGTTATCTTATGACTGGAAAACGTTACCAAATGTGTATTTCGGTTTTTATATCCGAATTGTTTTTTTTACCGAAAACGTCTTTACCTTGCAGTAATGTAGTACATTGTGTTATTCACGGTGCGTTATTTTCATTCTACTGATTGAAAAAAATTGTCAGTGTCATTTTGTAATGAAATGTTCAAAATATTTAACATTAATCAATTTATTTATTTTATGGGCAAACACGACTAAACATGCACTTCTAAAATTACTATTATTTTTCTTTATTTTGAAAAAAGAAATGCTCTTCTTAAACATTAAGACTTATTTAAAATTATACTACATTTTAATGATGTGATAAGATGGCAATAAAACTTTATAGTTAAAAACTAAGAAAATTTTTGAGTTTCATTTTTTTAAGTAAATGATCTTGTTTCATGTCAACACTCATTTTATCAAATTTGTCTAAGAATTGTTTTTTTTTTTTTAATTAGTGTATGTTAAAACTATTTTACTTTAAGAAATAAGAAAAATCGCAAACTTTTTGGGAGATTCCAAGTTGTATTAAGACTGTTTATATAATTTATATGAACGCAATGTATTTACGAAACTGCATGTTTATAATTCAAAAAAATAATATACTCCTAAATAAATGGAAAATGTAGTTTTTGGATAGGTGTAAAATTAAATAAAAATTATTCTCAATTTTGATACAATATATAGTAGTGCTGCTTCATTTTGTTTATTTGGCAAACAGGTGATTTTTTTTCAAGTTATGAGCTATCTCCAGTTGAATATTATAAATTAGTTAATGTATAATTTGTATACTTTTTCAGTAAGGACATCAAACAAATAAAATCAGTATAAGGCAGTTTCAATTAAAATTAATAATTCTTTATCAGATCTGGTCGAATTTCTTTGCTTTTCATCAGAATTAATTTTTTTTTTATTCTATTTAAATCCACTTGAACAAATTTAAGGATAAAATAAAACAACAAGATTCAAAAGAGGTAAAATCCTATCAGAGAAAAGTATTTTAAATGATATATTTAAGAATATATTGCATCTTATGTATTTCGAATATAGCTAAATTTCAGGAAGTTTTAAATAACTCTTTAAGAGGTCTCTAGTTCCTTCAAATCTTAATACCAAATTTTGTGATGTGTAGCATTTTATTACATATTTAAATGCTAGAAACCTACTTCTTATGCCAGTTATACAGGTACAAAGTACATTACAATTCAATATTCATAGATTAATACACTTGTTAAACAATTTAATATTTTAAAATTCGTTATCAGTAGTAAAGTCTAGAATAAGTATTATATGAAATGGACAATTTTTTCACATATTTCTTTATATTTTTGTCACTCATTTATTTCTATTACTACATTTTTTTATGAAATTTCATGAGATTTTAATTTTGTATCAACACAAATGCATTTTTCAAATCTTTTTAATTATTTTTTTTTCAATCATTTTTTTAAATTATTTTTTATTCCTAACTAATATAAAAAAAAATATTTTGTAAGACCTGTAACGTTAGGGTCATTTTTATTTGATGGTAATTAAAAATGTGTTCATAATATTTTCCTAAAATTTACATTTTTTGATTTACTATTTAAAATATGCATTTATGGTATGCAAAATAGTGTTTCATGATAACTTTGGTTTCTTGCAAAGAAATCTTTTATCGTCTATTATTCCTTTGAATACATAATTTTTTATATGCTATAAAATCATTTTAATCACAAGATTTTGTTATTTTTACCATGGTGAGACGGTAGAAAAATCAAAATGGTAGATCCTCATTAAGAAGAATGCGTAATTTAAATACTATCTCAGCAAGTAAACAAACGTAGTTCTTTAAAAATAGAATTTTCGAGTTGTTTAATGGTGATTATAATGCATGTAAGAATAGCAGAAAGAATAAAAAGGAAAAAGGTATTCTACTCTTTCTTTTTCAATATTCTGTTTTCAGTTTTCCCTAGAATCAAATTTATAGATAGCTTTTTTCGGCTATCCAACTTTGACAAACAAATTTTTTGCCGAAAAAGCAGTAACAGGAGGGTAACAGTGACGCTTATTACGAAGCGAGGCAATTAAATAAAAAGCTGAATACTTTGTTTTAAATTCTAGCATAGAAGAAATCTAAGATTTTTCTGTTGCGGATGCTTGCCTTCCAAATACACTTTATATAGTAATTAAAATTTTTCGCTTAATTTCCGTAATAAATTGTTCGTTTAATTTCCGTATTTTTCCTTGATTTCCATGGTTAAACGAGTAATTTAGGAATGCCTCTATCTAAATAATAACAAAACGTGCTTTAATAACAACTACAAGATTATTCGTTCCAATCGTGAGTGATGCATCATATCGTGGTTTGATGCTAGTTTTTTTTGCATTTTTTACTCAATTGATGCAGTTTTCTATATGCAGCAACACAGAGTTTTGTCACACTTTGTGTTGCCTCTATTTAAATTCAAAATAGATTTTCATGACTTTCTCCATGTTTAGTTTCATTCCAGATGTCCTTCTTCAAAGTGAACTTACTCTAATGTAAATATATATCTTATATTATCGAGATTTATAGATATTTATGTAGATATGGATATTTGCATATCTAGATATATACATATTACCTAATGTAAATATATAAATAGATGTAATTGCAAATGGAAATCACGTCTCAACTTTAATCTTCACAATATAGATTAAAAGGTTTTAAAATAGCGTTTCAAGCAGGTCATTTAACGTTTCGAGAAAAAATTAAATCAAACCTTTTAGTTCAATAAACATTTTCGTAGCTGTTGAAAATTTTTTAATAGTTCTAAAACATTTCGTAAACTTTAGCAGTTCTTGAAGTGTTTCTTTTACAATATAGTATATTGAAATATTCTTTTAACATTAGTAGTTTATTTAATTTTTCTTCAAAATTTCTGTCTCTAAAAAAAGTAAAAATAGATTGAACAAAAATTGAAAAATATCAATCCCTATGCGAATAGTGGGTGCTAAATAAGTAACAAAAATGAATCATTTCATTTTTTTTATATTTGCATTCAAAAAGAATAAACTTTCTGAAATCTAATCGTGAAAACTTACAATAAAGAAATAAAAACCAGTATGACAACAAAAAAAATAATAATATTTTTAATATTCCTAAGTAATGATTAAAACATTCATCGAACGTACGCTCATTTTTTTATTACTATACAGTTTCTTTTATGAATAAATTATATTGCAAGAAAAGCATATAAGGCATTCAAAGAATGAAAAAGTTACGCAACACACTTAAGATTCAAGAAAACTTTTTTGCCGTCATCGGTGAGAAAAAATAATGGAAGCCAACATCAATCTTACAGACTACTGCGCCAGATAGAATTCAAAACTTTGATGTATGTCGATAAGAAAAATCTAGCCTCCAGCTTTTTACCTCCCCTCCTTATATTCGGATGAAGTAGATTTTTTTCCCGGGTATTTTGAAGTTTCTTACAAATATTTCATACGAAAAAGAAGAATATTGTTTTCTCTCTTTCCATCTTGAGTATTTTTTTTTTTCTTAAATCTGTGTTAAAATATTTCTTTACAAGAAGTTAGATTACTTTCAAATTAGAAAATTATTTATCTAGAAATAAGTAATAATATGATTTTGCACTTATTCAGTGCTCAAATCTTCCTTAACGCTTTGTAGGGCCATTTTTTTCCTAGCAGGTGTTAATTTGCTTTGTGATTGAAATTGGTTTATAAAAAAAGAAATTATTTAAGTTTATTACCTAAAATTATTTGAATTTAAAACCATGTTTTTTTGGGGGGGGAGGGGGGAGTGGTTCTTTAAAAATAAATTTCCTAATGTAAGGAATTAACCATAAACTCTTGTACTTATAAATTACCAATTTTAAAAATTCGGTGTAACCAAATTTAAAACTGATAATAAATTCAAAGAGAAATGATGTTGTTGCTTATACTCTATCCCCTAAATGCTGTCTACACGGGGCGGAAGCCCGGTATAGATAGCATTTAGGGCAAATGGGATAGGTTTTAGTTCCTTCGGAAAATAGAAAACCTTTTAGATGGCCGGTACCTAGGCAGGAGATGGTGCTGCAGACTCTCCTTTCAATGGGAAGAGTCAAATAAACTCCAGGCTTATTTCCCTTAATCAGGTTGTTTAGCAATCACCACCCTAACTGTATATGTTTTGTATCCTTTAAAAATGAATTCTAAATATACACTCATTAGAAGTATCGGATTAATATTTCAGCAACAAAAAAATAAAAAAAAATAACTACAAGAATCTGTCAAATGAATTGTGAATGAAGACTGGATTCCAAGCATTCCTCAAGATTCCTCAAACAGATTTTATAATTTTCCTCATGGATATTATATTCTACTGGGCTAAGAGATTTCGAAAAGCTCTTGTCTTTTATTTACTCGGATAATAATTTGCGGTCTCTTATACCCAGCTTCAGATGTATGAAATCGTAATTGTCTGGGTGGTAAAGCTGGCCAAAAAGCAATGATGTTTTTATGGAGGAAAGGTGAACATTTTTAGATAACATACCTGCAAAATTAATTGCTAGAAGCTTGAATCAACTTTATTTTATTTCATTTTTTAGGTTATTTTCTCGAAGATATGAAGTAAATATCGAATATTATTATCAGGAACAGAATTATTCAGAATATATATATATATATATATATATATATATATATATATATATATATATATATATATATATATATATATATATATATATATATATATATATATATATATATATATATATATATATATATATATATATATATATATATATATATATAAAATATATATATATATATATATATATATATATATATATATATAAAATATATATATATATATATATATATATATATATATATATATAAAATATATATATATATATATATATATATATATATATATATATATATATATAAAAGATGTGCAAAATTTTAGGAAGTAATAGTACACACCCAAGCACACAATTTTTATCAAAGAATGCATGGTCGAAAACAAAACGCAAAGGTGCTGGCGCATTTGGAAAGTTGTTTGATGCAAACGTGAAAGCTCCATTCCTGTTGCGAGTTACTGCGCTGCGTTACTTGTCGCCAAGCTTTCGGCCGCTGCCGGGAAAGTTCGCGATATGCCTGGTGTGTTTTAGAATGTTCGCCTATCTTTTCTTCGCCGTTGTTCTGCGTGCATAGTCGCTGACGGCCACTGTTTTGAACACTTATTGTAATCACATGCCATTAAATTTGTTTTTATAACTTAACTTCATCGTTCGTTGTGTGTTTTTGCCTCATATAAGAACATAAACTTTGACGCCCTCTAGCGGTTTTGCGGTTTGTTTTCGACCATGCATTATTTGATAAAAATTATTTGCTTGATATAACACTCTTTATCATGACAATAGCAATTAACCAACAAAAATTAAGCATTTATTTATATAATGGCTATAATAAAAACATTTTCATCTTTAATTAAATGCTAAAACACCATTTAGGTTAATATTTATAATTAGCTAATGTTTAAGACAATTGAGTAGTGTATAATTATTTACTCCAAGAACAAAATGATACTATTTATACTTAAAAAGAAAATTTTCTTTTAAAAAATTTTCTTTAAAACTGATCCTTTTTGAAGAATTTATTCCATCGTTGTGAACATCATGAATGTTCATTTTAGAAGAAAAAAAATTTCTTATTTAGTGGCAAAAAGCTATAACAATACTCGGAAAATTACAAAAGCGATTTGACTTTTTTCTCTCCATAATTTCTGAAAAAGACTATACATATTTTATGAAGTAACAATAGAAAGGAAGTTAAAAGCTCCCGAGAAAATCTTAAATATAATTGCTTACTCTCTTAGTAAAAATAGTGGCAATATATCAAAAAGCTTTTACGTGTCACTGAAAAGGCTTTGAAGTAAATTTAGTTGCAATATATCTTGTCAACTTAATTTTATCATTAATATTTATCTTATAGATGTTTCATTTTTAAATTTTTTTTAATAACATGTCTCGGCATTTTTATCAATTTTGTTTGATAATATGTTTACTTTCCTTTTTTTAAAATTCAATATATATTAATGAAATTCTGAGAAACCTGAATATTTTTATCGGAATACCTTAAGGCTGCTGTTTAAAAGCTTTGTTTGAAATTATGAGCGTTAGAAAATAATATGTTGTTTTGAAAGCTGATGTATGTTTTATGTAAGTATTTATGGCTATTAAGTTAACTCTTGTACCACTACGACCTCAGTTTTAATAATAAAAATAAGGCAATTTATTAACATAACAAGAAATACAATTTTGTAAACAGAAAGTAATTTTTCAACTAAGTTTGTGTTGTTATATTGTGAAATGTTAGTCTGACGTTTTTTTTTTACATCATAAAAAATTTAAAAAATGAGACATTTTCATCGCTTTCAATATTTTCTGATTCGCTAAATTGGCATTTTTGTTCATCACAATTGAATTCCATAAATTTTTAAGTTGTGTATTTTAAAGATCAACTTACATTAGTTACATTCAAAATCCTATTCGAGGTTTAATTTATTTTACTAGCTAAAGAGTTTTAAACAAAGTGTTTTGACAACCCGAAAGAATATTTAGCTGGCAGAGAAATATGCATAACTTAGTATAATATGTTGATTAACAAGAAGGTAATTCATTTCCTAAATTGAATAACATAGAATGGGTAAAAATGTAGAGTGAGAAATTGTAAAACTATTAATTTAATAAGAATTTAACGCAAATACACAGCGATTTGATTCTTCTTCCTAGGTCTCTACATAAAAGAACCTTTCCAATTGGAAAGCTGTTAGAGATCTTAGTAATTATTCAGTAATAAGAGATAGTTTGATTCAGAAGAGGTATAATTTAAGAACTATTGAAAACTTTGCAATATTTACGGCAGAAACAAAATCAATTCATCCATTCTACAAGGCGTGCGATTTACGCAACTTTACGCTATGAAAAAAATGAGGAGTCTTAAAAATAGTAGAAACAAAATCAATTCATAAATATGTGGATACTTATTCACACTTTATATAATGCGTTCCTAAAGTTTGAGGCCAGTGCTTGAGAAATTGAATACGGAAATAATTTGTGACAAAATTGTAATTAAGGCGAAAATGAATTCTTGAATTTTGCCTCTCCCGAGGATAGTTTAATTCGCCACCTTCAATTTACTGAGGAAGTGTGAGAAAAAGAGTGAAGACTAATGAAGTATTGTTTCTAGTGCATTTTAGAATATAGCTTTACAATGTATAGCTTTGCAATGTATTGGATTTTAAATACTGATTTACTCTAAATCAGATTAAAACTGAGGTGAATGACAAAAATATTTTTTTCCTCTACCTTCTTCACGTTTAAAATGTTTTGTTTTTTTAACTTAAGAGCTATTTGAAAGACATTTTACCTTTATTATTAATGGATAAAAATGCATTAGAACAATATTTGTCTTACAATATTTTACTTCACTATAAAAACTGTATTTAGAACAATTTTTTTTAGAAATTGGTTTTAAAATATTAAGCCGTATTATAGAATAGTTAAGTAAGTTATCATAGTATTAAAAAATAATTTTTTGCTGCTATACATAAGAATTCTCTTTCAGCAAATTAAATGCCTAGTCACTCTTCGCAAAGACAGTTTTGTTTGTTTGATTCACGCTTCCACAATTTCTTGATCAAACAGTCCTGTGCAACAGACTCATATTTTTTTGTAAGTAAATCCCAGAACTACGCTTTCGCTAAAAGAAATACCTTTCTGTAGTACACTACTAGTAGTACACACACTTTAGTCCAATGCAAAATTGGCTGTATTGTGCAATTAAAGGAGCTTAACTGCAGAAGCTGCAGTTAACCTCCATTCTGCAGTTAAGCACAAATATGTCCATTAACGAGAGTTAAAAAAATATCGAATTCCGCACCGTGTTGTAACCATGTTTATAAATTTCAAACCGATTCACTTTTGAGTCCAGCACACTATAAAAAAACAGCTTGTTCTGATAATATTTAATCCGTTTAATCCATATGATAGCAATTTTTCTTGTTAATTATATGCCTGCATTCAGCATGGAAATGTATTTTGTCCTAATTTGCCTCTTCCGGCTATCCCTGTTTTAATTATTCATTATTTTCCATAAAATTCTTTCATTGGCAACCTTTATTGTTTCCAATATATTTCATTTTCATCATTCAATTACTACTGTTATTAGGATAGCGTCATATTCGAGCACTCAAAAAATATTTTCGATGAAGTTTTTATTTACAAATTTATTTTAAAAATTGTTTTAAATACAGAAGAAAATTGTCTAAAAAATACCATGCTAAATAGACAAAAATATTTATTAAAATTAAAAAAAAATCAAAATATTAAATTTAAGAAGCTATAGTTTTGCCATACTTTTTACGTCTAGACCACTGCTAAGATAACCAAACGTTATGTATAAGGGTGATGGTTGGACATTATAATATATCTAAACTGTTATTGTCTATCAAATATAAATAAATTAATAAATAAAGCAAATTAAGAAAAAACAACTCAATAATATAAATAAACTAATAAATAAAGCAAATTAAGAAAAAACAGCACAGAATTACTTGAATACCATTAAAGAGATTGGAATAAATCAATGCTAAAAAAATTTTATGTTTGTCAGAAGAGTAATTATTTCTGTATTTCTGTACAACTTTTCTTAAAATGTTACATAAATTTGAAAATCCCAGCTTTTTTTCAAATATATATGTCTACATATTTCAATATTAAAATCATTATAAATTAGACATGGTAGCTAACATATCTATGTATTGTTGTCTGTATTTTCTTACAAATAAAAATTCATTTTTTTACGAAATGTCAAAGCAAACTGAAAACATAATCGTATGCAATTGAAACTGCAACAATGACTTTAATAATGGTTTTAAAGATAAAATATTTTTTAAACATTTCCAAAGTCATTTAATCTCCTAAAGTCAAGCTAGTGGGTGACATTGAAGTCAGTTAGAAAAATGTACGTTATTTAATTTCAATTTTTGTATTTAAAATATTTTCAATGGCAGAATATTTCATTTAAATTCATAACATAACGTAAGAATGAATTATTAGAAATACTTATATAATAGCTGTACTACAACTAGCAAAAAAAGGTAATTTGGTGAATTAGTAAATATTATGACAGATAGGAAATAAATTTAAGAATTCTGATTAGGAAAAATTTTGAAACTCCCTGTAACAATCGAATTACTTTCCATTTTCACATTTCCATTAAAAAGTGTTAAATACGTTCCATTAAAAAATTATTTAAATCTTTGTTATAATTTTAATATCGAATATCGGCTAATTGGGTGGCGATATAATATAATTTCATTTAAACTAAGTTAATCAACAAAAATTAAATTAACTCGGAATATTTCACAACATTGGCAGTGACAATAAAAAATAATTTCACGTTATATTGTAGTTCTGAATATAATTAAGTCAATAATGAAAATCTTTAATTTTCTTGAAGAAAAAAAATACTAGCAATTCACTAAAATTCATTGTTTTAAAATTATTCGCTAATTATTCGTATTATGGTTTAATTATTTTTAATAAATAAAAGCAAGCTGATAATCAATGAGATAAGTAAATGTGTTATATTTATTCCAAAACTATTTTTTACTACAGATTATCTGTACTTTTATTGAACAGCTGTTAATTTTATGAAAGATTTTGGTTCTTATGAAACTAATTGTATATATAATATTTTTATTTAATTAAAATGTATTTTACTAGCTTTGAGATACATATTTGAAAACTACAAACAGATTGTTTTGATGAATATATGAATATTAAGGGTCAAACAAATAAAATTTTATAAATATTTAGAATTTCGTACCAGTAAGAAAAATTATTTTAGGAATCATAGTATATTAGCAAAAATTCTTCTAAATATTATAATATTCGTTGTATTTTTTTTTAAAACCAGAAATGCTTCTGACAAACATTTTTAAAACCTAGAAAAGTTCTAAATATTTTTAAATTAAAAATAATTCAAATTAAAAATAATTCAAAAGTTAATTTAATCAAACACTACATATGCATCATCGTTTAGAAAAATAATTTCCGTCGAATAATTCCGAATTCTATAATCTTAGAGAAATATAATAGTCCCTGTTCTAATTCTATAATATAATTATTAGATAGCAATTTGTTTAATAAACGCTGGTTCAATTAATGATATTATTGAATGCAATTACTTTCAGTAATAATTTAATATAGAGTAATTTTATTACTAAGACTCAAGAGTGTACGACACAAAATGCTTACTCTAGCTATTTCGAATATAATCGTATAAATTATTGAACTTCTGCATTTTTTGAAAATAAGAAACAGAACTATACAAATATATCCTATTTGTTGCCTTTATGTCTTAAATAAATGATAATTACATAAACTTCTTCACTTCAGTAATAAATAACTAAAAATTGTGAAAGATTTAATAATAACTTTAATATCAATCAAATTACTAAAACTATTTAAAGCACATTTCTTTTTAATAAATGAATGTAGTTTATTTTGTTTAAAGTTATACTCTTTTTGGTAATACAATGCCATTTTTATTGAAAAAAAAAACCCAAAAAGATAGCTAAAATCAACTATCTTTCTTAGTGTCATAAATAAAATACTTTAAATAAATAAATAAATTTCAACTTTTATTAAAAAAATGTCCCAATTTTAAAATTAATGAACTGTAGGTTTTGTCTTGACTACAATGTCTACAACACTGCTAAGATAAGTTGACTCTAAATATATGTGAGGTGTTATTAAAAAAAAACAAAGCTGCTTTGTAATAGAATGTTTCAGTGGTGAGAATTCGTTATTCTAACATAATTTTTTTTTTAATTATTTGAACGCAGCATTATAAAGCACATATTAAAAGTTTAATACTGTATATGCATTTTATAATTTACCTTCTAATTTATTTCTTTAATGATATAATCACCCTCATTTAAAGGCAAAATAATATGTTATTTGAAGAATTAAAAAAAAGCGTTGTTGTTAATATATCTTAAACAAACGAGAATTCATTTTTGTATAAAACTTCAAAGCAAACTCTCAGAAGTCAAGCTAGTTGGCGACATCGATGTCATCCAGAAAAATGTACGTTTTTTAATTTCAATTTTTGAATTCAAAATATTTTATCTGACAACTTATTGGTAAAATATTTTATTTCAATTCGTAATATTACGTAAGAATGAATCAATTTTTCAATTATAAATGCTTATCTAATAACTGTTCTACATTTTAATAACTAACAAAAAATATAATTTTGTGAATTATTACTCAATTTTTATATATATATATATATATATATATATATATATAGATATATATATATATATATATATATATATATATATATATATGGGGGGGTTTCGAGGAATGAACAGTTTTTTATGATTGAAATATTTTATAATAAAATGAATTTACATCTATGATTAAATATGAAATGTTTGAGAAAAATTATGATAGTTGAAAAATATGGGCCGTCTCCCCGTTTACACAAACATCAGTCCTGGCTGGGCTATGAAGTTCACTCTTTCAGCAACAAACGAAAACTGTTTATTTCAATTAAAGAAAAAGGAATGGTGGTGGAGTGGAGGAAGTTGTGGCACTGGAATAATGGCGACAGAGCAAGGAGAGGCAGTTCTTTTCTTCATTCTTCATACAGATCAATCGTTGTACAGCCGACCGAATTCTGGGTTTACGACTACTGATGTTCAAATCCGTAGTCTTGTAACTGTGAACCAATCCAGAAGACAAGGAAACTGCTGGATCAGTACCCCCAGAGGTATTGATTTGTTATGGGAGCATAGAAGACTTTGTGACTCGACAGACTTAACGTGTATCAGTCGGCATTTAATACTCGGGGAGTCTTCGACCTGCGGGGACTGAACTCATGAACTCTAGGACATGGGCCCAGTGCCCTACCAACCAGGCTATCCCGGTCCAAGCACCTACATTTTATTTTATTTTATGACCGCCGTTGAACAGCCGACCCAATTTTTGGGTTTACGACTACTAATATTCAACGCCGTAGCCTTGTAATTTTGAACCAATCCGGAAGACAAGGAAACTGCTGGATCGGTACCCCCAGAGGTATTGATTTGTTATGGGAACACGGAGGACTTTGAGACTCGACAGATTTAACATGCATCAGTCACCATTTACTACACGGGGAGTCTTCAGCCGGCGGGGACCGAGCTCACGAACACTTGGACATGGGCCCAGCGCCCCACCGAAAAGGCTATCCCGGCCTAGTAGTGACAATTTTTTTATTTATTATTATATATATACACACATACATATATGCATACACACACACACACACACACACACATATATATATATATATATATATATATATATATATATATATATATATATATATATATATATATATATATATATATATATATATATATATATATATATATATATATATATATATATATACATATATGCATACACACACACACACACATATATATATATATATATATATATATATATATATATATATATATATACATATATATATATATATACATATATACACTTATATATATATAATTTATTTATTATTATTTTTTTTATATATATATATATATATATACATTTAACATATATGGCCATCACGGGTAGCTGAAAAGCTCCGGACTCACTGCCTGCCCCCGGGGACTTGGAGCAGGGTCAGTGGTGAGGCGTGTGTGGTGATCAACCACGTTGGCTGCTATTGTGAGCCAGTCCGTGGTTGATTGTGGGGTATGTATGTTTTGTTCATGTTGTGTTTTACCTATTTTTAGTAGTAGTGGTAGTCGAGGCAGTGCTTTGGTGGAATGTGAATTATAAACGTTAGTAATTAAGTTGGCTAACTCATCCACCACCCCCTTTTTTTTATATTTTTTTTTTAACATTAATAGCCATCACGGTTAGCGGAAAAGCTCCTGGCACACTGCTTGCCCCCAGTATCTAGGAGCAGGGTCAGTGGTGAGGCGTGTGTGGTGATCAGCCACGTTGGCTGCCATTGTGAGCCAGTCCGTGGTTGATTGCGGGATATGCGTGTTTTGTTTGTGTTATGTTTTGGGACTAGGAACCTTTCACCACAATGCTTATTAACTCAATTTGAATAGTGCCTATAATCACAATACTTTATGCATTGCCAATTATACAACACGCCAACAACAGTTTGAATGAATTTTGAAGGTCCACCGAAAATGAAAAGTATCTATTTCACATTTGATGTGATAAAATTGGTGAATTTAATTCTTGTAGCGGCTAACTGGATTAAAGAAGAAAAGTATCAGTGTATCAGTGTTTTTAAAAAAATATAAATTAACTGAAAGAGAACGTTTCATAATTCTCATTAATATAACGGATTAATTATTTTTGATTTGAAATACTTAAAAAAATAGCAGCTCAAATTGATACTTCTGAGGTAGAAAAAAATATTCTAAAAGTGATCCGAATAAACATTATAAAATTTCTTTACTTGTTATGTGTTATTGTTATTCTATAATTAAATACGCTAAACAAAAACTTGCCGATTCTTTGAATTCCGTTTGAAAAATTATCAACTGTATGAAAGACTATTATAAGTTTTATTAAATGAACTGAATGAGTAGTATGAAATCTCCGTAGATAAGTAAAAGTGTTTTACATTTATTCTATAATTATTTTTTTGGAAGTAAAATTTCAGATTCTCTGTACTTTTATTGAAAAGCTGTCAATTTCATGAAAGATTCTGAATTTTATTCTTTAAAAGAACTAGTTTTTTAATTAAAATGGTCCTTACTATCTGTTAGTATCATATATATGAGAGTTAGTATATATGAAAACTAAAAGTAAGATAGTTTTGATAAATCTGTGAGCATTACGACATAAACAAATTAAAACTCAATTGAATTAAGAATTATTTAAAAAACTAAGTACATTGGCAAAAACTCTTCTAAATATTTTAATATTCGTTATAAATTTTTTTACCAGAAATATTTGTTGCAAAATTCAAACATTTAAAAACCTATAAGAATTCTTTAATAAATAAAAACCGCTTGTAATATAATAATAATTTTAATATTAATTAACAAACCACAGTTATTTAATACATATTACATTTTAATAAATGGATTTATTTTATTTAAAATTGTACATTAGTTTTGATTATACAATATTGTTTTTATCACAGCAATACCAAACTGACAGATAAAATCAAATCTAAATGCTAGGTGTTTAAAAAATGTTTTAAATAATTAAATTTAAATTTGTATTAAAAAAATTTCAGAATTTGAAAGCTAATGAAATAAAGCTTTTGTCTTAACTCAGATGCCTACAGTAATGCTAAACTACGTTGATGCTAAATATAGGTGAGGATTCGTTATTCTCACATATTTCAACTTGCTAATTTGAATTTATCATTATGTAAATATAGCATTAAAAAGCAAATAATAAAAGTTTTAAAAAAATCTGCTTATATATTTTATTAATCTCCTACATATTTATATATTTAATCATACCTCAATTAAATATTAAATTTAACTGTTGTTTGAACAATAATAAAAAACATACAAACATTGTTGTTTGTCAATGTTTTTTTAACAAACGAAAATTTATTTTTGTATAAAAATTTAAAGCAAATTTTAGCTTAATTGATTTATTTTAGCAATGCTATGAAATACTTTGATAATTAAATACGTAATTTTTATTTCAATTGCTTACAAGTTTGGTCGGTTATTCTTTAGAATTCCAATCGTCATTGAAATCAGCAAGAAAAATATAAGCAGTTTTACGTAAATTATATTTCTTTAATTATTTTACTATTTTTCTCTTGTCTTAAAAATATTTTTATTTACAGCTTATTCAAAAAACACTTTAATTAGAGAAATCTTAGGACCAATCACAATATAACTTCTCGAAATTTTATCCTTAGGTTTAAAACAAAGCAAAGCATGGGTTCGAGGTTGCAAGCATGATTACATGGGTTTTCTCAAACAATATTAGTTTCCTAAATATATATTTTACAGAATATTAATTAAAAATGCAGTAATTGGAGTATCTATAAAAATTTGACTAATTTTAATCATATTAAAAAGGTATGACAGGAAATGTATGATCAAGATAAATGCTTTACATAAAAGCTTTCAAGTAAAATTTGCTAATTTTGGTATATTTTTCTTGAAAATAAAATTTTATAAAAACCAAATAATTACAGTTACATATAAGCTTAAATAAAAAGATTTTATCCAACCAAAGGAAAAAAAAATTCATAAAAAATACCGTTTTTTGATATCAGTTTCTGTAGTTGGCAAAACATTTTAATTACATGTTGGTTCAGTCTACACACAAAAGTATTAATTTTAATTGATTTTTTCAAAATTTAGCAATTTAAACATAATATAAAATTCCTCATACACATTAGCCAAACTTAAATATTTTAGCATAAATCTTTTAAAAAAAATAAATTTTTTGATATTATAGCTATACTTGACAAACTACTTAACATCTCTGAAATATATGAAATGGTAAAATGCTTTCTTTTCAATTATAAACTTTATTTTATAACATTTCAAGACACATTTAAAAGCTAGTAAAATATTGATTTGTTACCCCTTCGAATATTGCGACTAAAAAAGAAAAAACAATGTATACAAAACTATCATAAAATACCATTCAGAAGTTCCCAAGTACTTTATTATTTTTTTGCTAAAAAGTAAATTCTGTAATTTAAATATTAATGAATGAATATGAACTCTTTAATTAAAAATCTTAACGGCATCGCCAAAGACGTGACAGGTGCTAAAGTACTAAAAACACGTGCTAGAGACTTGCCAGGTAAAGGTTTAACCGGAGTTCGGGTTACATATCCTAACAGCTGATCTTAGATTTGTAAAATAGTGCCGCCTATTTTGGGATATTCTGGTTCTCACCGTATCTCAAATAACGGTAAACCATTTGTTTCGAGAAAAGTCTAAAAAAAAATTAAGATTAGTGTTTGTTAAGGGTATCTTTATTTTTTCAAAATATATCTGTTCAACTTTAAAATTTTTTAGAGGTGAAAAAAAATTTCATATTTCTTTTCGATCCATTTCAATACTCCCCTAATTTTTTTTGCTAAGAAGTAATAACTTTAGCTTAAATGTATTTCAGTTTAAAAGAGATACAAGACATCGCAAAATTTGTGCTAGAGACGTGCCAAGTAAGGGTTTAATCGGAGTTCGGGTTACATGGCCTAACAGATACACTGTAAAAAATCTCGGTTATTGTTTATCCAAGACTTGGTGCAAAGTTTTTAACTGCACCATAAATTGGATTAATCAAAAATTATTTTATCTAGGTTGCACCATAAATTGGAAAATATGATCAAGAAATGCGTTTATGGCGCAATCGATTGTACCAAACTTACGTACTATGACGGACACGTGACCGATAGCTTATTTTGTTGTTGTTGACAAGATGGACGATTTTGTTGTTGAAGCTTGCAATCATGTCCTGCAAGTTGTCTTTGAAATTGTCAGTTTCTTTTGAAGGTAAGTAAACTTTTCTGAATTATTTGCATTAATTATAGTTCATTTCTTTCATATCAACTTTAAAAATTTTGTTGTCTGTTCTGAAAGTGTTAGCTTCAAATTTCTTCTAGGAAACTGTATTTGTTGTATGAATAATTGAATATTTTAAAATCTACATTAGCTCTTTTTCAGTAAATAAGGAGATACAACGATTTTATGTGCACAGAAAGTGCATTTACAGTTTATTTGGCTCTTATTAACAATTATTCTTTTGTAAATAGGCTTCAAAATTTTATTTGTGTGAAATCTTTTTAAATCTTGTTCTGTTTTTTAAAATCAACTGAAAAATGTGATATATTTAAAGTAATAGCACCAGAAAATCTATAATAATGAATATGTAATAAAAATATTGCTTTTTCTCAAGTACTCACTTTCATTTACTAATTTGTAAAAAAAAAAAATACAGTATTTTTTTCTAAACTGTTTGAAATTTTACTCTTTTTATCGAGAAGTAAATTATGCTTGTAAAGAAGTAATTTAGCTATATTGTAGATTTTAATTCAGATGAGGCAGAATATATAAAGAAATTTAGTATCTTATTAAAATATAGAAAATTATTTTCAGATGATCCCAAATTTCAAAACTCAAAGCATTGAGGCATAACATAATTTTTATTTTAAATTACTGTAAATTTAAAATAAATTTGAATTGAATGCACCCTCTTAGTAACAAAAACATACTATTTATCATATTTTTGAGTGAATAGTTTGTATTTTTTAATGAATGCTGTGATATGTATAAAAAGTATAATATATTTAAATTTTAAGATTTTGCTTAAAAATTATTACATTCTGTCTATGTATACAAATATCAAAGTGATTGCAAATGAATAAATTATGTTAAAATATTGATCTGTATAGTTTTTGTTAATATTTCCAAGTTATTTCATTATTTTTACATTTCTCAATTTACTTCAAATTTTATATTTCCATACGCCAATGTAATTAATATTGGAATGTTTCCTTAATTAGAGATAGGGGGTTGACAAATACAATATTTGTCTACTTTTTTATATAAATTTTTATTTCTGAAAGTAATATTTTCATTTTAAATAATAAAATAATTTAAAAATACATAGCAATAAGAATTTGATTCTGCCTAAAATTAAAATTCTTTTCTATTTTCTCTTTAAAACATTAATGGTATTAACTCTATAGCATCTGTTCGTGCTTTAAATGAAATGTAAAAAATAATTCAAATTTTACATATATCAATTTGAAGAAAGAAAAAGTTTTTATATGAACGAAAATATTTTTAAAGGGCCAAAAAGCAGATAAAGTAATCATCATTAATAAATATTTATAAAAAAAAAGAGAAGATAATTTAAATCAAATTATAATTTAAATATATAAAAATTAAAAAAGCTTTTTTTATTTTAGATATATTAGTTAATATGGTATATATATTAAATAACACATCTAAAATAAAAATAGTTTTATTAATATTATTGATTTAAATAATTAAATTATAATTTGATTTAAATTATCATCTCTTTTTTTAATAAATATTTAATAATAATGCTATCTTTCTCTGTTTTTTGGCGCTTTAAAAATATTTAATAATGGTGCAACCTTACCCTGCCTTTTAGCACTTACTAATACTAATACCTAATAATGATGCAACCTTTCTCGCTTTTAGTTCCCTTCAAAAATACCAAATCATGGTGCACCCTTCCGCCATTTTTAGTTCCAGTCAAAACACTTATTTTTGGTGAACCCTTTCGCCGCTTTTATGATCTTTTATAATTCCGATTTTTGGTGCAACCTTCTCTCGTTGTTTGGAGCTAGCGAAAGCACCAGTATATAGTAAAACTGAGCACGACTTTATGTAGCCAGAAAATGAATACCAATGTTTGGTGCAACATACCTCGAAATTTTTTACAGTGTAGTACCCTGATCTTTGATTTGTAAAAAACAGCATGGTTCTAGTGCTATCTGTTTGGGGATTTTTGTTATCTCCATATCTTAATTTGTCAGTTTTAATTATAAAATGTTATAAATAAAATTTTTATTTCTTTTGCAGTATTTAGCGGAGAAAAGCAGCTTCTGGCAAGTGAATAACTTTAAATCACACGAAAGTAGTGGACGTCAAAAATATCATTTTGAAATGAAGATGTATTAAGTGGTTATTTAAAGGAGTGTGAGACCATTGAAAAACAGCGAAGAGAAATTAAATTCTTAATTTAAAATTGAAAAAATATTATTTGTTAACTGAGCGTAGTTCCAGCAGCATATTTATTTTTTTTTTAAAAATATCATGTCGAAGATAATCAAAATATTTTTTGGAATCTAACATTTATTTGACTGCATAATTTTTTCTTTCAAATTTTAGTATTTGCATTAAATGTAATTTGATTTCTTATTATTTGATATTAAATGAAACCACTCCAATTTTTGTAATACTAAATTGTATTTTTTGGGGGGTTAAACATGTTTAAATTTGATTTGTAAAAAACAACATGGTTCTAGTGCTGTTCGTTCTGGGATTCTTGTCATCTTCATATCTTAATTAAAAATAAGATAAAAGTTTCGAGAAATGTGTAAGAAAAATACTAGATGTAAGTTTTTTTAGGATATATTAAAAATTTTTATTTATCTATTTTTCACTTTAATTTTTTTATTCATAAAATGAATGAACTTTTCATAATTTGTCAATTGAAATTATAAAGTGTTGTAGATTAAAGGTTTAATTTTTTCTACAGAAAATCAATATCTGGCAATTGTTTTCTCGAAAACTTTTTCCTTTTGTTCAGTTTCAATATTTCCGAACTCTGCCACCTGCATGGTGTAGTTAAAAATGTCTACTAACATCCAATTCTGCTGAACCTTTGTAAACAAGAGACGTAAGCTGTTGTTCAAGGCAGACAGCTGAGACTTTCGAACTCGTCGTGGTCCCTCATAGTCTATAAGGTGTAATGTGCGGCGCACAGAACTTTCAGAGACGTTAGCAGTTGCATCTTCATTAAGATTTGACGCACTGTTGCTCTACTGTTGGATTGGACAATTCTGGCAAGTCTCCTTACAGCTCGAGCATTTAGTAGCCTGTGAAGACCTCAAGCCTTACTTTAAGAACTAGTTTTCTGCTTGGTAGTCCATTCTCTGTACACTTTATTAACTTCTACTTTGGAACACTTCACAAGTGCATCCACTTGGCTGAGAGTGGTTCCGACGCTTCAAGAGCCAACAATCATATTGCATTCAAACTCAGTTAAGTCACGTTTTTTGTCCTTATCTCTGCGAGTAACACTGTGCAACTGATGGTTATCTTGCCTTGCACTACCTTTTTGTAGCTGTAACAACACATTGACGGCAACACATCCCTCTCTCATCTTGCATAAAACTATCAAGTGGTCATAATAGTTTGGCCACTATATATTAATAATAGTATATATATATATATATACACAGCAAAATAAATCAATACCAAAAAAACCAGAAAAAAATTAAGAAAAACAATAAGTATCATTTATTGCGCATAAGCTTCAAGTAAATAGAACTCATAAGATAAGTTCAAAATAAAGATAAAGCAAAGGTAAACTACAGACAAATGAAAAAAAAAAAGGGGGGGGGGAATAATAATAATAACAAACAACTGGGGAAAAAAAAAGAATTAACTAAAGGAAAAAAAAAAAGGATAAAGTTTTTTTAAAAAACCGGAAAATAAAAGATATAATCTTTTCATCAGCCCACACGCTTATATCCGGATATAATCGTGTGGGCTGATGAAAAGATTATATCTTTTATTTTCCGGTTTTTTAAAGAAAACTTTCTTTTAATTAATTCTTTTTCTTTCCTCAGTTGTTTGTTATTATATATATATATATATATATATATATATATATATATATCAAAAAACATAATTTTTGTAACTGGGCGGGGCTACCCGACACATTTTGAAAAGACCTGAAAAACATGTTTTTTTAAACTTCTATTTTTTTAAGTTAAACTATTCTTTTTTTGGTTTATTCTTTTTGTATTATTTAATTAAATGATAAAACAATAGAAACATACAAAAATCTTGATTATTACTCAATATTATACAGAAATATAAGCAATAGTCCTTAAATGGGCGGGGCTACCCGATTCTCCCCTATATATATATTGTTTTTATTGCATCAGTTATATTTTGTGTAATAAAGTAAAATGCAAATGAAAAAAAAATATGGTCATTTTCCTAAGCGGTCATACTTATCATCAGTATCTGCTACAAATTCTCTATTTTGATAAAATTAATACCATAAATTTTGAATTTTAAACTTTTAAACGATTGAATTTATCATAATTATTAGACACAAGATTTTGAACGGGATAACAAACTTTAAGTCGTTATAATTATAAAATTATATAATTATAAAAAAAACCGTACATTTTATATTCGATTTCTCTGGAATTATTCAACCGATTTCGTTCCAATTTGTTTTTTTGCCGTGTTAAATTAGATACTTTAAAATGATTGATAAAATTGTATAAATTAAAATTCAAAATTTTTTTTATTTTTATTGAATTAAATAATAAAAATATTTTTTAATATTTATTTTTTGCATGGAATTATCTTTGGATAAACGAATTTTATGATTGTGTGAAAAATTGTTTGGCTTGTAACTTACTTGACTCATCTCTCATACCAAACACTGCAAACTTCGTACTATTATTAATAAACTATTAAACTGGAAATAAAATTTTGACATTAATTTTTTGCCAATTCATTTTGTACTGTGATTGAAATTTATCTTAACATTAAGTAAACGCACCCTGTACTTTCTAAGAAAATAAATTCCTCATTCTCTTTCAAAATGTACATTTTTCCTGTTGAATGAAATTACTTTTGGAATCAGATTATTCCAATTTATCACAGCCGACAAGTTCTAAATTTGCAGCACTTTCTTATCACAGTGGAGAACAAAATCTTCATATAAATATCCAGAGCGGGCCCTTGAGATAAGCGCTTATGATAATTAGCTGTGATTGCTATCATAGGAGCTAACATAATTTGTGTGTTTTTCCCATCTCCATGGTGCTATCATTTATCAGATACAAGCCATTCCCTTGAGAGGAGAGTTAAAACTTTGCCTCGCACTCAACCAGATGACCTTTACAGTTATTTTTCTCTTCTCTTAAGTTAATATAGTGTCAAGATAAACTAATATATTTTATTTTAGAAAAATATGGGAATAAAACTCTTGCACTTGTTGTTTTCTTAATATGATTAACCGATATGAAAATAGTTTTTTATTTATGATATTTTGTAAATATATATATATCCTAATAATTTAGTGGATCTTACAACAAAGAAAAAAGAATAGGGTAACTGCTTGGATATGTATATATATGTTACCGGCAAAGTATGAAACGCCGGCATTGTATAGAAAGCCTAGGCATTGTATAGAATGCCTGACGTTATTAGGCAAAGTATGAAATGTGAGAATTATTACATACTTTGCCTAGGCATTGTATAAAATGCCTAGGCATTCTATATAATGCCAAATGCTATTTAGGCAAAGTATGAAATAAACGTCCTGATGAGGTTATTATGTAAATGATGTGCATGTTACTGTGAATGACCGAAATCGGTGGCTGTTGACTTTCACCGGTGAATGTTAACAATCACATAGTCGCTTTGGTGAATGTCCGAAATACTTATTACATCCGATTTGATATTAATTTATTCGTGAATATAATTACATTTATTCGATATTTTAATACTTACTGACGATAGATTAGAGGAAACATCAGTGTTTGGAGTATCGAGCAAATATATACCGGGCAATGGTACTTGTCCTTAAAAAAACATCAGTGTAAGGTATACCGGGCAAATGTATACCGGGCAGTGGCACTTGACCTTAAAAAATATCAGTGTAGGGTATACCGAGCAAATGTATACCGAGCAGTGGCACTTAACTAGACCGGACATTTACCAAATGTCTAGTATGAAGTCTAGTAGTAGGTCTATTTAAGTGCCATTGCCCGGTATACATTCGCCTGGTATACCCTACACTGATGTTTTTTTAAGGATCAGGGTCACTGCCCGGTATACATTTGCCTGGTATACCCTACACTGATGTTTTTTAAGGTCAGGTGCCACTTCCCGGTATACATTTGCCTTGTATATCCTACACTGATGTTTTTTTAAGGTTCAGTGTCACTGCCCGGTATATATTTGCCCGGTTTACCCCACACTGATGTTTTTTAAAGTCAAGTGCCATTGCCCGGTATATATTTGTCCGATACTAAAAACACTGATGTTTCTTCTAATCTATCGTCAGTAAGTATTAAAAAACCGAACAAATGTAATTAAACCCACGAATAAATTAATATCAAATCGGATGTAATAAATATTTCGGACATTCACCAAAGCGACTATGTGATTGTCAACATTCACCGGTG
The DNA here is from genome assembly GCA_949128135.1 of Parasteatoda lunata. Classification (NCBI taxonomy): domain Eukaryota; kingdom Metazoa; phylum Arthropoda; class Arachnida; order Araneae; family Theridiidae; genus Parasteatoda; species Parasteatoda lunata. Next base: position 9,004,318 of record OX421970.1, on the reverse strand, counting down.
TCAACAACCACCGATTTCGGTCATTCACAGTAGCATGCACATCATTTACATAATAACCTCATCTGGATGTTTTTTTCAAACTTTGCCTAAATAACATTTGGCATTCTATAGAATACCTAGGCAATGTGTGAAATATAAATCATTTCATACTTTGCCGGTAACATATATATATATATAAAGAGATATAGAAATACAGAGAGAGGTGGTACAAGATATTGCTGTACTTTTCTGTAGTACAAGTAGTTGTTAAGTAGTTGTTTCCAATTTTTTTTCATTCTACGGGCCACCCATAGGTTTTACAGTTCCTGATCACGAATTCTAGCCATATAGGGTGTTGTTTTACAAGGGAAGGGTTACATCTAATACCTTAAACTACGGAACACATGTGCTGAATTTCACTGATTAGTAACTATTTTAAATTTTTTCTAAGACATTTTTAGCCACTTGCCTTTTGTCTTGTAAGTCATTGATTCGTTTGATACATTTGCCTGGTGATTAGTTGATTATTTCAACATATAATTTTAAGTCAAGTTTTGAGCTTTTAAGTTTCGCTTCGGAACTTAGGAGCGTGTTAGATATCTATGTTATGAGAGTAGGTTATTCACTGTACTTTTTTAGGACACATTGGTTTTTAGTCACGTTTAATCATTTGAGTATAAATGTTATAAACATGTTAAATGATTAATTTAAAAATGATACTTGAATACGAACAACATTCAATTTGGTAGCTTTTGGGAAAAAAAGATAAAATTGCAACTATCAAATTCAAAGTGTAAATTCGGGTCTTCAAAATGTTAAGTAATTTTAAAGCGTTATAATTTATTAAATTAAAACTAATTAAATTTTTTAATTTATTGTATTATATTTAATATATGTGTTATAGTTATTAAATAATTTTTGAAACAGACATGAATTCAAACAGTAATCGATTTAGTAGTTTTTGGGAAAGAAAATTAAACAACAAATTTTATAATTAAAGTATAAGCTTCTATATCAGCTTGTGTCAAAGAATTTTAATATGCTAATGATAAAGAGTGCACAGAATGCGTTTAAAAGAATAGAAATAGAAATTTACTCATTTTAACATTCGTTATATAGAAACATTCGCCCTCTTTCCGAATAAATTTCACTAAAATAGGAAAACAAAATCAGCGCAGATAGAATTTGTAATCTTAGAGACTTCTTAAGAGAATCGATGCGTTGGACTTTTAATGAAGCAAGACTCAAACAAGCCTATCCCAATTATTTGAGTCTGAACTTGTAAAAGTAGCGGATGTGATCGTTAAATAAATAGTAGCTGCTAATTGAGACTGTTTCTCTTCTTAGTAAATGACTTCACCCAAAATCATGATTCTTTCCCCCGCTATTCTGTTTTAATCACTTTTATCAGTTAAAGACTTAAGACTTTCAGCGATTGATTCTATGGCGCTGTAAAACAGCAGTTAATTTCTGATTGCCTTCTTTACAGGATGATTCTACTGCTACATTGAGTAGCTTTTTTTTTCCTCGAGAATAAATACTTACGAGCGTATGGTGTGGATTTTATTGCATAAAAATCAATAAAATGAAAACTAAAAGAATGTAGCATTATAAAAGAAAGGGAAATAAATAAATCGATTTGATTCACTCCCTAATGTTTTACTTCTTTCTTTCAGTATTCCGCAAACTGTCAAGAATTTTTGGTGCATAATCTTAGAATTTTGCATGAAAATTAACATGGCACATAATCAAATCATGCAAATCATGTTAATTATTCATTTACAAATGAACAGTGTAACAGAAAAATACATTGCATAACGAGAGAAAGAAATAGAACAAACAAATTAGTTTTCGTGCATTTGTTTAACGCATTTATATTCTATTCCTAAATTTTTAAATATTTTTGCATTGTTATAAATTTTTTATCGAATATAATCGAAATATTTGTTGCGTCAAATAAATATTTTAAAATTGAACATTATCGTGCAACTTTTTTAGTTGAATTTGAACAAGTAGCAAAAATAAATCTGACACATCGGAATTTTTGCAGTAATACTTACCGTAAAACCACTCTAATTAAATAAATACTATTGTAAAAAATACGGAAAAAAAGATTATACGGTAAAGGGGATTTTCTGGTAGTTTACACCATGAGATTTTCCACCCATTAAAAATTTATCATCAAAGACAGAAAACTGCGTTAGAACATTCTATTATTTTGTTATATAAAGATATATAACTTGTATTTGAAAGGGGACGTTAAAGTATTGACAATTTTTTTTTTTTTAATTTTTATGCTTAATTAGCTGGTTCAGGCATTTGAATTGTAAGACGTTTGTATTTTTAACGATTTTAATGAAATTTGAAAGAACATCAGTAGATTTCAATCTTATTACTAATTTCAAAAAACTACTTTCCAGTAAAACGTTTGAAAGGTCGTAGATATTATCAACATAATAATAAATATTTGAAAAATAAATAATGCCAAGCATTTGCCTTAAATTTAATACTTCTTAAAAACTGCCTATACTGCCTTTTTAAAATTTGAAATCTATTCTTAATATGGGACAATGAGCATTGGTGGGTCAATAATTAAAAAATTTAAATACAACTATAAATATACAATAGGAAACAAATAAATTTACATTTTTAGGAGCAAACATACTTAATTTGTTAGGTTTAATGGAATATTCTCTCTCAATTTCAGGAGAAGAAAACCACTGATACACTAAAATCTGACCAGTAACCTTATCGCCAGCTGATTATGAGATTGCTCCATATAACTTAAAAAGTCAATTATCGTGAAGTTAATTGAACCCAATGCCGTATTGCATATCGAATTTATTATGATATACTTCGTTTTGTCAACATCTTTTATTTAACCTAGATTTATTATCTGCTCATATATTTCATTATAACTGTGATTATTTTTGTTTTCTGGGTTTAAGATCTATTTTTTTTGCTTTGTGTATATGGCAACTTCGTTGCATAGTTAGTTTGTTTATGATCAGCATCGCTGTTGTCGTTTTAAATTAAAGAAATATAGAATATATCTTTAAAAAAAAAATTTTTGGATAGGCCAGGCTTACTCAAAATCCAAAAAAAAAAAAAAATCAGTGGCTAAGATTTTAAAAAAAAGCTACGTTTTAACAACCAATCTATACCCACGATGATGTTACTTACAAATATCCAATTGCCAATTAAAAAGTTTACTCTGTAAATTCAACAGTATCCGACTTCCTTCGGGACAAAATTTTTGAAAAATAAATATTTTCCGCAACATTATTACAATTTATATTGTGTATTAATTTTAAACATATTTAATAGAGAAAATCCAAAAGCACAAGAACTGTTTTGTTTAAAGAGTATTTTTTAGATAATTTTAATGAAAATAACTTATTAACGAAAAACACTCTACACGGAAAACTATTGTACATACAGCTATCAAAATTTCTGAGCAGTTTCGTATAACCCTCTGAAAAGTTATGAACCTCAGCTTAAATTATATCATGAAATTAATAATATTTATGGAGTGTTAAGCATACTTTTCCATTTTTTTCACATTTTCTTCACATTATATACTGCAAAATATCTCATAAAACAAAAAATAATACAGATATCTGCATTCTGGAGGTCTGTTACATAATCACTAATACAAGAAACAGTCTCTGAAAGTTTGAAGACAAATTTATAATAATTAGTTGAGTTATCTTGTTTTCCATAGGGAAAAAACAGTAAAATTTTCATTTTGAGAAAAACATAATTAAAGTTTATAACTAAATTTTTTTTTAAAACTATGAATGTTTGTCAGCTGGAAGTTATTATATTTTATAATTGGAATATTCCTTCACGCATTTTTTTAGTTTCATATTCATATTTAATTCCTGGAGTTTTTTGTAGCAATATTTTTACGTAGTTAGTGAATAACATCAAAAGTCTACTACTTATAAAGCATTCAACACAGGAAGAATTTTTTATTAAACAACAATCTTGCAGTATTTTTACACTTAATATGTGTGTCTAAATATAGTTTTTATTAATAATTAGAAGTAAAAAATATTTTTTATAATAATTAATTAAAAATAATACAACAGCGGAAAACACTATTTCTGAAAAATGTCATAAATAAACCTAAAAAACATTTTCTGTGCATCAACAAAAAGTGATTCACAGTTTAGATAGGAAATATACAAGGTATATCTTAAAACTCTCCTTTTTTGTAGGTGGTACCTTCTGTTCTCTCTAAGATTGAAGTTTTTCTTTTTTTGAAAGCGCAAAGTTTTCTACGATTGCATTTATTGTTCACTGAAGAATGTCTCGCGCAATCAACAATTCTCTCAGTATCTAGGCTATATTGCCCAGATAAAGTGTATCTTCCTGGATCAATATTCAGTTCTTTGAATATGGACAACAGTCCTTTATAACCTTCATTAAATTGAATTATGGCAATACTTGCACACAACCGCAGTGTTGTCAGCTCAACAAATGTCTTCTTTGGCAGAATTTGCCACAAAACACCATTGAAAGCCTTATGATGATGGTAGTTATTCATCAGTGGCCGCCAATAATCGTAGAGTGGATATGACAGTCTCCAGGAAACACTATATGAATCGTTCAAATTAAAAATTTATTTATTAAGTATAATTTTGCATGATAGAGAATGGCCATCTCTTAACAAAAGGGATCAAATCCAATACTCTCACACAGAGAGATTTACACAGCCAGAATCATTTCTTTTCTGACGGTTAGAAAATTGAGACTGGGGAGGCCCAAAAGAGCACTCCCAGTCTCCACAAAGTTTGAATTAAAAGTAAATACAATTGTTCCTAACGGACAAAAATGATGCATGGCTAGGAGATCCAAAATTGGCGGTCTATCCAAATATAGCAGCCAAATCAAAGCCAACCCCGCATTACACTATTGGGTTTAAAAAACACCTTGGCGATCACGAGTCGCCAACAAATTTATGAGAATTATTACAACCATGCAACTGAAACATATTTTCGGTTAGAAATTAGAATAAAAAGTTATAAATAGAATTTTGTTTTCGATTAGAGGTGACAGTGAATAAGTCTGCATAGAAATTAAATAAAAGTATCCGTTACATTGATCGATGCAAAGAAAAGAATACATATTTTATGTTCGCTTTTAAAAGATTATGTCTATGATTTATTTAAATATAATTTTATAAATAAAAATAAGTTTAAGTAATCAAAGATATTTTAAAGGATAGGAAATAAATATGTAATGCCAATAATGGCATCACAAGCCTCATTTGCGTTCTGAGTTTTTCCATGAAGGCATTTTTGTAACAATTTTTGGTCGTACAACTCAAAATATGTTGGTTTTATGATATTTATTATATTTTTCGGAAAACCCCGGGATCTTTCATTATATTGCTCATTCAGAGATTGAGCACGCTGATATTTACACCAGCTGTCAACCCCCGTGGGACATTGGCCATGCTTTGGGTTCATAGAGGTTGAACAGCAATGGTAAAAAGCAGCTATTACAGCACAGAAGATTGCCCACATTGTTGCGAACTGCGATTCCATAATAATTCTGCAACCTATCTATAAATGCATCAGTCAACTTTCCTTTGCCACCTAATCCTCTTTTTTTTTAATTTCTAAGTTCTCTTAGTCTGGACCCAACCCTTTTCTGAATATGTCCAATACATTCAAGCTTTGTTACACTATTCTCACCATAAATATCTTTTACAGTCAAATACCCTTTAGAATTGCCATCACCGTAATAATCTGTGTAGTGCAACGAACGAGTTTCTTCAGACCTTTTAAATATTTTCAGTACGCCTGCAGATTCCATGCTTCCAGCAGAGCCGTTATGGTTTTTGCAAATATGTGTGTTATTGGTGCTGTGGGAGAAACGACGTATTCGACAGTATTGTGATGTAATTTCTATGTCTAATATTTTTCCAGTATCTATAGAAATGACACTCACGCAACCATTCAGTGAAGAATAACCACGACGCTGCCAAGTACCGTCTACAGATACACCACAATTCCTTTTATTTTCACTGAGGTTTTTCACAACTTTTGCTGCCTCACTCATAGAATGTTCTGCAGCTAAAGTGGCAGCTGCCGGTAACTTCTTCTCTTGCTTCCTGAATGCAAGTTTTGAGAGAAATGGAGGAAGATTAAGAATAGTGCACAGCTTCTTAGCTAAAGAATATCCTTTCCCAATTAATCTCAAAGCAAAAACAAACGTGTGTTTGTTTCGATTTGTTTATTTTCTTTCTTTGAAGTACAAAATGCCTTAGTAAAACTACAACTTTTACACATCAAAGTAAAATTAGATGAGAGTCCAAATCTAGAATTTTCTTCTAAATACAATTTGTTATCATAGAAAAACCGGACAGCATAATGAAGCTAATATCCTCATCAGGATCTCAATATCAATTATTCGATTGCCACACAGATTGTTTTTATCCAAAGGAATCAGTTCTTTATTGACATCCATAGAAATCGATAATTTTGAAGAGCTTGAAGTAATAGATTCATCTGTTTTCCACAATTTTGAAGAAATGGAATCATTAACTTTACTCGAATCATCGCTTTCGTCAGAATGTACCGTAATATTTACGTTTCTTAGATCGAGAAGTACGTTTGCCCATCTCAATAAATTTATCAAAATAAACAACAAATGTTTTGAAAGAAATCAATAAATTTCTTAAAAACAAATTAAAATCAGGATATAGAAAGAACGCTTCAAATGTAAACAAACTATCAGAAAGAATGCTAACTTTTCATGTTGCCAACAAACAGTAACCACGAAACGTAAAATCTAATTAAAATATAATTCAGATTATTAGCCGAGAGTTTAGGAGCTTTTAAAAATTAAATATCTAAGAGAAATAAACACACAAGTAGAAATGGAACGGAAACTATTACCAACTTCCGGTTTCGTTTTTGTGATTTTCGGTAAATTTGACAACTGTCGTCTGTTACTAAAATAGCTATAACTAAAGTTCTACTTGACGTGCATTCAAAAACAAAACAATTTTGAAAACTAGAAAAATTGGGCATTATTATAAAACAATAAAATAATCAAGTGTTTTTTTTTGTGAAAATCCTCGTTTTTAAGGTAGTCGGATACCTTAATATATATCCAGTTAAAGATACATAAATTAAAATTAATTCTTAAATAAATATTCCCAAGGAAATGTTGCAGAAATATAATTTTAAAAAAAAAACTGAATTGTCGTAAAGAGTTTGATGATGCTAAAAGTTTACATGTTTCAAGCACTCAAAAATAGACGCCTAATCTTAAGACAATTTTACGAAAACAGATATAAATTATTACTTTAATCATTTCTGTTCTTCTAGCTCAAAAGAACTCAGTAAATTCTGATTAATGATTAATATGTTTTTATTCTTATATCCGGTTTTTGCGAGTCTATGGTGTAATTAGTTAATTATCCATATTAAATCGTCCAGAGATTTACTTAAATGAGCATTTTGCTCTTAAAAGGAATAGATAACATTCTCTTATGAAAACAAAACTTTATTCATATTACTATACCAGCACGCTGCCACACTGCTCATGACGTTCTGCTCTCTGCTTTAGGGTTGCATTATAATTGTTATCGGCTTGGCGATGAATTTATTCGCCACTGCCACAGAGTATCCCCTCAGTGACTGAGAGTAACCGAAGAAACGATATAACCACAAGAGCAGAATATATAACAAGAATTGTACAATGAATCTAACTAATAATAATATGAAAATTAGTAAACAAAAATTTAAAAAAAACATAACAAAATTTTTACAACTTTTAAACATATATCACAAACTAAACTACAATAATGAATTATTTAATAATGTATGTAAGTCTCTAATTTTTTTGGAAATCTGACATGTCTGCCAGATCTTGTACGTGCAACAGTTGGTTGTTGTTTAGCTGGCTAATTTGGTACGGTTGGTTTTGACACTGCTCTTAAAGCAGTTTCCTTTAAATAAAAGGTGGGTTTCACTCGATCAAGAGAAACCGTTGTTTTTCGACCATTCAGTTCAATGTTTTTTTTCGTTCTATTAATCACTTTATGAGGACCGGAGTAAGGCTGACGCAAGGGAGGTTTTAGATGATCAGCACGAAGATAAATATGTGAACAAGTTTTCAAATCGGGATGTACGTAAAATTTTTCGTTGCAATGCGCTGTTGTGGCAGTTGGTAGTATTTGCTGCATGTGATCTCGTAATTTTGAAAAGAATTCATGACTGGATGTGGTAGGTTTTGTATTTTCAAATATCTCACATGGCAGGCGTAAAGGAGAACCATATATTAGTTCAGCTGGAGAAGAATGTAAGTCTTCTTTAATGGCTGTTCTTATCCCCAATAGGACAATTGGAATGGTCTCATGCCACTGGTTATTTTCATGGGCTTTTAATGCAGACTTTAGATATCTGTGGAATCGTTCCACTATTCATTTGAAATCGGATGATGTTCAGTAGTCCGTATTTTAGTCGTCCCCAATAAGTCTGAAAACGTTCTGAACAACTCCGATTCAAACTGTGCTCCTCGATCGGTTGTCACGATGGAAGGACAACCAAATCTGCTAATCCATGCATTAAAGAAAATTTGCAGATGGTTTCTGCTTTTTGGTCAGGAATCGGTATGGCCTCCGGCCATCTGATTAATCTGTCAATCATTGTCAAAATGTAATTGAAACTACCAGAGGGAGGTAGAGGTCCAACAATGTCCATATGCACATGGGAAAAGCGTCCATCAGGAAGAGAAAAATGTTCAAAGAGGCGTTCTAGTATGTCTTTGGACTTTTGAGAGTTGGCAAAGTTCGCAACACTTAACCCAATCTTTTATTTGGCGTTTCATGAATGGCCATACAAATCTAGATGAGATTAATTTGGTACTGGCTAGAATACTAGGATGAGATATATTGTGTAGTTGATCAAATATGATTTTTCGATACGACTCTGCCACAAATGGTCTTGGCTGGCCGGTTGATGTATCACATATTCAGTTATCATCAGAAATATGTCATGGTTTTAATTCAAGTTTCAGAGAAGTTGTTTGATTATTAAGATATTTAAGTAGCTCTGGATCATTTTTTTGTGCTTCAGCAAATTTCTTAAAATCTAAAAACGTTGTTATCGTAATAGAATCAATTTCAATTCTAGATAAAGCGCCCGCGACTACGTTTTGAAGACCTTGCACATGACGGATATCTGTAGAGTATTGGGAGATGAAATCTAAATGTCGTACTTGCAGAGATGAACATTTGTTAGGATTTTGTTTAAAGGCAAATGTTAAGGGTTTTTGATCTGAATAGATATGAAATTTTCTCCCCTCTAACATATGACGGAATTTCTTAATCGCGGAGTATATAGCAAATAATTCCCTGTCATACGTTGACCAATTGCGCTGACTTTCATTTAATTTGGTTGAGTAAAAAGCTATAGGTTCCCATTTACTTTGTGAAAGTTGCATTAAAGCACCACCAACTGCGACATTAGATGCATCTACCCAAATACTTATTTCAGCTCCAGGAATGGGGTGCCTCAAAAGTGTTGCCTGAGCAATAGCGTTTTTAGCGGCGATAAAAGAGTTTTCAGTGTTTTCGTTCCATTTAAGAGGTTCGGAAGAATCGTGCCCTTTGGAACAAGACTTTTTTCTGTTTTTTTGCTCTTCTAAAAATTCAACTAAAGGAGCAAGTATATGGGCGGCTCTTGGTATAAATCATCGTTAAAAATTAAACAATCCTAAAAATTGACGGAGTTTAGTGAGAGTAGAGGGCTTAGAAAAATCAGTTATGAACATAACTTTATCAGGGAGGGGTTCAATTCCTTTTTCAGAAAGGTTAAAACCTAAAAAATCAATTGATGATAGGCCGAAAATACATTTAGAAACGTTTATACAAATACCATATTCCTCTAATCTAGAAAATGAAGCTTTTAAATGTTTAAAGTGCTCATCTAGATCTTTTGATGCAATAAGAATATCGTCCACAAAAACATAAACGTTTGTTAAGCCACGAGTGACTTCATCGATAAACCTTTGAAAAGTAGCACTGGCATTGCATAGCCCAAATTGCATCCTCAAACTCTCATACAAACCAAATGGGGTGCATATCGCAGTCTTGGGAACGTCTCCAGGATTTATGGGATGGTAGGCTTTGACAAGGTCTATTCGACTAAATATCTTGGATCCATGTAAATTTGCAGTAAAATCAGCGATGCAAGGGATTGGGTATTTGTCTTTAACTGTTTGTGCATTCAAAGCACGGTAATCACCCACTGGTCTCCATTCTAACGATCCTTTTTTAGGTATCATATGAAGAGGTGAAGCATAGTTGCTACTAGAGGGTCTTATATGCCCTAATTGCATCATGTTTTCGAATTCTGATTTGGCGATTTTTAACCTATCAGGAGCTAACCTACGTGGCTTTGCCACTACCAGCGGTCCTTAAGTTATTATGTAATGTACAGTATTATGTTTGACAGGTTTATTGAGATCAGGTAATTTTGTTATAGATGGATATTCTTTTAGGAGATCGAAATATTTATTATCTTAAAAAATTGTTTTAACAGTATGCAGTTCCGTTTGCTTTAAATGACCAGGAGTTTTTAACTTAGTTTTTAAGTCTCTAATACATTTATTTCTAAGGTCAGGCATCAATTCAAAATTATGGAGAAAATCAGCTCCGAGAATTGATGTATTTACATTGGCAACTAAAAATGTCCAATTAAACTGCCTTCTTAACCCGAAATCTAAATTTAAAGTTTGTTGAGCATAAACAATAATTGTTGAGAAATTCGCTGCAATAAGTGTCTGCTGGGGAGGGTTACGTTTTTGAAATATATTTGCACATAAAATAGAAACATCACTGCCTGTGACTACCAAAATGAAACATTTGTTTTTCGGTCTCTAATGAACAGGCGACGTGAAATTTGCGGCAAAGAATAAGTCGCCTCTACTCTTTGCTGGGTTTCGTTTCCCTGCCAAGTGCAAGGTTGAACACATTTTTCTGGCTTACATTTTTTTTCTGAAACGTTGATGATACCAGCAATGTTCTGCATTTCGATACCGAGAGTTGGATCGAGATCTATTACAAGGATTACTGCCATTTCTTTGAAAAGGTGATCTACCTCGAAATGAAAGACGATCAATCCTTTTATTTATTTTCTCGATTTCGCGAAATATTCTATCTTCACTTGCCTTACCATTAGAACCAGAAATAGCAAAAGTTTTGACTGGGGACGGGGTAACTTCTAAAATTCGATTCGAAATTTCAGTCGCTTTATCGAGAGTTATATCAGAAACTGCAGCTAATATTGATTGAACAGATGACGGCAATCGCTGTAAAAACAATTCTAGCATAAGTTCATTTGGAACCTTAAGAGATTGAGCACGGCGCTTCATAGAACGTAATAAATCAGAAGGCTTTCTAGAACCCAATTCTTCGCCCGATAAAAGTTGTCGAATCACTTGCTGGGAAGAATCCCCAGAACGCTTTATAAGTTTTTCCTTTAGTTTTTCATATGGGTCAATTGCATCGGGTTTCATAAGAATATCACGAATGAAGGAAGCTACATCCGGAGGAATATTCGAAACTACATAATTATATTTCGTTATAGGCTCTGTAATTGCTTTTGGTTTTGCTAAAGCAAATGTGCTTTCGCACATAACAAACCATAAGGCAGGATCTGATCTGTTGTAAAGAGGAATTTGGACAGCCGAAACTTCGGTCATTATGCAAGGTCTTCAAAAACGAATTACTAAATATTGGTTTACAATGATTTAAATGACATTAAAATAAAAACAATAAATTCCAAATTTGCAATTAAAACTATATATAGCATTACTTAATCAAATAAAATAATCTATTCACTAAGAAAATGAATAAAAATAAATGAATTGAAATCCTTAACCGTTAAGAACATATTACTCGACATTAAGAACAACGTAACATTTAGAACAATACTGTTATTTAAAGGTTCTTAAGTTTAAAAAAATTATTTGACTAAATAAATAATGATCCAGTAGCACTTATCTGTATATTAGGTTCAGTTGAATGTAGTTTCTTTTCATTTTACATTATGTAGAACAGTCTTTTTGAAGAAAATTTTTTCATGCTTCTGGAACACATTCTACACCTACAGCTTACATTCGATTTGAAATTTCAATCAATTTTCATGCGTGTAATGTTCGAGGTCACCATTATGGTGTAAGTAATTAATTATCCATATTAAATCGTCCAGAGATTTAATTCAATGAGCATTTTGCTCTTAAAAGGAAAAGATAACATTCTCTTATGAAAACAAAATTTTAGGAGTATTCATATTATTATACCAGCACGCTGCCACACTGCTCATGACGTTCTGCCTCTGCTCTAGGGTTGCATTATAATTGTTATCGGCTTGGCGATGAATTTATTCGCCAATGCCAGAAGTCTAATCACTGAACATATTTAAATTTTACCATATATAACCGATTCAGTTCTTGGAATTTGATGCCAATAAACGTTCAGTTAATCAGTGATTTATAAGACTGGCCAGTGTTTCACTTATTTGCACATAGGAAAGGACATTTTTATAAATAGTGAGTTATCAATCTGATTCTTATGTCTAATCATTTCAGTATGGCAAACTATTTCTCTTCATTAAAAAGTTTACGGAGTTTATAAAAAATGATATAGTAAATTCAAACAAATGATAACGACATTCAGTTCAAAGCTTTGACATTTATCACATGATAAATTACGTAGCAGTGGCTTGAATGCTGTCATACTTATCGTGATGTAGCTGCAAGAGGAGGTAGAAAAACAATCACTTTTCACCTGAACTGTTTCTTTCAGTTTCAGAAGGGACTTCAACAACATTTTGTTCACTTGTTACTGGAATATCGTCATTTTCTGCAGCAAGATGTTTCCTTTTCAAAGCAGCAGCAATAGCTTTGCCACGCTTCGTAGATCGTTTTACTGGCTTTTTCCAACGAGAACTGATGTTTTCCATTTTGTAAACAGAAAAGCAAAAATTAACAATAAAGAAATAAAAATAACAATAAAAACGCTTAACGATAACGAAAACAATCAAAAAATAAATTTTAGTTCTAAAAAGAACTGTTTTTTTAGTAGATAGCAAGGTATCAAAATCAAAACGAAATACAAAACAAACTGTAAACAAATACTACAAATTCATCATGAAAGTGGCAGTTGTAGTTACTGTGATGCCAGATTTCCTTATAATTAAGTACCTAATAAATAAATTAATTCTATGTGAGCTAAAGGTATTTCCTTAAGTGAGAAAAAGTTAGTTTCGCTTTCCACGACTCAGTTTTGAAGCAGAAACGGCGTTAGTTTCGTTTTCATTTTCCATGCTAGCAGTTTGTTTACAAATTGAAACTTTTATAACTCAACAACTAAAGCTTCAATTTTAATTCTGTTTGTTGTAAAATGCTCACAAAAATGTGAATTTTTTTTAAATCACAAAAACTCAAAATCGAAAATTTTACGAATTTTACTCATTTTTAACGCCCTTAACAAATAAACAAATAAAAACGAATAATTCATAAAACATTTTCAAAGCAATACGATATTTAAATGTTTCTGCGTATTGGTGTTTATCGGACCGTTATTTAAAAAAAAATGTTTAAAAATGTAAAGTACCAATCTAAAAACAAAGCTAAGAAATAGTTTTTAATAAAAAATACCACATTGGATAAAATGTAGTTTTTCAGTACATTGCTGAAAACTTTGAAATTAATGGAATTGCTCATGCGTTATGGTGACTCGTTCTTAGCCCACTCCTTAAGATTAATGTGAGAAATGATTTCAAATTTTTAAAAATTTAATTTTTAATATCATTATCTTTTCCTTCAACAGAAACGTGAAAAAATACAAAAAAAAAAGTGCAATTTCTTTAATATTTCTTTCCGCTTTCGTTTAATGTTTTTTCGCTATATGGAATTTATTAGCTATTGCACAAAAAGGTTTTTACAAAATCTACATTAATTTATAGATCGCGCTGTCTTATTTTTAAATTTTATAGACTAGGTAGTTTTTACTTTCGTAGAATATTTAAATAAAAAGAAAACACTTAATAAAAATTTCATAGACATCCAATAGAAAAAAAATTCTTCACTGTTTACTCAAATAAAACTGTGGAAAAAATTAGAAAAACCTAGATGGAGAGGAAAGTTTTTTGAATTCCTTATCTTAATACTGTTTGCTCACCTGGCTTTCACAAAGGGTTTTTTTTCTTTTTCTTTTTCATTTAATTTTTAGATGGAAACTGAAAGAAATGTTTACGTTTAGCGTATGCTTAAAAATGATTTAGTGTGAATCAGGTAGATTCAGATGAATTTTACGTATGAAAACTGAAATTTAGTGTTTACTTTGGATTAAATAAACTGAAATTAAAATTGACTTATTTCAACGAAATAATTTTGAAAGGATATTAAACAGAATGAATTTTGCTTTCCTAATCATTTAGAAGTAAAAACATTTCTATAAGACAAGCAAAAGAAATAATAGTAAAACAAACTTTTCATTTCATCTGTAAAATTGCTGCAATTATTTCTGATAAAAAGTAATAAGAAAAACATTTTAATAAACTAAAATATTTGTATTTGTTAATTTAATTTAATTTGAGAGTATTTTATGCGATTTTTTATAGTGCCTGTTTAGTGAATCATAGTGAAAATTTACATAATCAAATAAAAAAAGAAATAAAAATTTATATCAAATAAAATTTTTAATTATCTCTGCATTTTTACTAGTGAACTCAAAAAAGAGCATAATTTAAAAAAAAAAAAACTGAAATCTAAAAACTTATAAGGTATGATAAAAATCGTTTATTTAATGAAATAAACAATTTTTTGGAAATAATAACTGTTATAGCTTTTATTTCGTTTTTTTAGCTATGGAAATAATAGCTAAAAAAGCTGTTGGATTCAGAACTAAAAAACTCTCTAAAACTCTTTGCTTCTTAACTTATTAATTATGCAGCATCTATTTTGTTAGAGAAATACTGTTTTGAAACTAAATATAATTGATATTGTTAATTAATATGGAAAATTATTATTAAACGGCACACTACTCTATCTATTAAAAAGGAATTTTTATTTCTTAATTGAAATAGCTGCTAGTTTTAGAATTTGAAAAAATTTGAATTATTACCAAACTATTGCTACCATATGCGAAGCAAATAATTTTTGCTTACTGGGTCCTTTGCTAATAATTCGGCGGTAAATTTCTTATTGATTTCTTGTTCACACGTAATTTAATTATAATTAATTAAAAAATTATAATTTCCGCCGCGATAAATTATATAATTACCATTATTCCTATTATTATAATTACAATATTTTATATAATTATAATTACAATTAACTAAAAAATAATAATTATAATTGTACAAAATTATATAATTATAATATAATTTAGACAATTGTAATATAATCAATATTATATAAAACATTGTTATTACAGTAGTAGTAATAATTCAGGGGGCAAAAATTGTTTAATTATTTTTAATATTCTCATTGATTTTTTGTTAACAAGTAATTTTAGTATAATTGATATAAAATTATAATTGCAGTTATTTTAATTATAATGTTTTATATAACTTTAATTACAATTAACTAAAAGATAATAATTAAAATTACTATAAATTATATAATTAAAATATAATTAATATTATATTAATTATTAATATTACATAATTAATTAATTACATGATTTACATAATTAAAGATGTTAGTAATTTTACAACTAATTATAAAATAAAAATAACAATAAATTACTACATTTTTTAAATACTGTTAAAATTATTTTTGTTTATAGTTGGCTACTGTAAATATACCTTGTAGGAAGTAAATTTAATTATCTCTTCTGCATTAAAGGTTAATATGAACTTTTGGTCAATGCACTAAAAAAATACTGTAAATTTAGGGTAAAAAGATATTGAAAAACATTGTACCAGGCTCTTTTTATTCTAAACTACGCCATATTTACTTAATAGGAATAAATTAAGTATGAATGAAAGGCAACAATCAGTTGCCACTGCAAATATAATTCAAGGAGACTCTTTAAGCTACCAACCCACACGTTCCTATATAGCAAGTTTTTTTTTTTTTAAATTTTCGATAAATGTGTTAGAAAACTTATCATGAGCTTTAATAAATGTCAAGGGAGCCGGTATGGCTTTCTATTTATATTAATCTAAACTATTGTTCCAATATAATTTTTCTAAGAACTGGATTGCACAGAAGCTACAACATTTCATAACCCACTCGACTTCAGGTCGATGATAACCAGTTACTCTTGACCGTAAATATAGCTGGTGCGTAACGCTACTCAATTTAAAGTTCTTCATGGTCCCATCAAATTATTATGATGGTTTACGATGGTTTTAGTGCGATTAATGATGGTTTAACATCATTGGATGGTCACCATCATCTAACATGCGTTTATGGTATTTGATAGGCCAGCAATCCATTATGCGTTTATGGTTTTCGATAGGCTGGCAAACTTCCCTCATTCCATGAGGAAAAATGCTACTCTAATTCTACGATGGCTTCCCAT
Source organism: Parasteatoda lunata (assembly GCA_949128135.1). Taxonomy (NCBI): domain Eukaryota; kingdom Metazoa; phylum Arthropoda; class Arachnida; order Araneae; family Theridiidae; genus Parasteatoda; species Parasteatoda lunata. Next base: position 8,987,778 of record OX421970.1, on the reverse strand, counting down.
CAAGAGAAGTTTGATTCTCATGAACCGATAATTCATGATGATCCGTGATAGTCCATGATGGTTCCAACTATACATTTCCATAATGGTTTAATGGGATTTAGTGTTGGTTCTCAGGAATTTACCATCAAAACAATTTGTTTTGTTTTTTTATGTTGCCCCATCACAAATCAGTGTAACTTTCTACATTGGGATGATGGCTGTCCATGATCATGCCAACATTTGATTTTTAAGAAACTATGATGTAAATTTCTGATGATTTAACATGAACAAACCATCTAAAAAAGTTGCTATTCTTATGTTTGATCATCATAAATCAGACCATATTCCTACATTGGGTGATGGTTACTTACGTTGGTTATCATCAAAAATATAATCGTTCATGATGGGATTATTGATGGTTGCAATCAAGATTATTTTTGTCCATCAATAGAAAACCATAAAAAATTTTTGACTTGGGTAATCAAGTTGCCAGCACCGGTGGTTAAGGCTCCAAAAGTATTGTGAAGCAATATCTATCATGTTATGAAATATTCCGCAAAAATATTCACAAGTTTACTTCTATAAAGTAAAAACACATAAAATTGATATATCTATTTTACAATTTAAAGAAACAAAATTTGAGTTATAAAAAATTAGAAAGCAACATTATAAAATCTAAAGAAGTGAAATACAGCGCACAATCTTCTCATGCACTGCTTCTCATAATAATTGTTAGAAATGTCTAATAAATCAAATTAATTTTTGTTATATTTTATAAAAGAAATGAGATGCTTAAAATCAAAGGAGACCAATAAAAATTAATGAAGTACAGCTCAATGCACTTTGTTAACGATGTACTTTTTCGAAAGTGAAGGAGCTGTTTATCAAGCTATTGAATTTCATTGTTTTTCAACTGTAAAAGAGCCGTTACGGCGCCACGGTTCGTTAGTCGAGAAACAAAAGAATACTTTGGACTCGTTTCGCTGATTGAATTAGAGTTTCGAACAACATGTCTCAAAAGTGAAAAAAATGCCTTTAAGAAAAGGAATATATTCTTAATTTAGTAAAAAATAAAAATCTCGGAAATAAATTACAGTATTTTTCACTGGCAGCAACATGGAAAAGTAAAGATTCGACTTTATATAATATTTATTTATTTTATTTATTTAAAAATATCATAAAAATACCTACTGTTCTATAATACTCCCATGTGCTACATTCAATAATATAAAGTAACAGGTTCAGTTTTATGTTTTATTACGTAAATACATAAAAAATTGAAAACTGCGTTTTTCAAGAAGAGTAATGAAGCGGAAATTATTTCATTTTTCTTGAACCTAACATAAAAAAATGTAAGCGGCACTACTTATATCTATTTTAGTCGGGAAAGTATTCAGTGGTTATAGAACATTGATGCACTCAACAATTTTCGTTTTACGCCTGAGAAAAATAAAATTATTTTCTTGTTACTAGAAGATTTGAAAAATTTAGTTTTTAGACTTTTTGTTTTAATTTAGTAAATTTTTCTTTTTCAGTTTTGTGTTTTTTAGGTTAAATTAAATATTTAGTTTTTAACTAGTTTCTAGATAAAGGGTAAATACCAACTATAATGTGAAAATCGAAACTCCCGGTAAAAAATTACCATATGAACAGAAACAGTACCTAAAAGAATGTTTTAAATATATTTAGTTTTATAACCAGAAAAGTTGTTTCTTCAGAAATGTATTTACCATACAGCATGCATGAATAATGCATCTGAATTAATTTCATCGAGCAGTAGAAATTACAGCTCCATAACTAAGAATGAAAGTTCTAGAAGAATGGCAAAATTTTTATTGACGATAAATTCCTCTGTTGAAAATAAAGCAAGAAATTCTGCTTGTTGTGGCCCAGGAATAATTCAAATTCGGGTTATATTCCAGCATACAGTCAAAATTTAATTTGTTTTGAGGCTGTCATATTTCGAATTTATTTCAAACTTTAAAATGACGATAAATTTCTTTGTTGAAAATAAGGTTATAAATACTACTCTTAGTAGTCAGTAAACATTAAAGCTGACATCAAATACGGAGATTTGGTAAAGATTTTAAAGCTATAACTAGCAAAAAAATGATCGAAATTTCAATTGAAAGATCTACCCCATACAAGCATAAAACAGAATCAACGAAAGCATAATAATATTAACTGAAAACATTACTTTGCATCCAGTACTATGGTTTACATTGTATTAAAAATTCATAATACATGAATTACATGCTATTATAGTTGGAATTAATAGGGATGGTTGATGTTATTCTAGTTTAAAGAAAATAGTTTAAAATTATTTTTAGGTCAGTTAAAATCTCCATAAGAAATCATGAAGAAGTAATTTATAGTGTGAATTAATTTTGCGATGAAGTTTTTATTAAAAAAGAAAATGGAATTCCAGTTTATGATCATACATTTATTTAAGACCAGTTATTTTTTAAGAATAGTAGTTATTTTTTAAGAACATTGAAATCGATAAAAAAAATCATAAAGATAATGTATATTTTGGACCAATTTGGAACTGAAACTCTTATATAGATAAACTACTAGTTTATAGAACATCAATTATAATTATTTTTATTACAGATGAAGTAATAAAAAGTAGATGAATGTAATTTATAGTTTGGATTAATTGGAAGATGAGGTTCTTATTCAGATAGAAAATTGTCTACATGAAAGATAAAAGTAGAGATCGTTTATAATCAAAACTGAGAAGTAAATGTAGGAATAAGATAGAATTACGACCTCATTTATAAATGCCTTTGACATATGATTGCTGAGGGAGTCTCAAAGGGATAATGAACAATACCGGCTAAAGCTTTAGATAAATTTCACAGCAAATCACTATCATAGATGTCATTCTTTGCAACTTTCTCATTACTTTCACCGTATCTATCAAATATTGAACCAAATAACCAAAGTTTATTTATTTTTGTTAAGACTACCTTTTAAGACACTTAGATTACATTAAATAATTTGTTTTTATCTGAGTTACCTTAAGTAATATTACCAGCTAATATTATGATTTAAATCACTCAAAAACACTGATGCATTGATGATAATACTGATCATGATGTACCAAAAATACTGATCGAATTAAAAAAATACTGATTTTAGTTTTTAAAATAGAATGCAATTCTCAAAAGAAAAATTCGAAGAATATAGGAGTAGTAAAAAAATAATGAAGGTACTGAAATAATTCAATTTTTAAACCAATCTAAAGGAACATTTAACACAGAGTCGACCGGACTGTGTAGTAGTCAGATAGCTGACCTCACATCAGAAAGGTAATGGGTTTGAACCTCGGAAAAGGCATGGGTATCCTTTCATTCTCTGTACTATCTGTCCTTACTGTGGGATCAACAGTGGCCCACCTAATATGTTGCTCCACAAAGGGTGATAAACAAATCTGCCCTACTGATACTTGAATGACGTGTGTCCCTCGGGTGGGCATTGGAAAAATAACATTTAACTCAGATAAACAAGCTTAATCCTGAAGGTTTTTCTTCAAGCTTGGTAAAGGTAAGTGATACAATTTTCAAATGGTAGGAACATTTTGAATTATTTTTATTGTTTGACTTTCAGAGTGTTTTGAGTGCTTTACATATTTAGGGAGCCTACTTAAGTCCTTATCAAGCCAGTTAAAAGACGCTATACCAAGCGAAAAACTTGCAATCTTGCAAGCTCATTGCAAATTCTGTTTTATCTCCATTGGTTCATTGAATTTTAAAGTTTGGAGAAAAGTGAATTCAGACGTTCCTATAATAAGCCCGACAGTTTCCAGTGTTGAAAAAATATTTTAAAAATATCAAAATGCAAACTAATTATTAGATGAGAACTTTCCCACAACGTAATTCTAAGTAATCTTCTCCTAATTTAATTGTTTTTCGAAAGTTTGAAAAAAAAATCATAGTTTGAAACTTTGAGGCTTATTCTATTAGGCATGCCTGAACTCGAATTGCATTTATGTGAATTTGCCTTGAAGGATATATCCCGTAGCATAGCGTCCTTTTAGCTGCCAAATTACAGTAGCTATAGTTAAAAATTGATGTTCAGGTATAGTAAAGTAGCTATATCTTTCAACATGAGACCTCTTAAAATACCTCAAACTCATTGCCAAAAAAGGAGGACGTTAACACAAAAGCGGTTTGACTTGACAAAAAAAGGGAATCATGAAATTATAGGGCATTATCGATTTAAAACAAATATACACTTTGGAGTCTTAAATTTTAAAGACCTTTAACTTCTTTTATTTAAACGTTCGGGACTTTCTAAATCCTTTCAAAAAGAATAAATAGTTCAAATAATAGAAGAACAACAGGAAAATAAATCCAAGATTACGTTGGAATTTGAACCTTCTATATTTACTCTTTCGAAATCTTGACAGAAAGGAAAATCCCCTCGGCCACAGAAACTCCTATAATTACATCGCCGTTAGCAATAGTTCTCCGTGTATCGACGACCATTTTCTTATTCTGCGTGTAGCATTTCATTCATTTTTTAAATAACAAAATGATTAAAAGAGATTTAATATTTTTAGCTGTTTTAAAAATGCGTGTTCATTTTTAGTCTAGGCATTTTTTTTGTGATATAATGTATATACTATGAAAATAGAGCTATTCTATTCAATTTCACTTCAAAATAATTTTTTTAAATTTTTAACATAATTTTTATTTTTTTATTTTACCACTTTTAGTATTAAAAGTATAAACATTATAATTTCAAATTTTTTATTTAACTTCTTTTATTGAAATTGAAAGTAAAATAAAAGTTATGTCTAAAGTAATTGCAATTGTTTTTAATGCAATTATCTATCAGAAGTCGGTATATTAAGAGTAGATATAAACAAATTATGATAAAAATCACAAAACTGTCCATAACTCAAAAATTAATTCAAAGAATTTAATGAAACTGACTCACATACTAATATATTAAATAACATAAAAAGTAGTAACCAGAAAATAGTTGTGTTACAGGAATTCAGATGCGTCGGTTTGAAATAGAAAAGGAACCTTCAGTTTTGACAATGATCACCTGCTGCATAAAACAGCACATGCATTGGAAGCGGGAGACATTGTTCTTACAAAGCAGTTGCAAGCGTGGTAAGGGTCTAAGTAGGAAAGTTGAGAGCAGCTACACTTTTTCTTAAAACATCCCAAACATGCTCGATAGGATTCAAGTTTGGTGATCGAGCAGGCCACTCCATGCGCTAAATTGTTTGCTGCTGAAGATAATCATCCATGATACAAGCCCAGTGCAGCGTTGCGTTATCGTCTTGTAATACGAATTCGTCACCTATTGCACCAGTAAAAGTGTGCACAAAAGCATTAAGGTTGTCGTCATTATACATGTGAGCATTCAAGTTTCCACCTAGAAAGACAAGCAGGTCTGTATATCCACGCAACACAAAGACGTACCACTCTAAACAAAAACAATGCTTCTTTGGTATGCATCTCTTTCGTACAGGTTTGATGGGTAATATCGGGTTCTCTCCAATCAAATAACGCCTACTATCACTTTTGAGATTACACCTGAACTCATCTGTGAAGAGAACGAACCTCCATTTCCCAACTGACTATTGGATATGTTGTTGCACCCACCTCAAATGTTCGCTTCTATAGCGTGACGAGAAAGATACGCAAATGGCTGGTCTAGCGAACAAACATGTTCGTGAAGCCTTCTACGATGCTGTCATCAATCATAAGGTGACTGCACCAAGAGATGATCTGAACTGACCCGGAGTTGCATTTCTATTCCTTCGAATACGTAACTATAAATATCGGTCATCGGGGCTCATTTTAGCATTTGGCTGTCCTTGACTGAACCTTCTGGATGCCAAGTCTGTGGCTAAAAATTTTTGCCAAAGTCTAAGAACAACGTACAGACTCACATTTAGCCATTCGGCAGAGACACTAATTGACACATTGCAGTTTTATTTATTTGACAACATATTCAAACTTCATCTTTATTGACTTAATTATTTTCGGAGAGTTATTTTAATTTTTCTTTAATTTACTAAAACCAGTTAGAGTTCAGAGCTGTACTTTTATATTGTATATTAATACAAAATGACGGATTTTAAATTTCAGCATACTATACATTTAAACATTTTCGTAAAGAAAGTTAATCTCGCTGTTTTGGTTAGAAATGAAACGGTTATCATAGGGATTTTATAGAACGCCGAAATATTCCTCTAAGAATAAAACTAGAAATTTTGGAATTGTTTCGTTTTTGGTTTTTTAAAGCAAGCTTCATTTCTTTCTTCATGTTTTCCTTTTATGGGAAAAACCGATTCTTCATGCTTCTTTTCCAATGTTTTTCAAACAAAAACTGAGACTAAGATTTCTTGTGTAAGCAATTCTTTAGTCTTCACTCAAAATATATAAATAGTGAATAAGATACATAAAAGATAGCTTCACATAGCAGCTTATAGTGTATTTCAGTATTAAATGTTTTTTTTTTTTTTCAATATTGTTGCTGTTCTGAATATTTATTTTCAGAACATCGATAACAGATCACAAAGGATTACTTCGTAGTTATAAGATATTCACGAAGAGGAATCTTGTTTTTTCTCCTTTCGCACATCAGATTTGAAATATACTTCTTCGCTTTTTTTAAAATATATTTCTTCAGTAACAGAAAATATATTTTGACAGAATGTAAGCAACAGGAATGATCTTTCGTGTAAAATGAATAAATGTATGCACCAGAATGCTCATAACATCCCATAAATATTTAATTGAAACTTTTATTCGTCATAAAGCTTTTTAATTTACCATTTATTCATAAAAAATATTCAATAGATACTTCTTAAAACTTCTTAATTTTTTTACAAAATTTTATGCTTTTAATCAAATAAGTACAACACAAAACCCCTTTTACAAATCTTTTGTTTGTTCAGAAAAATAAATTTTCAGACTATTTGAACATTAAAAAGTGATGTTTTTAATTTTTAATAATACTGAAAATATAATACACTAGGAGCCTTCGCCCCCTGCTCGCTAGCGCTCACCAACCCCAGGAACTGCTTTCGCAGTTCATTTCGGATTGCTTCGCAATCCAATGCTCGCTTTGCTCGCTCATTGGATACGTTCTTAACTTCTAGCTTTTGTATACTTTTTTGAATACTGAAGTTCCGAAAACTTTTCACTGCAGAAAATTCTAAACCTGTACATTTCAATATTAATTTGAAATTGCAATTGTTAATTTAGGAATTTGGCAATACAAATCTTAAAGAATTGAAGGATTTGTTACGTCAAGCGCTCAGGTATCATAATTTTGATTTATGTTGCTAAGTTAACTTTCAAAAAATTCTATGGCTGGCAACAGCATTTTTATTTTTTAAGTTGTTTATTTTTATTTTTGCCGCAGCTGAATTGAACAACCTGATAATGCTGACTCTGGTTATTGTTTCCGTTTTTAAAAGCGCTATATGTTGAGCCACCTCAGCTAGATTTGGCATGTGACATTTTTAGATGCAATCATTGGTCGATTTTCTAACGTTGCCATTCGGGAAGTTGTAATGAGGCTTTTTTTTTAGTGCCGTGTAAGAGAAATATATATATAGATTAATAATTTATTTTTTTAATATCTCTGTATATAAAAGCATAAGTCTGACTGGATATATGTTCAGCTAAAACTGGAACACCGATATAGATCTTGTTCTTTTTTTTTTTGTTTTCTTTTTCGCTATGGGGTAGTCGTGTGCTGTACCTATCACAACAATCCAATGACATTTTGTTCGGAGCAATGTCACAAATATGAAATTACATTGTTTCAACACACCAGTATTATACCTTATCTTTTCACTATAATTTTCATATTCATTTTTATTCCTGTTTGAAACATCTTTTCTTACATTATTTCAATCATCATATTTTGCTTTTGTTCTATCATAAGAAATATATTTACTATCAAAGTCATGTTTAGTTTTGATTTTATCGAAAGCACTTTTACTCTTTGCAGAATCACTTTTCATTATTTCATAAACTTTAAGTTTCTCTTTAAATTCGGACAAATTTTTGCAGCCGTACAAAACAATTTTGTTTTCATGTTTATCGTTAATCCCCTTTACATAATGCATAAAAGCAGCAGCATATATTTTTCCGAAATTGCAGATCTCTTTCATCTTTAAATAATATTCTTGAGCCGATTCACAATTCTTCATTCTACGTCTACTCAAAAGATCATGCAAATTAGCAGAATTAATTTCAAAAGAAAATTCATCAATCAAAGATTTTAATTTTCGCCATGAATTTATTTCCGGTACAGTTCTGACAAATAAAGAGGCGTTGTAAATCAGACAAATTAAACAATTTTGAAATATTTTCGAAATGTTCGATCCAATGAACAATATTTTCATGCGATTCTGCATTATACTTAGAAATAACACTTTCGATATCAGAATAATTAATAGCAACATTTTGAAATTCAAAATTTCTTCAGGAATTATTTTTATCTATTTAACAAGAATTACTGTTTTTATTTTCATCATTGCACAGCATTGAAAAATTAGGTTCCTTCTTTTTATTCAAAGTTTCAGTTTCGTTTCCGCTTTCTTCGTCTGACTCAGAGCTAGACGCGTTGGCGTCGTTTGCGAGCTCTGAAAGTTTTTTCAAATCCATTAACAAGGTCAACATGTTTATTGCAATTTCTGTTTTATTGCCTTCGTATGAAATATTTAGAATATTGGAAAGAGTCATTAGTTGGTTAAGAGTGAATTCTTTTTCAATATTTTTTAATTTATTTTGAAATTCTTCTAAAGTAGAATTGAAACCAGTAAAATTTCTTAATCGTTTTCTGTTTGAACGGTCGCCTTCTGCATCAAAAATAAATTTATGTAGAAGTCTAGCAGCTAACATAGAATATTGCAAGTGTGCAGCTTACATAGTCTGGTTGGACTTCTTGCTAGATCAGCTTACAGCTTTGTGTACAGGAACTGGCACCACAGATATATATATTTATATCACTTTCATTTGGTACCTTAAATTTTGTGATAACAAATACGGGAAAATTCGTTCAAAAAATATATTTTGTAAAATTTGCACAATTTCTTTACATTTTTGTAATGTTAAAAAAAATGTAAAGAAATTAAAAAAAAATCTTAAAAAGTTTCTAGCTTTAGTTTAATTGAATAAAAAGTAAAGTTAAAACTAATTAAAGTTTTGATTCATATAAAACATAAATATTTCTTTTTTAAAAAAATATGAATAACAGCATTTTTTAAACAATAAAAATGATCAGAATTCTTAACATTTTTGTAATGTTTATCTATTTAAATGATGTGAAAACACAAATTTACATATTGTGAGAAAAATACTGAAATATTAAAAAAATTCTTATTAACTCTGAGATTTCATTTGTATTTCTCTTTATAAAATGTGGATTTCTATAATTTTAAAATAAACTGAAGTGCATCATGATCTGCTTAATTCTATATAAGGACATAACACTGCTAATGACAAGAGAGATTCGAACTGTGTGGTATTACAAACATTCCAGAATAAAGTACACGGATTAACAGTTTGAGATAACAACTATTATCTAATAGTTCATCCGATACAGATGACAAGTTTATAGAATCTGAATATTTGAGTTTCTAACAGTAAATGTCGCGTGACTTAACAAACGACTCTTTTGTCTAATACTTGATGGAATTTTGAACTTTACTAAGTTTCGGAATTCAAGTTACATCTTCTATTTCAATTTTCGTAAAGACAATAGATCTATAATAAATTATTGATAGTTAATTTGATAAAATTAATTAAAATCTATGTTAAATAATATGCAAATTCAAACACTCTGTACTAATTAATAATATAATATAATTAACTCATAATAATTATTGGGATTCAAAGCTTCTTCAAAATTTATAATTTAAATTTCATTTTATTTAAATAAAGATGGTAAATAAATTATTAATTATAAGGTAAAAATTGATAAAATTTAGTGAATATATATATATATATATATATATATATATATATATATGTATGTATATATAATTTTCTGTAATATTAATTATTGATATAATGCAATTTAATTGCAATAATTAATGAAATGAACATTTTTGAAATTTTCTCTTAAATCTTAATTTCAATAAAAAATATTAGATACGTTTTTAATTATTGAAAATAAAAATTTAAAAACAAAATTATAATTGCAAAAAAAAAAAAAAACAATAAGAGAAACAAGTTTTTTTGTATTATTAAAGCATATGTAGCTTTTTCATTTCTGCAACAATAAGTAATTTTCCCTGTAAGTAAAATTTAGATCTCCACACTTACGTTCACTGGGAATTACACGTGCTCGTGTAATTTCCAGATGTATGGGTAACTATGATATTGAGTAAAATTTTAGAACTGTGTTAATGTATTTGAATAGCTCAAAATAGTACATTGAAAGTTTCACTTTAAAATATAGTTCAACTCCACACTAAATTTTGAAACAGTAATTATTATTATTTAGTTAAAATATTATTATTATTTGCTTAAAAGTTACTTCAAAATTACTCATCTATAGGTTTCAGAACAGGAGATAATATTTAAGCACATAAGTTCTCATTTTTTCTGATCTTTTTTTTTTCAGTCAGTCACAGTTTACAAAATGAGTATTCAGAGAACATTTAAAGTGTTACTACGCTTCTAACTCACACTTTTATAGTCATGTGAATCATAAATTTAAGTAATAATCATTTGCGATTTCTCCATGGATATTATATATAACTGCAGACTAAAAACCTCGCATTTTTAAAAAGAAGCACAGGCTTATTTATTTCCATTGCATAATGTTATGTTTTATTTGGTTATAATTTTTTGCAATATTTGATTGCCGCTTTTCATTTTATTTGTATCTATTTCATCTAATGATTCAAATACGAATCCAGTTCTTACAGTGTTTTTATTTTACTACATGTCTTTTTACTTATCTTTGTCTTTTAAACAATGTACAAAATACATTGCTTCTTAAAATAATTCATTTTACACCACAAAGTATGATTTGCTCGAACATCAGGGAATAAAAATAAGAATTATTTATCTTTTCATGATGAAACATTTACGTTTAAAGCAAATTTCTTGAATTCTTTAACGTGATAAGTATAATTAGTTAGAAATGAAATTCCCAATAGTTCAACGATAAGCTAAACTTCTATTATATGGTAGCTTATCTAAAGAATATCGTCTATTCATATTACTATGAAACAAAAATTAAAGGAAGAAACTGGTTCTTTCAAAAAACAATTTTTTCATCTTTTATCCACAGAACGAGAAAAAGTTTCTACCTTCATTTGTTATATGCTATTGAAAGGAAATGTCAGTTTCAGATAAAGTGGCATACTGGTCATTTTTTGATGACTTTTTTTTTCTACATAGTTTCTTTTATCTTGTATTTCTACTCATCTGGAAGAATTTATGATAAAACCATGTTAGGTAAATAATGTTAGTACAATTTTCTTTGAATTTAGAGAGATTCAGGATAATAAGCAAACAAATCGACATTTTCTTTTGTTTACTGTTAACATTTATCTATTCATTGTAACCATGATTTGATGAATATTTTTTATACAAAACAAGATACATTTTTTATATCAAGTCAATAAAAATATTTAATCTTTAATTCCTTAATCTTTTCAAATTCTAGAAAATGAATAAATGTATAAGGTATATGAAAACTTTAAAGTAATGTAAAAATGTAGTTTTAGTCGTAAACAACAATATATGAGGTAATGTTCTTTTTAAGCACTGCCAAATCAATATAGAAAATTAACAAAGATACTTCACTCTTACGAATATCGGTTCTTATTTGAACTGAAATATCTTTAACCATAACTCAATTCAAATATAATGTTTTTGAAATGAATTGTTAATTTGAACCATATTTAGATTAAAGTTGAACTATGGTATTGCGTTATCATTTTGACGAAGTATAATAATATGGTTCATTAAGTAGCTAATGCGGACAATGAGTTTGTGGGCCCATTTGCCTTTTTTTGATTACTTTAGATCAAATGTATCTCTTATAGATAATAAAGAAACAAGACATTTTAAAAGCGATACGTTACTTTGCGAAATATATTTATTACAAATATGGATTTATGCTATGATTGTATTATTCAAAAGCAGCTTCATATATATATACATATTTGACATTTCTTTCGTTGCCAGAGCCCATATCCAGGCATATGGAAGCCTGTTGGGTTATCCAACATGTTAATGGCTCCCCAGGAAGATGCAAAGCACATTTTCTTAACATTTTGACGAAAACAACCAACTTATTCACCAGGCTTTTATGCTGTGGAATTCACCAGGCTTTTATGCTGTGGAGTTTTCATTTGGTGTACCCAGGAGATATTTTTTTTTTTGCTAAACATCAAAAGACTTTGGAAACTCTAATAAGATTCATTCCGAAAGGAATGGGACAAAAAATAGAAGGGTAGATGAGACCCATCGAAAAATATTTAGAGGTGCATTTACAGCTCTAGTAGCTCTGATGGGTTCTTTAATTCTAAATACTCTACATGGTGAAATTTTTTAATTCTGTTTAAACTTTAAGTTGTGATAATTTAATTACTTTAAACGTTCAAATTTCGGTTTATAGTAATATTTTGAGTTTTGCGGCACTTTCTGTGAAAAAAATATTCAATTAATTTTTTTTCAAAGCCATATGAAGTGTATCTCTCAATAACTATAATGGGAAGCTATTTCTCTATCCGTTGTTCAGCCGTCTACTGATAGCTTCAAATAATAGTATAAAAAAAACAGTATATTACACAAATTAAATTAACATATTAAATTAAGGCTAACGTGGGGTTGAAGAGAGACCAATACTGGGAAGCTAATTCCTTTAGTACGTTATATGCGTTTATTCATTTGATCATTTGCCTTCGGGTTTATTTGTAATTATTTAAAACACATTTCTTTTAAAATTCGATCATTTACAGAGACTGAAGTTTAAGCTTATGGTCATTCCATTATAGTAGGATATTTTGCGGAAAACCCTACTAACCTTACCATTATGCACAAATTGATCTTAGGTAATGATTTTTTTAAATATAAATCAATCTCAATCTCAGTCCCAAAAAAATTTTAGCATAACATTACTATAAAAAGTGCCTTATAAATTGTTAAAGGAAATACATAATTTTTGAAATAAATCTTTAAAATGACCATGTGAACCCAAAGGGCCAAAATTATGCTCCTAATATTGCATTCGAAATATTCTAAATCAAATAGAAATTTTGTATTTTGTGGATTGGAATTGTTTAAATGCTGTTAGATGAAGTGAACTATTTCTAAAACATTTTAAACCTTGCTCTAAAGCATTTAAATGTGTAACTTTTGATGTTACACTTGTGAAACTGAAGAATGTTTGTAACGAAAAAGAGCTGGTATCGAAAACAAATTCCACTAGAATAAGAGAAATAAATAGAAAAGAATCCAAAGAAAGCAACTCAGGTGTGTGACAAGGATTGTAGGAATTTGGAAACCCAAATGAACGGAAACAAGGACAAATTACATTGTTTGGGAGCATTTATTCTCATTAGGTCTTGTTTTCCGTAATTGCTCCCTCAATTCTTTTTTTTTTTACAAAGAGCTTCCTTCTTATTTTGGTTCTAACATAATTTTTAGAAATGTTTACTAAAACCTAAACTTACCATAATGTGCTTAAACATTTTAAAATAACTAGCATGGAAGGATATACATATTATTTATATTTTAAATTTAAGACACGGAGCAAGAAGTGTCAAGACATTTCAAAATTTCCTTTCAATTTAATTTTGTTGAGAAAATTTTTTTGAAATAATAGATACATAATTCCTTATTTTTGCAGTTGTTTGTGTATGCGAAAATTTTGAAATGTTTTTTTCGATATTTAAAGACTTTAAGCATTTGTTACTATAAACATATACCAGGCTTTTAAAACATGCATGTTTCCGATATTTGCAGGTTACAAAAGGAGCATTAAAGCTCTAAAATTTTTTTTTAAAAAATCGCTTTAAAAAAACTAACTCGTAAAGCAATTCTTAAAAACAAAATATTTACTGATAAAAAATATATATTTCAATGAAATGATTGCATTTCATATGCTAACAGTGTAAATAGCGCCTAGTGTTCTTCATTTTGTGCTCCGTCTATTGGTTAATGTAACGGATTAGAATTTTACGCAAAATTGTTGAAACCAAGTCAGAATTTTGCGAGAGTCAAACAAAAGAGAAACCTTACTTGTTGATTATTGATTTTATACCTAAGTTCCAAGTAAATTTTCTAAAGAAATATTCTAAAAATAATGCTTGTGAATGATTTTAATTCTAATAATTTAATTTTGTTCTTTTTTCCGTATACAGTGCAGTTTTCAAACTGTAATTCAAAATTTAATGAAAGAATAATTTCATTAATGCAATTGGAGAAGCCGTTGATCAAATTCTGTCCTAAGACTATACCCTAGAGCAGTGTTTCTCAAAGCGTGTTACACGTACCTCAAGATGTACGAGAACAGTTTAGCGGGGGTACGCGTTCTTAAGCGAAATATCTTGCAACACACGAAAATTTCAAAAATATTTAATTTAAAAACAAAACTAGCCATGAAAATTTACGATAAGGTATTTTTCTATTGGCTATTTTTTGCAGAGTTAACAGTTAATAATTATTGGTGTCAATAGCCAGTTGTGATTTTTAACTTTTGTGCAATTTTTTTATAATAAAAAATACATTCATTTTTTTCTTAGTGGTACACAGCGTTACGAAAAAATTAAGAAAGGGTACACAAAAGTCATAAGTTTGGGAAACACTGCCCTAGAATAACCGTAGCCATATCCCAAGAATGATATTATATATTTTTAAGGATTGCCTATTGAATTTCCTATTGGGTAGACCAAACAAGAATTTTTGTAATGATTTTATGCCTTGATTTAAACAAATTTAAACTACTCAATTTCATCTACAAAATTAAATTGCATACTGTGCAATCAGTTTAAAAGTCGCAGGCATCTTTTACTATTTAAAAAGATTTACTTGGCTTTTTTAGTTACAAATACAGCCAGAATTAATTAATTTTCTTTAATTGTTCATTCAATTAGTAGCAAAAAAAAATATTAAGTCTTCTCATAAAAGGAGCTGAATTATTCCTCTCTAAGTTTTAGGATAAAAAAAGACAATAATTTATTTTTATTCTTCGTGCTTCTAATTACTATTTTTCTATGAGTTTCTCTGAGGCTTTATTTGGACGAAAAATATTTTTTATATCCCCCTCAAAAAACTACAAATCTTGTAGAAAGATTTTAATAAGGTATAGTTTTAATTTGAAGCTAATTATGACGCAGTTATATTAAATCGCATTCAGGCTATTTTAATTAAATCCGTAGTAAAATATTTCCAACTATTCTTCCCAACAGTAAATGAAGCATAGTGAAAAAATTTATAAAATGCAATATACGATATTTTTTCTTCATTTATATGATAAATGAATTTTTAATTATGAATTAATGACGAAAAAGGGGCTAATGAGTCAAAAGTAATATAATGATAAGACGTGTTAGATATTTAGTGTTAGCAATACAAATCAATTTTTGGGAGAGAAAAAACAATAAATAAACTCATTTTAACACCTACCTCAAATAAAAAGGAAATATAAGGATAAAATATAAATGCATATTTTTTATGAAATTTAAACAATTCTTAAATTATTATGAAATTCAAACGAGATACCCCAAAAGCAACATATGGTTAGAAAAATCAGTTTAAGCTAAATGATAAAAGAAAAACATTTGTGATTTGCTGTGATATGCTTAATAAACTGATCATTTGATTGCTAAGTTTAAAAAGCGGTCACAAAGATTCTTAAAGATGTCGCTGCTAACAGGATACATTCTTGAAGCAGATAATGGTTATTTCAAGTTTACTGTTTAGAAAATTTTTTAGGCTTGCCATTTGATAAAAATTTATTTTACCACTTTTAAAACTTGACTAGAATATATAATTTCGTGTTTATGTATATATATATATATATATATATATATATATAGCATAATAAATAAATACAAAAAAACTCGAATAAAATTAAGAAAAACAATAAGTTTAATTTATTGCGCATAAGCTGCAAGTAAATAGAACTCATTAAAAAAGTTCAAAAAGAAGATAAAACAAAGGAAAATTACAGACAAATGAAAAAAGGGGAAAGAATTATTTTTAAGAAAATCCAGAAAAAAAAATAGAATCTTTCCATCAGCCCACACGATTATATCTGCGAAAAAGAGTGCTTTCTAATATTATATTAATATAGCCAAAGCAAAATATATCAATACGATAGTGTGAGGAGCAATCAAAAATTTTTTACAAAAATACAACAAATAAAATAGAACACAATAAGTAAAAATAACACGTTAAAACAGAAAGTAAAATATAAAGAAAAAACAGAATAGAACATAAAACATGATCGATAAAGCGAGTAACGAAATCAAATGAACTTACATGAACGGGAAATTTTTCAAGAATGATTTAAAATATTTTCGTAACAAGATTGCCAGCTTGCAAAATATGAAAACAAAAGCGCAGATGGAAATAGCGTAACCAGAGGAGTTTTATTTTAAAGTGCGTTCTTGAAGTGCGTTACTGACTTATGAACATTACTGAAGTGCATGCATTACTGAAGTGCGTTTGATTTGTCAGTTATCAAGGATGGGCCTGAAAATGAATGTGCGCAAGGTAATATTATACTGGATAATTTAAAGAAGTTGACTATAAATAATTTTAGAAAATAAATATTTATTTAAGAAAAAAATATAAAATCGAAAAGAGAACGGAGCATGAATTGCCTATTTTGCACATGATTTTTGCCACGGATTTGCCCGAAATGGATTTGCCCATGGAAAAATTATATAAATTAACAAATAAATCTTTTTAGTAAATAATTTTAGCCACGGATTTGCCCGAAATGGCACATGGAAAAATTTTATAAATTAACAAGGAATTTTATTAGTAAATAATTTTAGACACGGATTTGCCCGAAATGGATTTTCACATGGAAAAATTACATAAATTAACATAGAAAAATTTTTAGTAAGTAATTTTAGCCACGGATTTGCCCGAAATGGATTTGCACATGGAAAATTGTATAAATTAACAAAGGAATTTTTTTGTAAAGGAAATTTTTAGTAAATAATTTTGACCACAGATTTGCCCGAAATGGATTTGCACAAGGAAAAATTATACAAATTAACAAATAAATTTATATAAAATAATTAATATAATTAATAGCATAATATAATTTATATAAAATTATATTATATTATGCCCACGGATTTACTTATTGTTTTTCGTTATTTTCTTTCTGTTTCTTTTGTATTTATTTATTATGCTATGCTATATACATACATACATACATATATATATATATATATATATATATATATATATATATATATATATATATATATATATATATATATATATATATATATATATATATATATATAATAGGTTTTCTTATTCATTTTTTTTTATTTGATTTCTCAAATCATTGGTTGGAAACCACTGTACATAATCATTATAGTATCTATTTAACACTTTCGTAATTAAGGTGATTCCAGGTTTTAAGAAAAGAAAATGAAATTTTTGTTTGCTATCATTATATAAATGCTACAAAAGCATTTATTGAGATATTGTTTTTGATTTTTATTCAGATGCAACAACTGAATTTATTTTAAAAGTAAAAAATAACAGAGAAAATAAGCTAAAAGACAACACTTAAAACACTCTCTGGAACAAATTTGGGATAAAATTACGGTAAAAAGTACCTGCACTCAGGATACCGGTACATTTTACCGCTAATTCCATATTTAACGTAAAGTTTTACGTAACAAAAAATATGTTATATTTTTATTTTTACAATAATATTTATTGTAAAATTACTCAATAGCTGAAATTAAATAAATGTCACTGAAACATTTTACTGTTAAATGGATCTTACGGATGATGACCCTGGGTTCAAGTACTTTTTACCGCAATTTGAACCGGAATTTTTACATTCATGTAGACTGCTAGAATTATTCAAATTATTTAAAATTTTATAGGTGTTCAAATACTTAGAGCCTTAACTAGCTAAACATTTCTTCAAACTCTGTAATGAAATAGTATTATAAAGTGTTGCCAAAGGTTTGATAAGTTTTTGAAGCTATTAAAAATGAAGATGGCGAAACATATAATGTAATAACTCTTATAAGACGATGGTTGAAACAGAATTTTAAAAAGTAACATTTAGTACTTAACATATCACTAGATACTTAAAATTAACATCAGCTACTTAACATTAGGTACTTCTCTCAGCAATATATTTTCAGTAATCAGCAATTAACTTATTGATTATAAGGAAAAAAAAATTATCTGCCGACATAACGCTTTTTTTTTTTAAAAATGGGAAAAAATATCATATTTTGCCAAAGTTGAAATTTATTTAGTTTAGATGATTAAACTATTCTTTTTCATTTTTTACATAAAAAATATTACTTCAAGACACTGGGAATATTAAAAACTTCGCAGTAATTTCTTACTTCATTCATACAAGAAAATGAAGTTGAAGAAAAGTTATCTTTTCTCGCCTGCCTTCAATTTAATACAAACCTCGTAAGTTTTCCTTTGTTGTTTTTAATAAAGCACTTTTTTTTCTCGTAGAATACTTTTTTCTTGTTCTTAGATCTCCCTTCGTCAGGAAAGACTGTTTACTTAAGAAATATGGTTCTTTGTATTCTTTCTTCGTAAGCTTCTTTTCAAAACTTCATAAATATGCTTTGTTAATAAGAAGAATTCTGTTTCTTGACATTTCTCTGTGAAATTTATGTAAAGTAACAAAGGATTATCAGAAAGAAGTTCGGCGTTTAGAAATATAAAAATTATCTAGAAGACAATATATTTATGTACACATTTGTTTCCAATTTTTTATTTAAATATTATGATAAAAAAATTTATCTCCATAATTTTAACAATATAAAAATATATATTTTTTTAATTTAACTAAATAAAAATAATTTAGTTAAATCCATTAAATCCATGTTTCTTTCCAGAAAAACTAAGTTCTTAATCTACAAAACTATTGTCCGGCCAGTCTTGACATACGCGTCTGAAGCTTGGACAATGACAAAACTGGAGAAAAATTGTATCGCAACATTTGAGAGAAAGATTTTGTGGACTATACTTGGTGGTGTAAATATAAACAATGACCGAGGATATTTAACTTTGAACTGTACAAGTTTTATAAACAACCTGATATTATTAAATACATAAAAATAGAGTGAATTAGGTGGCCCACGTGATTTGAATGAGTGATGACAATGCAATAAAAAAAATACTGTTTCTTAGATCCACTAGAACAAGGAGGCGGTTGAGTTGGGCTGACTCTGTGGTGTCTGATTTTCTTGCAATTTATGAAAAGAATTGGAGATCAAAGATAAACCGGAAATCGTTACGGAGGAATGTTGAGACGAAGGCATTGGCTCATATTGGGCTGCCTGGCCAACTATGATGACCACGCATTTAGTAAATAATGAAAAACTGCATAAAAAATTAAACCAAATGAATAATTTTTATGCCATTCTCTAAGGTAGCATGATGAAATTACCAAGTTTTAGCATAATTACCAAAATTCATCACACATTAACAAACC
This sequence comes from Parasteatoda lunata, assembly GCA_949128135.1. Classification (NCBI taxonomy): domain Eukaryota; kingdom Metazoa; phylum Arthropoda; class Arachnida; order Araneae; family Theridiidae; genus Parasteatoda; species Parasteatoda lunata. Next base: position 8,968,119 of record OX421970.1, on the reverse strand, counting down.
ACATTTTATTTTTAATTTTAGCAAAATCATTACCAAAGCACTTGTCGAGCTTCCTATTGTTCTCATACAGCAAGAAACACTGTAAATGTTATACTATTCTGGTAGTTTTAATCATATATTAAAATATTATTATACTAATTTGTTTTTTTCTTCTTTAATTTAACAAGAATTCATTATTTCCAAACATGTTTTGTTAACATCTCTCTGCTATATAACCATTTTAGATTTAAATAGGAGCTCTAAGACTTGTTGTTAGGATTAAGACTGATATTCGTCTTAATGTATGATATTGGTATCAATTATGATATATATAGCTTTTAAACTGCTCTTGTTTTACGTTTCACAAGACATTAACGTAAAAAAATGTTTCACCTACATCCATTTTCAGAACAAAATTATTATCGAGAAATATTATTCAGTTGATTAAAGAAACTGCAAAGCATGCATTATAAAAAAATTATACAATGTCTGATAAATTTATTTTTTGAATCTAAAACAAACAAAGTGTAAGCCTTAATGAAAATATTTTATGAGTTCTGGTGATTTGTAGATATGTTATTTTTAGAGTGTTTCAGTTGTTGGTATATTTATCGTTTACCGGACGATGGAAAATAATTAGAAACATGTTACAATGCATTTTTCCAAGCTATAATAATTGTTTCTAAACGCTCGAAATTTTTAAATTTTATATGTTTGTAATTTTTCTCGTCTTTAACGTTTTTTACTTTTTTACTTGTTTACTTATAATTTTTTAATTTTCTTTTTATTGCTTCACTTGTCTTTATTCTTAAGAAATATCAATTGTAATACTCCTCTGAATGTAGATTTTAGATCGCCGACATCATGAGGTTTAAAAGTACTAAAATACTTTTAAAAAATACTTAAATTATAACACTGTACAGGCATATGACAAGAAAGAGAACGGAACCTTTTTGAAAAAAAAATTGACAGTTTTGACATTCAGGTATATAATTATTACCCGTCGTTGAACAGCCGACCCAATTTTGGGTTTATGACTACTAATCTTCAACTCCGTAGCCTTGTAGTTTGGAACCAATCCAGAAGACAGGGAATCTCCTGGATCAGTACTCCCCAGAAGCATGATTTGTTATGGGAACATGGAGGACTTTGTGACTCGACAAATTTAACGTGCATCAGTCAGTTGACTTTCCAGGTATATAATTATTTTGTTGTGTTTCCTTGCCAGTTATGTTAACATTTAGTATTGGATATCACCTTTTTGAGAAATTTTTATTTTTAATTCTAATTTTTGCACTCAGATTCATTTAGTTCTATTTTATAGTAAAAGTTAAAGTAAGGATTAACGAAAATAGACATGTATGTTTATGTTATTCGTATATACATAAAAATAATTAACGAACATTATTAAAATAGTTCAAGAATTTGTATTATAGTTGACTTCCAATTTTCATAACATGATTTAATAAATAATTAATGACTAATTAACATTTATTAGTTCAGGTTTCAGAGAATAAATTCTTTGAAAATCCGATCACAAACAAAATGAAACAATTCATTTTTTTTTTGTTTGTTATTTTGACAAAATCAATTGAGACATTATGAAAACAAATAAAATATTTGATTTTATAAAATACTATGGCTTGTTGAAAGTATGGTCAAACATAAATTCTGTAAAGTTTTTAAGTAAAATAATTGACATGAAACGGTATTTCTTCTTACATATTTAAAAGCTGATTTCCATAAACTTACTAATATGCTGATATTCAATATGTTTTTCTCTTAAGTACATCAACTAAAAATGATTTAAATCTTGAAATCGTTAAAAATCAAAGTACAATATTTAAAAATAAAATTGAAACATTTATGCAGCAAAATGTGTTTTTTTGTTTACAATTTTACTTTCATTCATAAATGCGAAAAAAACTAACATTTTGTGATTAAAACTCATGCATTAAATAATGTTAATCATCAATGAAAACAAACAAAAAATTCTCATGTTTTATCGTTGAACTACTGTTTTGAACCTTATTTTAACCATTAATTAAACATTCCGTAAATAAATTCTTGAAACAAAAAAAAATGATATGCTAGAAGAGTTTTTGATAAATAATCATCAACATTATGTACACGCACGAAAGCAATTAGAAAATGAACAATTATTAGATTCAAAATGTTATTTAAACACACGTCTTTCTCCAGTTTAATTTCAAAGACTATAAGAAATAATTAAACGGTTTCAACGTTTATAAAACACTCTGAGCAAAATTTAAGTAAAAAGCTTTTAAAGTCTGCTGGAAAGTAATTATAAACTGAAACACATTAAAAGAACGAAAACGTTTTAAATCACAGTGAAGTTGCTTTTAAAAACTTTTTTACGTTGCACTTTGTTTTCTGCAGAACTGAGCCTAAATCGAATAAGCAATTTCATTTTAAATGCTCTTTCCCTGCGTGCAGATATTAATTAAGGTTTCTTTTGTTAAATATTTTCTTTTTTCCCCTGAACAATTTCTTGATTTCTTTTCGAGAAAGCATTTAAACGTCAAAGTTTATAATAAATCCCATAAAATTTAAACTTCCATTTCAGTCTTTAGAAGTTTGTTGCTGGGATGTTTTGTTATAAAATTGATCAACTTGAAGAAAAATACAATTAGTATAAAATTATTTTGATGTTTGTATTCAATCAAGTTTTTTTTCTTCCAATTTTAAAACTCCCAATTTAATTTACTTATTGAACGGAAATAGAAGGACAAATAACGCTAGTTTCATTTAAATAAAGCTCTTTTGTGACTTAACAACACTTTTTTTAAAAATTGCAGTATTTAAAATATTTTAATTTATTATTACAAACAGAACAGAAAAATTTACGAACTTTACAATTTTTACTCCTTAATGAGGAGGCTAAGTATTCAAATTTTCATTCCACTTTTTGTTTCTTTTAAAAGGTAATCCAGTTTATTGATAATCTATTTACCTTGGGGAAACAAGATACCTTAGTTTGATATGAATAATCTTAACATGTTTCTGATTTAATTGTACTTATTATTCAAGATTCAAACTCATCCTTGTCTATACATATATTTTTCTTACACGGCGACGAAGAAAGTCCTCAGTTTTTTGAAATATCAATTAAAGAGTAAATGTACACGTTAAAAAATTTCTGAATTAAAATTTATTTCTCTCGTGGGCTGAAAAAAGCTGATACAAACTGAGCTACAAGTTGGGTAAGAATTGAAAGGTTAAAAGGAAATAGTTCATATCAAAAAAGTATTCTATATTATGTTCTAATTGTGTTTAAGTTCAGTTATCATATTTGTATTAATTTTTATTGTTATTCATTGAAAATTTAGTATTATTCGTGATAATTTTTTAAACCATTGTGACAGTTTTGTTTCTGCATGATTTTTATTGTGTGGTAACTACTTCATTGTAATTTCCCAAAAGTTATGTAAATTGACAGCTTCGCAGAGATAGATCAAAGCTGTAAAATTTCTAATTATGTTTTTAACAAAGTTGTAAATCTCTAATAGTCATTTTTTTAAAGCATATATATATATTGTTTTCATTTGTATTTTATTTATTTCAATCTAAAATTTTTCTTTTCAATAACATATGATTATTTATTTCAATCTAAAATTTTTCTTTTCAATAACATATGATTGAATAAAATCTGCATTTTTAAAAGGAAATTGATTTGAAAGAATTTTTTAATTGATTTAAATTCTTATGATTTTACGCTTGTAGATTTTTCTAAGAGAGTATGATTTGATTTGCAATGTTTGAGGGTTGGGGAGCTCAAATCGAAAGGGTGGTTGCTCACTAAATTAATATGATTGAGTACTAAAGAGAGTATGAGACAAATATTATTTATAAGTTAAACAAGAGAACTATAAGAGAACCTAATAACTGGTATAATTATTAAAATGAGAAATAATTATGGCGTATTTTGTAATTATTTGAGTCATATTCAAATATATAAAGTAAATTATTCGTGCTTCGCTCCTAATAATAATCCATTTCTTTTTCAACTTTAGAAACATACTTTAATGATTGCCAAAAGCTGGGTAATTGTCTAAAAGGTGACCAATGCATTTGGTTGTCCAGTTACAGCCTGAATTTAAACAATAATCACTCTTGCAATTTATACTTTATTCATAGAGCTACGCATTTCTTATGACCTATATAAACAAACGATCACCTGTTCAATAATTCATGAATTTATTGTCAATTTAATTGTTTTGCACATCAATTCCCTGAATTAGTACGTCGAACTATTTGAATTTTTTTGTCTAATTGATTAATTAAGTCAATCCATGTTGTATTATGCTTTTAAAACGTAGTCTGAATAACTGTTTTTTTAGACTGGTTTTGGACTACATTTAAATTTCTTTATCCCATAAAAATGAGAATTATGATTTCGTTAAATTTACGAAACACAGTATTATAGTTTATAAAACAAAGTATTATAATTATGTAAGTTATTGGTCAATCTAACTCCCAATTTGCAAAATCAGAGAATCATATATGCTCTATATGGATGTATGGGTAATTTCCAAAAGAAGGTAGCTCTGATATAACACAATCAATTCCAATTCAAATATAATCAAACATTCTTAATTCACAATAACTGAAAAAAATATAACAGTTATACATTTAGGAACAGCATTTATACATGAATAATTTTGTCACACTATAATTTATTGTAAAAATAGCTTCTCAAAACGACCGGTTGTATATGAGGAAAAGTGATCATCATCTTGCCAGCGGCATGCTTATGGTAATGTAATCATCAATGCACACAAATTAACTTTACTTTCCAAATAAGCTGTTAACCTATCATCTGATATTGATGATCATCAAGTATCCATAGAAGAAAGAACGAAAACCCTTCTCAGTATATAGTTATAGTATTTTTTATAATTGTTAATTATTGAGTTAAAGAAATCCAGGTTTATTTTTTAATATGTATAATTATTTTCTTTTATATATTTTGTGGGCCATATATTACTTCTTTGAAATGTTAAAACATATCAACAGAACTGAAACATGACATATTTGAAGAGAATGTTAAAACATGTTACTGTAAAATAAACTGTTATATTTTGGGACAATATGGTCAGCAAAGTTGCCGGAGATTATCCTTATGCGAAGGGGAAAAACATAATGCAATGTAAATTCTTTGCAACTGATTTTAAATTAACCCAAATTTTAACAAACCATGGAAATTTTAAGAGATATTTATTTTGTTTCCATCTGGAGACCAGTGGAATTTGGGCGATGCTGATGAAGATGCTGAACATATTCTTCTTCATTGCAATCTGTATGCGAGTGCCCGAATGAAATTAAAGACTGATTTGAGGCGTCTTTCTATTTGTTGGCCTCCTGTCTTATCAGAACTGGTCAAAAGTATTGAAAGTCTTGCTGCCTTGCGGAATTTTGTTTTTAATTTAAATTTGTAAATTTGTCTTCTTTTGTTTTCTACTTACAACTGTAAGCCTCATGTTATACTTTGTGGTGCATGAGGAGTTTTAAGTCGTTTAATAAAAAATAAAAAAAGGGGGAGGGGAAACATGTTGACGGAAACACTACAGACATGTACACCTCAGATATTTCCAGTAGACCAGAAATTTGCCATGAAGGTAGCTGTATTATCCTCTGTTTTGATAGTGAAAAAGATTATTAAAATTTTAAATTTTTTAAAATATTCTATTTTGCGCAATTTTTCAGATTTTTTAGATATCGAAAACCATCAAGTTTGAAAGAATAGTCATAGAATTTGAATTTTTTTTTCTATCAAGTCCAGACTTGCCGAAACAGGATTCGAACACCGGACCTTTTCCTTAACCACCTTAACTCTTTAACCACCATGCAAAGCAATTGGCATTTGTTCCAATGTATTAATTATTTGCTTCTGCTTTTATACGCTTTGATAAGTTTTTAACATTCAGAGCTATCTTTAGCCAAAAGATACAATTCGTATCAATTGTTATTGATTTTATTTGTTAACAGAAAAATCCTTCTTTTGACAGATTACGATGTAGTTTAACAGTAAATTTCTGTAGTTTTACAGAACAGAAATTTTCTGTTTGAACGTTACAGAATAATTATGTTTTTTAACAGAAATGTTTTCAGATTGTATACCGAATTTTAGTGTGAAATATTCAAACTAAAATTTAATAAATTCAGTTACAAATTTTAATTAAATTTTAAATATTTTTAAATCAATTTTAATTAAAAATTAAATTTTAATAACAAATTTGTATTTCAAAACAATTTACTTCAAGTTTCCTGTTCTTAGAGCATACTATTTGAAAAAAATCACAGATGAAAATGTATCTATATTTTTATAATTAAACATAAACTCATATTTCTTTAAATGAAAATGACATTTTAAGTTATAAAATTAGTTTTTATATCAATTGTTTTACGAAAATGACATTTTAATGACATTTTCAAACGTGTAAGATAATGTATTTTCCTTGTAATGCTTTACTTTATCAGCTAATCTGCTAGAAAGGTAAGCTTGCTTTTTCGTTCTAATCACACGTTGAAACATGCTTTTTAGTAAATCATAAGCGTCCGGTGGCATTTATTGCCAAAAATGATGACTTGAGTCTGCCATAAAGCTGTCCGATAATCAGGTTTCCTATCTCCCAGTTCTCATTTTCGTTCTGCTAGTCTTCTTATTTCTCTATTATTTACAGCTCTTTAAAAGGATTATACATTTAGCACTATACCTTTTAGCCTCTATTCCATTAACAAAATTAAAGACGCATTCGCTCTTTTGTAAAAAATGATGGAGAAAAGAAATTTTATATTTATGTCATGTAATTGTGCGTTTCTCACAAACTGTGTAAATAATGCACTTACCATAAAAATTCAAAAATAATGAATTGCACTTTAGTTTAAAAGAAAAAATGTGCAAAGAAATGAACGTTAGTACCCTTATTTTTTTGGAAATTGCATTAAGCTCAAATATTTCGAAGCAAATAACATAAAAAGATATTTTAAAACAAATTAAACACAGTAAACCTTCTGAATATGCTAAAAGGAAAACTAATAATTTTTTTCTAGTAATAAACTATATTTAAAAAATTGCGGACATGTGACTTCAATCCTAGCTTTTCAAAAGTATTTAAAAAAAAAAATCATGTACAGAATCAAATCGTTATTCATCAAGTAACCATCAAGATTTTTTTACGTGCATAAGGCTTTAAACATCGCTTGTGGTCCAAAACAGCCTCTCTGGTCAAGCTCAAGCTAAACCATCCAAGAACATCTTTTTCACCCAATACGCTTCGTTAGGGCCGGGATAGCCTGGTTGGTAGGGCACTGGGCCATATTCAAGAGGGCGTGGGTTCGATTCCCATCGGCCGAAGACTCCCCGTGTAGAAAATGGTGACTGATGCACGTTAAATTTGTCGAGTCACAAAGTCCTCCATGTTCCCATAACAAATCATGCTTCTGGGGGGTACTGATCCAGGAGTTTCCCTGTCTTCTGGATTGCTTCCAAACTACAAGGCTACGGAGTTGAACATTAGTAGTCATAAATCCAAAATTGGGTCGGCTGTTCAACGACGGTTATAAAATAAAATAAAATAAAATACGCTTCGTTAGTTTCGGTCTTCCTCGCTTCCTTCGTCCCTCAGGCGCCTAGAGGAGAGCTACACGAGGAAGTGGCTTGCATTCGCAGAATGTGACCCTTCCACGTCCATCTTCGATATCTGATTTCTTCAGTACTGGGCTTTGTTTGGGCTTCTCGGCATAGCTGCTTATTTGAAATTAGGTATGGCCAAAAGATTTTGAAAATCCTACTTAGAACTTTACTTTGAAAGGAATTCAAGGCGTTTTCTATGTGTTTTAATAAGTTTCTAAGTTTTTCACGTATAAAGTAAGGCTGCTTTAACTGTTGAAAATATGAGTAGTTTCAATTCGATTGTTAACGCCCAGATTTTACTTAATATTTTGAAAACACCATGTGATTTGATCAGTATGGATGTAACAGATTAGTCTGTTCTACCCGTGGTATACACTATTAAACCAAGATAACTAAAATAATAATTATTATTCTGTTATAAATGCTTTATTTAAAAAATCAATAATTACACAAAAAATAAGAAAAAAATGTTCCCCAGTTAGCGTGGTGGAGTCTTTATTTTCCATAACGTAATATTTTTTCTAAAGCAGAGAATCGGTGACTGGTATGTTGCTTCAATTGTGTCCCAGTGGTTTGGGTTCTAATCCATTGTAGTGTTCCTGGCAATTTTTAAAACTGATTATGGCAAGGGAGGTTGAATGGTGCGGACGGAGATAAAGTGCTTATTACTAAGTTAGTGTTTATCCTTTTCGATCTAAATTTCACATTCTAAAAAATAAAAACACTGAAAAATGGGAAAAATATTACTTTTACACAATAAAAATGAATAGCTATAATGGATCTCTTCTTGAGCAATCTTAATAAAAAATTATTATATCATTCCTTACATTAAATACACTTAATATTTTAAAACATGTATGTAATTATGAAGTGTTTTTGCAATAAAAATATATAATTATTCTGGATAATCTATAACTATTTTGGATCTGCAATCTTGGTAAACAGTAATGATCATATATCTTATATTCAATACATATTTTTACTAAAGCATATAATTATAAAATTTTAACCAATAAAAATGAATAAATATTCGAGATTAGAGCATTTTGTTCCAACAACTTTTCTCGTAAATATTGGCGTTCACAAACATTACTTATTTTTCTTACACATTTCCAAGTATCTTCTGAGAATAAACATCATAAAATGCCTCTCAGTATTTGATCACAAAAGAGGAAGGGCTTACTTAGCGTGCCTAACTTCATTTTGTTCTGGCTTCGAATATTAAGCTTTGCCTCCCAACACCATAAGTCTCTATTATTCACGCGAATGAAGCATCAAGAAGAGTAAAGCTTTTATTACGGACTTACCAGCCCCCATCGTTTCTGTTTCGCAGGAACAAAACATTAAGAATGTGCAGTTGTTTGGGTTTTGCGGATACAATACATAAAAGAATTAAAAAAAAGACTATACAAGTGATGGGTCAACATTTGATTGGAAAGAATAATATAACAGTTTAATCATGATAATCCACAATTACCACTTAAAAAAAATATGTCATAATATAGAATTAAGATTTTTATTTAAATTTAGTTTAAGATTTTTATTTTTATTACCAGGACTAATTTACTTCTCAATGAATAATGGAATAAAGTCCTTTGACCATGAGAACGTAATTACCATGTAAGTGTAGAGCTAATAAGTGCTAGTCCTATCAAAAAGTTATAATCGGAAACATGTTTGTCCAATGCTTCATACAGTAGTTTATATGTACTTGTTTTCTCGGTTGGGCTCAAATAAAAGGAGTAGCTATAATCAAATACTAATAGTGGGTCGTACCAATAGCTTACTGACACTGGACTTCTGGCTGTAAATAATGAAATATGAAGTACTGCAATTTCAGCTGCAGTAACTCAGGAATAGGTCACACGCCTCTCAATGAGGTCATACAGGGTCGAACTACAGAAAGGGTTGGTCGATGGGAATTCAGCTCCCGGCTCTCTCCGACCACACTGCTGACCTAAAAATACCCTTAGTAGTAGACTGATCATGGGTTAGAATCACTTTTTCAATCAGGCAAACCTTGAGATCTATTCGTGGTTTTTCTCTTTATGTTAAGGAAATGTGAGTCGGATTCATCGAAACGTCCTCCATGCAAGAAAACATAAATTCTAGTAAAACTAACGTACAATATGATATTGACATTTTTAGTAAAAGAAATATTGTATTAAAAACCAAATTATACTGTAGTTAAAGCCTTCATTTACTAATATTTCCGTTAAGTTAAAAAACGTTTATGAGTTTCAACATTATAGTTATTCTTGACTCCCCATGTGGTGACTGGGGGGGGGGGTAAGAATTGTCCCAACGTAGCCTATGCGTGTCGTAGAAGACGACTAAAATAGGTACCCAGCGCTCGGGGGTATAGCCGGATACTCTGCCTCTGGGGATTATATCAGGGGACTGGCCCTCCAGGTTGGGAGGTTGGGGTTGGGCGTGAGGCTAACTACCTCACCCTGAAAAACAATTCCAGTTCTGAAATCTCTAGAGGCTAAACCTGGACAGAATCTATGTCGACAACTTGGAACGAATAAGGACCTGAGAATAGGGGCATGGAATTTGCGTACCCTATATAGGGGCGGTGTATTGAAGAGCTTAATAGAAGTGTTTACTTCCTATAATATGGACTTGTTTGCAGTTCAGGAGGTTAGATAGCTGGGAAGTGATATTCTACAGAGGAAGAATTATAGCCTTTATTACAGCTAAATTCATGACCCGCAACATCAATTTAGCACTGGTTTTATTGTGTCTAAGAGGATAAGAAAGAGAGTCGTGGACTTTGTACCTGTGAATGAACGAATATGTAAACTAAGATTGAGGGGTAAACTCCAGAACATTAGCATTATATGCGCTCATGCACCTACGGAGGAGGAGCCTGAAGTTGAGAAGGATATGCTTTATGCTATGATGGAAGATGCTTTCTTTAGATGCCCAGCAAATGACATTAAATTAGTAATTGGAGACTTTAACACTAATGTTGGCAGTATAAGATGAAAGAATTTATGGGAAACCTAACCTCCATAATGAGTTCAACGATAATGGGGCAAGTCTAGCGGATTTTGCATCTGCAACTGGTCTAATTATTGCTGGAACTATATTTCCGCATAAAGCTACACACAAGTTTACTAGGAGATCGCCCGATGGCCTGACACTAAATCAGATAGATCATATTTTGATTGATTAAAGACACCGAAGTAGTCTAATCAATGTGCGTAATAATAGGGGTGCAAATATTTACTCTGATCGCTTTCTAGTGATGTCTAAAGTAAGAACAAAGATTGGCAGAGAATTTATAAAAAACAAGCACCAGGAGGTCAGAAAATTGGATAACAATGAATTAAAGAAGCCTGAAATCATAGAAAATATAGGAACTGTCTAAAGGAAAGTTTTACAAAAAAAGATTATGTTGAAACCGAGAAACACCAATGGAGTGATGCTGTGTTTATTAACAATGTCGCAAATGAGACTATACCAGAGTATGAGAAAAGTAAGAGGGTGAATGGCTGGTATGACACAAATTGTGAGGAAATGACTAGGAGAAAAAACCAGGCTTACAAGACTATGATTTACAGACACTCTACTCGAAATTCAGTGGGAAAATACAGGTTTTTGAGAAGGGAAGAGAAAAGGACGCAAAGAAAGATGAAGAGAATTTATTTGGAAGAAAAATACAAGGAAATCGAGAATTTGAAAACACAAAGACAAGCACGAACATTTTACTAATTGGTTAATGACATTAGAAAGGAATTTAATTCTAGAATTGTGACACCGAGAAAGAGGAATGGTGAACTAACGTGTAACAATACAGAGACAATAGATGGCGGGAACATTTTAAAGATGTGCTGTTTGGCAACGATGGCCCGGTTGAAGAAGTTGATGTTGAAATACCAGATATTCATGTGCAAATACGAGATGCTGATGTACCCACATTGTGTCAATTGGAGTATACTCTTAAAAAACTGAATAGAAATAGAGCCCCTGGCCCAGATGGCATTAAGGCCGAACTTTTTAGTGTAAATACACAGGAGTTAAACAATGAGCTTTTAAAGGTCATTTGTGATATGTGGATCCAAGAACAGATGCCCATTGAATGGCAAGAGGGCTTGATTTTTACCATCCATAAAAGGAAAGCAAACTGGACTGTCATAACTACCGAGGCATTACACTTTTGAACGTGGGTTTTAAGATCTTTTCCAACATCCTACTTCGTAGACTTCTTCCCTATGTTACAAAAATTATAGGAAAATATCAATGTGGTTTTTTGGTGGGAAAATTTACTGTAAAAAGTACACACACTTAGGCAAATCCTCGAGAAGAAAAAAAAGAATACGGAATTGATACTTACCACTTGTTTGTCGATTTTAAGGCAGCTTATGATGGTATCAGCAGAAGAAAGCTATTTGAGGCGATGTGTGAACTTGGAATCCCTCCTAAACTTACCAATCTTGTCAAAATGACATAACAGAGGGTAAAATGCAGAGTTAAACTCATGTCTGACGTATCGGAAGTATTCTATACCGAGAGAGGTCTTAGACAAGGAGACTCTTTGTCTTGCATTTTATTTAATATTGCCCTTGAAAAAGTTATAAGAGATTCAGGGATCAACACTAGAGGCACTATTCTGCAGAGATCTATACAACTACTAGCCTAGGCAGATGACATTGATATAGTGGGCAAACAATGCAGGATGTGGTGGAGACGTTTACTGCCCTTGAGAAAGCAGCCAAGGATATGGGTCTAGCAGTAAACGAAGATAAGACAAAATGTATGGTATTAAGCTCTAGAGTACATCATGTACAGTCACTCAGAATTGGAGATTATACCTTTGAAGGAGTTACCCAGTTTAAGTATCTGGGTACGTTTGCTACCAACAAAAATGAGATAAGGGTTGAAGTTAGGAACTGACTTTTGATGGATAATAAGTGCTACTTTGGTCTAAGGAACCAATTAAAATCGAAATTCCTCTCCATTGGTACAAAAGTAAATCTATACAAAGCCTTAATCAGACCAATTATTCTATATGATAGCGAGACCTGGGCAATTAATAAAACAGAGGAAAATAGACTACACATTTCTGAAAGAAAGATACTTCGGTCAATTTTTGGAGCAGTTAAGAAAAATAATATTTGGAGAAGTTTATATAATCATGACATGTACATTAAATATAGATTACCTAATATTTTGAGGGTTATTAAGGCCTACAGAATCAGATGACTTGAGCACGCTTTTCGGCGTGAAGATTTGGACCTAGTTAAAAAACTTACTTTTTCGAAAAATGAAGGAACTAGAAGAAGAAGGACACCAGCTACAAGATGGTTGGACAGTGTTGAGAAGAACTTAAAATTGTTGGGTATAAACAGGTGGAAAAAATCTAGCCCAAAATCGCCCTGCCTGGAGGCAGCAAATTGAGAAAGCCTTGGCCTGCACTAGGCTGTAGTGCTGACGAAGAGGAAGAAGCTATTCTTGACACATATTTTATTAAATAATACAGAACTAAAAATTCAAGTTTTTATGAACAAATCGTTTTCATACTAAGCTGTAAGATATTATGATAGAATTACCGAATTACATCGTATTCAATGACACAAATTTTATGACATATTATAAAACCGTATTTTGTTGTTAATTTTGACAAAATCATTACCAAAGCCTTTCGATAAAAAATACTGAGTCTTTTTTTGTTCCCATAGACCCAGAAACATAATACATTTTACCATTTTCTAGTAGTTTTGACTAAACTTTTTTTTCTTCTCATTACGAAAACTAGTATGTCAGTTTGTCTGAATGGATAATTAAACATTTCCCTTGTCTTTTAGGTAGTGTTCAAAATTACTAGCTACGGAGGTGAACATAAATAGCCGAAAAAAATTAAAAATGGTTAACTGTTCAACGACGGCTATAAAATAGGTTATTAAAACTTGCTAATAAATGCCGTCATTCTTATTATTCGCGTAAATAAAGTATCTAATAAGGAAGCGTTATTGTTACGGATCAACAAGTGTTCATAGTTTCACAGAAACGATAATTAATATTAAAGTGCTGTATCGGGATGCAAAATGTCGAACAGTTTAAATAGACATAAAACGGGTCAGTATTTTATACAGAAGTATTATTATCATTAAAGATATTTCGAAAATATTGACTGAAATAATTAGTAAAATTGGAAATAATTGGTAAAAAGTAATCACGATTGTATCGAGAAGTATTGATGTTTTCAGACTATAATATCGAAATTTCGATATTGCCTTGCTTTAACCGAGCTTTACTAATGCATACCAGCTTTACTATTTCATCAAAACTTTATTTATTAACCATGAAAAATTTTTTATCTATGAATAATTCTGTTTTAAAAGAAACGTTCCATATTTTAATGTTGAGTAGCATTTTAATAATAAACAATGAGCTTGTTGTTGGTAATTTTAGATAGTTTTAATTATTATATTTCTTTTTAAATATGCTTTTCTTCAAAACCTTCACTATTTGTTTTAAAAAGCTTGCTTCTAGAATTACTAAAAAATACAAAAATTAATATAATCAATCAAAAAAGGCGAAAAAAATATGCAAAAACACGGATTTTTCTCAAAGATATTATAGAACAAACATAAAGATTTCATGAATAAATTATTTTGAAAAATGTAATATAATCAGCTATAGTAACCAAGTGCATGGATTCAAATATATTTCAACAGTCTCTACAAATATCAGAAAAAAGAGGAAGATAATGTTCCATTGCAGAAATGACAGTTGAATTATACCTTGTCAAAACTCCATTTTTATTCCCAAATTTCAAATTGCACTTACACTAAAGAAAAAACGAATTTTAGAGTATTTAGGAAAATAATGTATTCTTAAAGTAGGAGAAAATAGTTTTATCCCAAAACATTTACCCAGAGAAAACACCAGGAATTTTAAATTAAGCTTGGCACAGTTCCAAACAATAAAATTGTGAATGAAAAATATATGAAAGTACAAACAATTTACGATTTCAGAAAAAAAAATTGAAAATAAGAATGGAATCTCCTATATTTGAATAGAAGAGGCCATGTTTTCTGAATTTATTTGTTATTTGTATGGTATGTGCCATTTTTTTTCTGATATTGTTCTTAAGTTTACTGAAAATAGTGAATTCTATATTTTAGTAAATACATTTAGTAATATGCAAAGAGAAATATTGCTAAAAAAGAGTTCTTAATCTCTTATTAGAATCTATTGAACATAAGGTAAATAACTATTTATTGCATTAGTGCTGGTGTGATTGGATATGGAAGAATTCATCTATTTCATTCATTTCAACAATCAAAAAATCAAAATTCGAAATAAATCATAGTAATTGAATGCAAATATATTGTTTAAAATCATAATAATGACTCGTAAGACCGCAAATCTTCCTTTTTTGAAACTATTCTTGTTTTTCAAAACAGTTAATTCTGGTAGTTCACCACTGGTAATCCCTCACCTTTTTATGATCCTCACCAGTTATCACCATTTTAATTAATATATGAGTTTTTTTGACACATTTAGATTTTGAAACCTTTAAAATATAAGGGTAGCTATAATTAGGATAAATATTATTCCTATCGTTTATTTAGGAAAATGGTCAATATTTTGATTCTCTTATTTTTTTTTATGGTTCTCATTAAATTTCTTTAATTGATTCATTGTATAAAAAATAAGAAGATGGTTGAATGGTGGCAAATGATCCTCACCATTTACCACCATTTTAACTACCAAATGAATTTTCGACACATTTAGATATTGAAACCTTTAAAATATAGGGGTAGTTGTAATTAAGATAAATATTACTTCAATCGTTTATCTAGGAGAATGATCAATAGTTTATTCCTCTTATTTTTATTTTTATGGTTTTCATAAAATTTCTGAAGCTTATTAAATGTATAAAAGTTCAAATATATAAGGTCATGATAAATTCAATAAAAAAATTTTTCTGTATTTTTGAAATATTTTTTTACAATATAATTCAATAATGATAAGAAAAAATATGTTGACACATTCGCATTTCAGTTCTAACTAGAGAATAAAATAGAAACAAAATATGTTCAACAGTTCCAGAAAAAATATAAATTAAAATGGTGCTTTGCATTTGAAAATCCGATGAATTGCAATTGAAATCCTTAAACAAATTTAAGGGACTGACTTTCCCAGGTTATTTTGAAATCAACTTTAACTAAACAAATCTAGAAGAATAAAAAAATAAATAATAAAAAATGAAAAACGCTAAATCTTTTTTTTTTTTTATATATATAGAATGAATTAAGTTAAAACCAGATGGAAAATATTTCTGAGACAAATTATTTTCTCTATATTAACATACCAAATCTATAATTTTGAAATATTTATGATATAATGTTTAATCAGTTTAAAATAATACAAAAAATAATAAATATGAAAATAATATTTTTAGTGACAGTTATTTCTTACATTTTTTGAAAAAATTTCAATTCCCGGTATATTTTCTCTTTTAAATGGGAATCGCTCTCACAATTATAATAACAACTCACTTATTTGTTCATGTCACGATACAGTCACGGTCCTGTCACGCTAAAGTTAAAAAGGAAAATCTAAATAAATTTCATACTTGAAAGATCCATAAAAAGATAAAAAAGA
The DNA here is from genome assembly GCA_949128135.1 of Parasteatoda lunata. NCBI lineage: Eukaryota > Metazoa > Arthropoda > Arachnida > Araneae > Theridiidae > Parasteatoda > Parasteatoda lunata. The sequence continues at coordinate 8,951,861 of OX421970.1, read as the reverse complement.
TTTCATTATTCTTTTAAATTATATGATTCAGGAAGTTATGCATGATTCGATAACAATTATTTTTAAAAATTACCGACCTCTTTAAGCGATTATATCGGTAAACAATATACTCGTAAATTATATATTGCTATGCAATTTTCCTGGAGTAAAAAAGATAAAAATTTTTCAAATAGATATTATTTATTCCCATAATCTACAAGACAAATGCTGAATTTCATAGCATTCCTAATAGTAACATTTCTAAAAACACTTATGGTAACGGACAACAAACAAAAATAAAAAACAGACTGAGAAACAAATCGAGTCACAAAAAATAAACTGGTGTAAAATACATTAAAAATATAAGCATTCTAACAAAGCATTTTAAATGAGATTCCGTTACTTATGAGTCTTTCTTAGACTGACATAACTTTCAAACCGACGACATGATGTTTAAAACTAAGAAATTATTCAAATGTGGTCACAGATTTCCATAGCAAAAGGATAGAACTTTCTACCTCAAATTAGTCAGATGCCCAAACCTCAGCTGCATAGTATACCCTCCATTCGGAGGTAGGATACAGTTGTCTTGTTCAAATTATTAATTCTTTAACATGGTGAAACGAGATATTTGGTACCATTTGTCATGAAATCAACCATTATGAGAGCCTAAGCAAGCATGTTGAATGACGACACACTCTTCCATATCTCTTGAAAACTTGCTTTGACTAATGTGATAAAGACAGAAAGCTCCTCCAATCTTCAATTTACAGGAAAATAAAAATATATGTCGGTTGAATTGAACAGCAAGATCAAAATTATGGACCGTATCTGTGAGGCTCTAGGGAGGACAATTTTAATTCACAATATCCGTTTCACAACCATTCAGAACTTGTAAACATTATTGTTGGTCAAGCAGGTGCTAATTACTACAGAACCTCCTTTATTTCCAGGATAGGATTACGATGTGAGGCCTGCATATCCGTAAGAGGAAGTCTAACCTACATTTTTTTTTTTTTTACTCATATTAATTCATTTCATTTTAGCCCTACTAATTCATTGTGTTTTGTCGCCATTGTTTCAAATATCTATCAACTTATATTCAGACTTTTTAGATAACCATCCAGTTCCTGACAGGTAAAAAGAACAAAACTTTTTTACTGTTTATTTCCAGTAACGAATTACCAAGTAAGGCGTGTTTATGTGCAAGACAGACTCTTGTCTTTATTAATATCTTTTTATTTTTAGATTTTGTAACCATTGCTTTATACCTTTCAACTTTGGTGAGTGTTATACGCCCGATTATACTGTTAAATGATTTATATTCCTTCTCTTTATTTTGTATTACATCACCGCTTCAAAATTTAAATTTCATAAAAATCTGCTTTGTATTTCCGAAGGCTTTCTTTGTATAAAATTTTCATACGCATATAAAAATTTTATAAATTTTGAAAACTGATTCACTAATAAATGTATAAGAACGTAAATTTATTAAATTGTGTCAAAGAAACGTAAGTACCTAAATTTTTATTTTGAATTAATTTCGTTTGCTATTAGTATACTATATTTTGATGAATAACTAATTGTTAAAATATAGAAAACGCATTCAATGATATCAATAAACTAACATATCAGGTGAAAATTAAATAATATAAGCATTTAACAATAAAATATAACGGAATTCTTTCATAATCACCTAAATCAAAATTTCTAAATAAGTAAATTATTGCTTATAAACGAATAATTTTTTATTATCGCATGAGACAATTTAATAAATTTAAACTATGATAACAATACAAATATTTTTGTTCTATCATGTTAGGTTATTTAACTTTTATTATAAATATGTATATTATGAAAATATAATTTTAAATGTTTAGTTTGACACTTTCTAATTTAAAGAAGTTTTCAGCAGAAATAAACAATCATTATTTAATTTAGAAAAAAAAAACAAACATTATATTCACAACTTTGAACTGTTTTCTTTCAAACTTTTATTGATCTATTCAATAAATATACTATAGTTTCATATTCCCATTTAAGATATTGCCTTTATAATACTTTTATATTTTAAATGTCCATACTAAGAAAAATAAAACCGTAATCTTTGTACTTTCTATAACAAACATGGGAAATAATTTTTCCTTTATTTTTACACTTTTCATTAAATATTTGTTGCTTGGAATCTCTCAAACATTGCTCGTAAAACTAGGCAAAGTAAAATTGCAATCATCATAAACTAAAGGGGTTTCTTTATTGGAGATTTTTTTTTAGATAGCTGTAATGGCAACACATTTATTATTCTATAATGCAAGCATTAAATAATCCTTTTTAATAACACCTCTTGGGAAGAGATAAATAAATGTTGGTTTCCGCATTTACACGAAATGCCATCATTATTGAAAAAACCATTTTACTTTCACGGAAAATAATAATAAAACCCACATATTAAGCCGCTGTTTAGAAAGACCAAAAAATATAGCAATTTTCCATTGGCATTAACATCGAGATAATATGGAAACGCTTTCATTATTTAGAGGAAATTTCGAATTTGAAAAAGGTTTTTGAATATGAAAGTAGTGTTTATTCACCATTAAGAGTTGAGTTCAACGGAGCATGGATTTTGTTTTATAGTCTTTCGTATATTCCAATAATAAACATGAATCTAGTAATAATCATAGATTATAAAATGAAATTGGAAAAGTAATTATTTTTTTTTTATCTTCAATGTGAATCCCTTAAAAATATTAGAAGAATAAAATATTGAATGAAATAAAGCTGCACTATTTATAAATATTACGAAATCAATAATGTCAGTCATTCTCCTAAATAGTCACTATCAATCACTCCCGTCTCTAGAAAAGTAAAAAAAAATAAGTCTTCGAATATTTTTAAAATTGTAAAATAGAATTGAAAAGAAAAATGATAGAAACGTGTAGTTATGTAATAATGCAATACGCATAAGTAACTAAATGTCTCACAAATGTTTTTATGAAATAAAGTGAGAATTTTCATGAACGTCCACATTTCTTAGATCACGATAAGATTTATTAGATAAGGAGTCAAATAGCTCTTCATACACTGCGTTAACAAATGGAACTGTAATCAATCTCATTTTGAAGTGCGTTACCATTTTACTATACATAGACACTAATTTTGTAAATTTTGCTTCAGCCGTTGAACAGCTAAAAGATCATATATTTCAAGTTATAACATTTGTTATTAATAATTTTAATATTATATAACTAACTATTATGACTAGAAACTGGGTGATATTCGATTACATTAAGAGTAAAAATATGTATAATTAAAACAAAAGTCTCATCGTATCAGTTAGCTATATTGTATATTTTAGCTATAACTCAGAAGTCTAATTAAGTTTACTGTTTTTACCTGTTACATGTGTTAGATTTATAATAGCTCAAATAATATATTGTAAAATATTTCTTTATTAAAACAATGAAAGGAATAAAAGCCATTCCGTCATGTATATGATCATCATAATTACAAGTAAAAATTACAAAATTGCTTTTAATTGTGAAATTGTTTGAAAGAAGAGTTAAGTTGTATAAATTTTACCGCTTAAGCTAATGAGTCACCGCTTTAATCTAATGCGTTGAATAAATGTACTGAATTATCATTTTTAGTTACATTATTCAAAGAAGAATTATCTAATTATATTATTTATTTTTCGAAATAAAATAGACCTTTATAATAGACCTCTATAAACATATTTTTTTATGAGTTTATAAGTAAACACATTATTAAAAAATTAGCAATTTTAAGTAACTCGTTAATTATTAATTTTAATTGAAGGATAAAATTAATTTTTTCAGGAAGTATATAATTATTGTAGATAATCTTACTAAAGTAAAAAAATAAGTAAGAAATAAATAATTTCTAATGCAGTGATTTTCTGAACCAGTGAGGAATAATAATTCATAATTTTAGCAGTTAATAAGTGCAAGTTAATGCATTGGGATACAAACTTAGACCCTTAATGTTTGGAATCCTAATTTAATGAATGAAGCTAATTGCATTATAATTAAATTTTATCAATGAATATAATTTTATCTTTTATTATGAAAATATTGATCATGGTATTGATTATGAAATATTGTTTTGCTGTAATATTGATTATGAAATATTGTTTTACCCAGAGACTGAGGAACATTGTCCAACATATTGAATTTGGGAGGAAATGTAATATTAAAAATAAAAAGCAGGCAAATTTTTTTTACTTGAATAATTGCTTTTTCTAATGTTTAACTCTTTAACGAAAATATTACACTGGGGTCAGTTTTATAATTTTTTCACCTACTAATTACAAGCAAAAATGTAATTTGGTAGTTTTTAATTATAAAAACATCTTAATTAAATAAATCTATCAGATAATTGGAATTATAATTGTTTTAAAATACAAAAAAAGTAGTTTGATTTTTAATTTCATACATATTCAAAAATTTATAAATAATTCATTTTATGGATATAAGAAATTTAAATGACGAATAACTGTTTGTCTTTTATCTAAGCAACTAAAAATTTTAAAAAATTATAGTTCGTATGTGAGTCGTGTTAGGAAGTTTCATATTGTATTTAACCCTACCGGTGTTTCATACTGTATTTAATAACAATAAATTAATAAAATGCAAAAAATGGCATTTTTCACTTATTACGACCTAAATTAATACAAAATAATGAAAAAAGTGCGAAAATATGTTTAATAAAAATTATGCGTCAAAGGGTTAACTCAGAAACTTGCCAGGATTCCAAAAATCATACTATTAAAAACAAAAACTGGCAAAGATGTCGAGAGTGGAGTGATTGTTGAAAAAACTATTCGAAAAGATTATCTTTAAGATTGGTTGATACCAAGATTTCTATTTTAAAAACTGTCGAAGTTGCTCTGAATGTTAAATTTGTATAAGGTATTCTAATACTCATTAGTTTGGAGAGAAATAATACTTGTTAAACTGTTAAAGAAAACTGACTTTCAATCATTTACAATACATATTTTATTTGAAAAAAATATCAAAAATAGATATTTTGATTCAGTTTCGATTATTATTGGTAAGAATTTACCAAACATAATATTTTGATTCAGCTTTGATATTATTGGTAAGAATTTACCAAACATAATATTTTGATTCAGCTTTGATATTATTGGTAAGAATTTACCAAACATAATATTTTGATTCAGTTTTGATTATTATTGGTAAGAAGATATTATTGGTTCAGTGAACGCACAAAGTCAAAGTTGTATAAGTTAATAATGACAAACGATTTTTAAAAAAATAGTTTGAAAAAACGAAATGAGGTAGAAAAGTAGAGTCTTGTTTAGAGATATTGTTTCTTACCATTTAAAAAATTAGTAACAAAAATCCTTTATAGATGACGCTGCCGTAAAATTGGTAGTCAAGCTTTAGCCAAGTAAATATTTGGATGGATCTATGCTATTGTCTTTAGGTACCGCCTCTTATTTTCTTTAATTGGCCATGACTGAAATTAAATATTAGAAAAGCACAAATTTATTACTCGATATATTCCAAAAGTATTTCTTTGCTTTCACATGTATGCACAGAAATACATGTTTTTAACATGTTATTTCCTAAACATAAATTGAATGTTTATTCGCAGCTTTAAGCATAGTCTTAAGGTTTTTTTTGTTGCTCATTTACGTTTAAAATAGATAAATATCGGAAATAAAATACATAAACATCAGCTAGAAAAAAATACATAGCTCAGATACTGACTGATCTAAATAGCATTTCTTTTTTTTTCTTCTATTTTTCCTATTTTTTTTTTTTTCCATTTTTCCTATTTTTTTCTTTGTAAACTGTAATCCGCTTCCCTTTCCTGTCTTTGCTTCGATCTTGAAAGCATTGCTTTCAGATCATGAAAAAAAAAAGTGTTTCGTAGTTGTCGGATTTTCACGAAAACAATTCGTGTTATTTTGGTTGTTTTTGGTTGGAATAAAAAAAGCTTCCCTCCTTCGGTGGAAAAATAAATTTAACAGTTTTATTGCACAGTAGAGACTATCGTAAATCGTATGTGATGGATTGTTTGAAGTAATATTCTTTCAAAGTTTTTGGATGATGGACATTGGATATATACAATACATGCCTTAGAAATATTATCTGTTTCTAACGGCAACTTGTATTTTGGTTTTGTATTCTAAATCTATATTTTATATGCTTATCTAAATTTAAGTTTTCTGCTTCAATACTTTTGAAGAACTAAGTTATAAATCTTCTTTATTTATATCATGTGGATTTGTAAAAATGTACTCTTAATAATTGGCTTGCCTATTATTTATTTATTGCGTAAATATAAACTTGATAAAATACACGATGCAGCTTTATAAGTGCAGAATGATAATGTTCTGGTGGTTTTGTTTCATTTATCATTAACAATAAAACATAAAACACCTTTTGTTTGCGATAATATTTGCTACCATTAAACATGATTCTGAAGCTTATAAATACAACACAAATTACAGTTTAAGAATAGAATAAATGATTAAAAGGATTGTTAAAGCACTCTTTAACTAATGTTATTATGCGTTTTTAACAATATGTTACCTCTTAATTACCTAAACAGTTCATTATTCTTCTTCTACGAAATAAAATTCCATATCAAAATGTTAACACATACCCACATAAATTTTTAAAAAATATGCGTTTAATTTTGACATAAACGGGAACAAATCGCCTATCCGGAATTAATAAATATTTTTTCACTCTTTCCCGCCAGATCCACAACAATATATCTTTTAATTAAATAAATATTATGAATATACGCAGTCATTGCTTGCTAGATGTAGCTTGTGTAGAATTTAGACTTAACTCGCAAGGCCAATGGTTTTCTAGATTTTCCAAGCTTTTCTAGGAGTCCTTGGGAACAACAACTATTTATCTATCTAATTTATATACTCCTTAAAATATTTTATTCATAGTATGATTGATATACTTTTGTATTTTCCACTATAATATAATTTATCAGTTACATTGTGATATTATAAATCACAATTTAATAACATAACGTTTTTTTAAAAAAATAATATAATTTAATAGTATCAAGACAAAATAATCTAAAATACAGACAAAGTACGAAAGTTTCAAATTTTTAACAATTCAACTTAATAAAAATAATTTTTCAGGATGAAAATAAAAATAAATTATCAACAAATTAATCTTAATCACCCCTATAAAATCATTCACAAAACTAAAAGACATATACCAAAACAAGTAATTAAGTTAAAACAACTCCATTTTTAATTTTTTCCCTCAGATACTTTTGAAGTTAATTTTCGTTCAAAATAAATATTAATTAAATTAATTATATATATATATATATATATATATATATATATATATATATATATATACAAGGGTGTTCAAATGAAAAGGTACGAAACGATACGGTGGGTACAAATGTAGAATTTATTCAAAATATACACCATAGGCCTGAGCACAACGATCCCACTGATGAACAAGCCGCAGGATTCCTTGTTCCCAGAATTCCTGTGGCCGTGACGAGACCCAGTTCAATCTCTTTCAATACCCAGTACTCTTTCAATATTAGAATAATAAATGCAATTAACAGATAACGTACAATTTTAAAAATATATTTATTTACATATATTGCGTACAGGTTATTCCACAACGATCATACGTTATATATATATATATATATATATATATATATATATATATATATATATATATATATATATATATATATATATATATATATATATATATATATATATTCCTAAATACTGTTAAATGAACTAAGTAATTAAAAACATAATTAAAAAAATAGCATAATTAAAAATAACATTATTAAGAAAATGACATAATTTAAAAACATTTTCAACCTTCAATTAAAACCTTCCTATAATTATATATATTATTATATATTATATCCTATAATATTAATAATAATTATTATTTTTAACAACGTTTTTAATCACAAATTTTTAATTCTTGAACTTAATACGATCCTTCATATGAAAATATTAAAAAACTTAATAAAAAAAATATTTTAAAATTGAGCCATTGGTGACAACAGAGGCTAGAAGTATGTATTAAGTTTAAATAAATTATATGTTATATAACTCACATTTAAGACTTAGATCAATTTATTATCAGTTCATAAGAGTTTTTTTTTAAATAAATAAATATAGTGATTATTTGATTTATAATTGTAAATCCTGGGTGATTAATGTTAAGTTATATTTCTTTTGAAATAAATTTTGAAATATGCAAATCAGTGCGACATTCATTTTTGTTTGTATGTGAATCAAAAAATATTAACTTAACTTTCAATAACTATATATAAATAAACAAAGTTAGATAAAAACTTTAAATGTAGAAAACTATCTAAATAAGATTTTAATAAAACACAATCACTTCGCCTGGGTGACTTTGTAGAGAATTCTAAACTCTTTGATTTTACATGTTAGGTGAAAAGTAAATATTTTACAATAGTTGTAGGGAATTAAAGAAATTCTAAATTAAGTTAACATTGAAACATTGAGTGCAAAAAGTTTTCAATTCACTTAAAAGTTAACCGGAAAGTTCCCGAGATATGGTGAAATGCGCAAAAAGTAAAGTTAAGACTAAAAGGGGCTCTAACATTGTATCGCTTTCCTGACCAAACTATTGGGACAATATTTCCAGATTGCGGCTACCCCTATATGCTGGGGATCAAAAATCCGAATCCGCCGAAAACAAAGTTGCTCGAAGTACGTTTTAGTGTCTGATTTCCCAACTTAAAATATATTGGCTGCTATAATTAAGTGGCATATTTGAGGTCCCCCTCTCAATCCAATAAGATTGAGTCCTAGAACGTAAACATCTGATCATTAGATAAAAGTTACTTTTTGATTTTTTTGTTTACTGCTCATTGTACACTAAAACGTGATTTTTTTTTCTTTTGAAATTTGATTTTAATGCCATTACTTTACTCTCCTTCGGGTTGTGCTTACTTTATAAATTTTATCTCAAATTTATTTTTCGCTTCCCTTTTAAACTTTAAAAGACTTTTTCTCCGTTTGTAAATTATGAAAAAAATTATTAATGCGTAAACAGTTAATTCACTAAAATTGGACATTCTCAATTAATTCATTTTAATAGTTATTTATATTATTATTAATAATTATTGACACAAAATAATAATAAAGGAAAGTTTGATTAGAAATTGAAAAGTTTTTGCAGCAATAATTAGTGAATTTCTATTGACAAAATCCAAAAACATGACATAATTCAAGTAATTTGTTTTCGGTGCAAAATGCATTTTTATTTAAAAGGGAGCAATATTGACTTAATATTTATAAGATTAAAGATCCTCTAATCGCTAACACAGATGACAGAAAAAAATTTCATTTTTTTTTCTTTTCCACAAAAAGTTTAAAACTTAAATTCTTGTTCTTTCATTATAAAGCAATCGTATAATATTCTCGTATCATGTAAAACTTTATGGCGAAGTTACTTATCTACCGTTTTACAATTATGAAATTAAATAATTAATAAATTCTACTTGCATTTTAACATGTAGTACTCAATTGTTCAATGAATTTTACGATTTTCATTATAAAACTGTGTATATTGAACATTTCAACTAAAATAATTAGTACAAAATAGCTGCTAAAAATTCTCTTAAATATTTATAAATAATATACATTAATAAATTTCAGCTTTTCGCATTATTGTGCGAATCTTTACGTCGAAAAATATTTAAAGAATTTCAAAATAACTGAAAATTAAATAAAATTTTTAAAAACTTGTAAATGGTTATCGATAAGAACCATTAAGTTTTATAAATGAAAATAGAATTGGATAGTCTCTGCTAAACAATTAAAAAAAAATTTGAAATCTTTATTGTACAGCTTTATGGTAATAATCATTCCATTATTAAAGATTAAAAGTCATTGTGAAATTATTTATTTTAATTAGTGGATGAGTTGGAAAAGAAGTTCACTACTCGAAATACATTTATTGAAAGTTATGAAATTATAGAAGTGGTTATATAGGTAATGATATATAAGTTTTTTTTTTTTATCTTAGTTCTATTACGACCTTTTAAAAAACGCTTATATCACAATTTAGTTAACAGATACAAACGGTTATGTCGGCGCTATTACAAAAAAACATGCTTTATATTTCATTTAATGCTGAAGAATTTAATGAAGACCCGCTTAATTGAGACTATAAAATGTCGCACCCATATCTAACTTGGTGAATGATAGATACATGTTACCGAAAGAAAAACATAAGCACACAGTTGTTTTGCGATTGTCGAGAACGCTAACGCCTTTTCGCCAACTGTTTCCAATCCACGGTATGATCTGCTTATCCGCATCCCGCAACGAATAAGTAAATTGTTTAATTAATTTTGTTTTTTAGTTCGTATCTATTTTTTATTATTTCAGTTCGTGTCTATTTTGCCAAATTTAATTAGGCACATTTGACGTCAGTAATAGTTTATCAATTTTTAACGTTTTTCTAAACGAATTATTAGAATATTTCAGTATTTTATCCCTTTAGTACATAGCATAGTTTTTACTTCAGTTTGTAAGTTTTACAAAAATTAAAAATCATGGACGTCAAGAATAACATTGGCGTTTTGTAAAGTTTCTCTTCAATGAACTAGTACCATTTTTCTCCTAAAGTTTCCTTCGATTTCCAAATTTTTTTTTTATTTCAATCACCGTTGATTTTAAATTATTTAGTTTTATAGTAACATGTTTTAAAAGAATAAACATAAGCAAAATAAACACGTGGTTTCAGATAGCCTTGAAAATATTAATCTGGTGACGTAGTGCGCTTTTGCTTTCACGACTGAAGTGACATGACGTCAAGCGCGTGTTCTGCATTTTTAAATTCTTTTTATTATTATTTCGGAACTCTAAGTTTGTTTTTACTTCAATTTTAATTCGTACAGTTTTGAATTGCTTTTCTTGTTGTTCTATTATTTTATTTTTACGCATTTTGTTGTGATAAAATCAAAAGAAAAAAGAGTAATCTTAATCGTTTTAAAGGTTTTGTTTCTCTTGTTGGCAGCACCAACCAACTGAGTGCTGGTTTACATTCGTCTCTCAGCTGTGTGCAATTGTTATATGTTCATGTCCTTTTAATAAAATAATAACCAAGCATTTCTTAAACTGTGTGATATTTTATTTCATACTTAGTAGTACACTTAATTTTAACAGGTTATGGGCCCAGCGATTAATCTATTCTTAGTGAACTGATATCAGTCTTAGGTCTAAATTAGTGATAAGCATTGACTGTATTTTGTTGAGTTTTGATTATGGAGTTTAAAACTCCTATAGAAAAATTAAAAGGTTCAGTGAACTGGTCTAAGTGGAAACTACAAATTGAATTGTTATTACGTCATAATGAAGTGTTGGATATCGTAAATGGAAGTAGGACATTAACTGAAATTCTAAGTGAAAGTGCCACAAGTGAGGAAAGAACTTCATATGAAAAGCAAGTAAGAAATTTTTCCAAAGATGATGCTTTGGCCCAGCTAATTTTAGTTGGTAATATGGATGATAGCAATGTAGAATTAACTTCTACATGTGACAGTTCTAAAGCTATGTGGGAGAAACTGCTGTCTGTTTATGAACAGAGTTCAGGTCAAAGACTTGATAGGTTAATGGGAAACTTCTTTGCAGTATGTGAAAAAAAGATATGGATGAGGACATTGCAAAACTGTAAAGAAATTTTACGGGGCTTAATAATCAGTTAAGTCGAGTTGCCAAAATTATTTTGCCTGACCTGTTAATGAGCAGAATTCTATCAGCACTTCCGCAGGAATACTTCGAGTTTAAGAGTGGTTAGGAGTCAGTTCCCATTGAAGAACGGAATATCAATAAACTAACTGAAAGGTTACGCCTAATAGAGATGAAGTTATTCCCAAAACAGACAAGTTCTTCGGCAGCCTTAGTGGTTTTAAAAAAGAAATATGTTAAGAAATTTGAAAGAAAATGCTACGTTTTGTAGAAAAATTGGGCATTTAGCAAAAAATTGCTACAGAAATACAAAAAAAAAGTGCGTGGAGTCCCTCCGCGCGGAAGAAGTTAAACTTCGTAACCTGCGACGTTAATTGTAGAAGAATCAGCAGTCGTAGAAGGATCACTAGTTCTATTCAACGACTCTTTTTCCTGCTCCCTATTAAATTATATGTGTATCAAAACAAACTAAAAAAATATTTAGAGAAAAACAAAAGTTTTATGACTTTAATTATTTTTATGCTAGTGAGAACCAAAACAATATGGAAATGAATGAGGGAAAACTGGATCCTACCACGTGATTTCCCGGCCAATAAAAATGTAGCGTTGAACATTTAACGCTTCCTTGTTGGAAGTCGCATAAGAAGTATAACTTCAAAAATAAAAACAAAGTTGATGGTGATGCCTTCATGTGCTTAGGTGATAGTAATACATACAACGAAGTTTGGTTGGCAGATAGTGGAGCTACTGCTCATATGACAAAATATAAAGATTATTTTGTGAACTATAAACAGTTTGATGTACCAACGAAAGTATACATTGGAAACAATGATGCCATATTAGCCTATGGTGAAGGTACTATCAATGTTGAAATGAAAATCTGTGGTAATTGGGAACGAAATTATTTAGCTTCTGTGTGGTATGTTCATGATATTTGTAAAAATCTTTTTTCTATTGGACAAACTATAGCCAAGGGTTTTGAGTTTAAAGCAACAAGAACTGATTGTGTTTTTATTCGAAATGGAAATGTGCGGTTAAAGGGTGTCTGCACAGTTAATGGCCTATATGCTTTGGATTTGAGAGTCCAAGCACCTGCTGTCTCTGCAAATGTTTGTATTGCTACAAGAAATGACTTGCAATTGTGGCACGATAGGTTGTGTCATCAGAATAAAGCACATTAAAGAGATTCTTAGTAGATAAGATATTAAAGTTGCTTGCAAAAATGAACTGTGTGAAGTGTGTTGTTTTGGAAAACAATTCAGGAAGCCGTTTGGAACTAGGGAGCGCCCCAAAAAAGAGGGAGAGTTGATACATGCTGATGTAGTTGGACCCGCCATGCATGGAAAATCTCTTGGTAATTCAAAATATTTTGTGTGTTTTAACGATGATTTTTCAAAATATCGCAAAGTGTACTTCTTACAAGCTAAAAATGAAGTAACCAAGAGTTTTCAAAATTTCATGAATGAAACCAAAGATGGAGGGCATAAAATCCGAGAATTCTTGAGTGATGGAGTAACAGAGTTTCAGAATTCTGAAGTAAAGAACATTTTTGAGAGTGAAGGAGTGACTTCTCGCATTTCTATGCCTTATGCGCCAGAGCAGAATGGTGCTGCTGAACGTGAGAATCGTTCACTTGTGGAAAGTGTGGAAAGTAGTATGCTACACTTAAAGAATCTTCCCTTAAAACTGTGGGCTGAGGCTGTAAACACAGCTGTATATGTTTTAAATAGGACTGGATCTTCATCAGTCAAGTCAAAAAGTCCCTATGAACTATGGTTTGACAAGAAAGTTCCTAGTATCAATCATCTAAAAGTTTTCGGAACAGAATGTTTGGTTCACGTATCCAAGCCAAACAGAAAGAAATAGGACAGTAAGAGTCTCAAAGGTATATTTGTTGGTTATTGTGGTGAAAAAGATGGTTATAGAATATAGATTAAAGAACAAGACAAAATTATACTAAGTAGAGACGTTATTTTTTGAAATGAAGAGGTAGTCTCAGTGGGTACTAATTATTCTTCTGTTGAGGATACTCAACAATTTGTGGAGGTAAGCAAACTTAAAGAAGATCTTGTTAATGAAAATGTTAAAGGAGTTAGTAACATTATAGATAATCAAAGCATCGTTGAAGGAACTGTTAATAACTCCATTAGTGAAGGCAACATTGAAATCAATATTGATGAAGTTATAGATGAAAACAATGACTCTACTTAACCGAGAGATAGAAATAAATTGAAAAAGTCTTCTAAGTTAAAAGATTTTGCTCTTTTAGCTGAGCTAGCTGAGTCAGAAACTTATATAGAAGCCATGTCTTCTGAGAATTCTGAAAAATGGCTATGTGCTATGGAGGAAAAAATGAATTCGCTTCTGAAGAACAAGACTTGGGAACTTGTTGATCTGCCACATGAAACAAAAGCAATTGGCAGTAGGTGGGTCTTTAAAGTAAAGATGAATGCAGATGGGTCTGTGCAACGTTTCAAGGCTCGTTTAGTTGCTAAAGGATTCAGCCAAAAGTATGGTGTTGATTTTTCAGAAACTTTTAGTCCTGTTGTTCGATGGGAAACAATAAGAACAGTTTTAGGAGTTGCTTCGAGTTAGAGACTGAAACTTTCACAGTTAAGACTGCATTTCTTTATGGAGAATTAGCAGAAGAGATCTATATGAGTCAACCAGATGGATTTAATGATGGAACTAATAAAGTTTGCAAGTTGCTCAAAAGTATTTATGGGATTAAACAAGCCTCAAGGTATTGGAATGAGCGTTTCAAAATATTTGCTGAAAGCTGTGGCTTGCAACACTCTTCTGCAGATCCTTGTTTGTTTTATAATTAAAGTAAGACACTTATTTTAATTGTCTATGTTGATGATGGTAGCATAGTCACCAAAGAAGAAGAGATAGCTAATGAGTTTCTTAACAAACTTAAAGCAGAATTTTATGTAACTGTTGGAGCTGCTACTTATTATTTGGGTATGCAAATTGAATATCTTCATGATGGTAACGTTTTCATACACCAGGAAACTTATTGTAAAAAAAATTCTGAATCGCTTTAATATGTTAGAATCCAATCCAGTTAGTGTACCTATTAAAAGGGCATCATTACAAATGAAGATTCACCATTCCAGATAATGTGCCTTACCGTGAACTATAGGAAGCTTAATGTTTTTGGGTATGGTCACAAGACCTGATATCGCCTATGTGGTAGGTGTCCTGTCCCAAGTACTGGAAAATCCAAAACAACAACACAGGAATTTAGTGAAAAGAACCTTTAAATACCTTAATGGTCTTACAAAGTGTGGAATAATGTTTAAAGCTAAATTAAAATGTAATATCCAGTGCTTTAGCGTCTCAGACTATGCAGGTGATCCCCTTAGTAGAAAGTCTACTTCAGGAATGGTTTTCATTGTTGCTGATGGGTAGAAGAGCCAGCGTCAACAGGGATTCACAAGCTCACTGCAGTAGTGATTCACAAACTGCTGACTTATTTACTAAGTCTCTGCCTAAGATTAAATTTGAATATCTTAAGAAATTGATAGGAATGTTAGGCTTGTGTACCTAAACTTTAAGGACTTCATTTTTTCTCTTATTCTTTATAGTGAGAACTTATTCATTTTTTGATTTAGGGGAAGTGTTGTGATAAAATCAAAAGAAAAAAGAATAATCTTAATCGTTTAAAAGGTTTTTGTTTCTCTTGTTGGCAACACCAACCAATTTAGTGCTGGTTTGAATTCTTTTCTCTGCTGTGTGCAGTTGTTATATGTAGCTGTGCAGACACCCTTTAACCGCACATTTCCATTTCGAATAAAAACACAATCACTTCTTGTTGCTTTAAACTCAAAACCCTTGGGTATAGTTTGTCCAATAGAAAAAAAGATTTTTACAAATATCAGGGACATACCACACAGAAGCTAAATAAATGTACGAAGTATTTCTTTAGCTGTGTGATATTTTATTTTATACTTAGTAGTACACTTAATTTTAACATATTTGCATCTAAATTATTTGATGTCGCATTTAACCTAAACGAATCTTGTATAAATTGTAAATAAATGTAAATAGTAATTATTTAATGTGTTTATTTAGGCCATTCATTACGCTTCACTTGTGACTCTTGGACGTGATTTTGACAACTCATTGCAACCATTGAATTAGCTATGCACAATACAAGAGATGCATAGCTCGATAAACCAAGTACTTTTAAACATATTGAAGGCGTCTCAGTAAAACCTCCTTCATTTAGGAATGAAACTCCAAAGACATAGTTTGCTCACATTGACAAATTTTCTTTCAAATGAAACCCAGAAGTGACTACATCAGAAAATCTGAATTTATCAACAATGTTAGACAAAATTAGTGAACTTTCTAAAGAAGTTAGTGAGCTACAAGGATCACGCAGTACCTTTAGAAATCAGAATCGTTTTAATCGCCAAAACTCCAATTATATTTACCTGTTGAAATCTAGAGAAAGTAGTTGTTGGTACCATCGATTTTAAATGTAGAAAAAGTTTGGCAAAAAGGTCAACCAGATGCACTAAACCCTGTTCATTTGTCGCTGATTTTGAAAAATCGGAGAACTAATTAGGCCATCGTTGGCGGCGCACGACAAGAGGGCTGATGTATTTGTTTTATCCGTTTCTGCAAAACAGAAAAAAATTCCAGATCAAAAATTTTACTTGTATGCTGGTAACGCTTCGCAGGTGCACACGTTTAGGACACAATGACTTTTTCTTGATTTAGGTTTACGAAGAAAATTTTATTGGACTTTCATTGATGCCGATGTTTCTAAAATAATAAGTGCTGATTTTATTAAAGAATACGGGCCTTTAGTTTATATTGAAAAAAGAAAATCACAAATCCTATTACATCTTTGAAATCCTTTGGTCGACTAGTCAATGTTCCGTTGACTAATTTGACTACTATCTTGTCTAAAACTACTGATCCTAGATTTTACCAACTGTTGAATAAATTCAAATATTTAACCATAGAACATTCGACAGTCAAAGAGATCAAGCATGACGTCACTCATAATATTATAAAGAGTGGTACACCAGTATTTTTCACAAAACCTAGACGTTTGGCACCAGATAGATTAAAAATTTCACGAAAAGAGTTTGAATACATGATTGAGCAAGAAATATGTCTGCCATCAATGAATGCTTGGGCCAGTCCTTTGTATATGGTACAAAAGAAAAATGGAAGCTATAGACCATGTGATGATTACCGGAATTTACTATACCTGATCGATACACTTTCTAACATATTCAAGACTTCAACAATCAATTACATTATTGTAAAATATTTTCTTACTTTATTATTGTAAAATATTACTTAGACAGAGCTTATCACCAGATACTGGTTGAACCTAATGACTTTGAAAAAACAGCAATTTGTACCCCTTTTCGTTCTTTTGAATTCCTAAGAATGAGTTTTGGGCTACGTTATGTGGCACAAACCTTTCAAAGATCCATCCATACTTGCATTTCGCTGATTAGATTTCTGCTTCGTCTACCTTGATGATGTACGTGTGGCTTGCAGAACGGATGACGAACATCTTTTACATCTAAGGCAAATTTTTCATCGAAAGAGTTTCCTGTTTACGAAATTAAAATAATCATCCATTACAAAAATTAAAATATGGCAATTTTTATGGATTGAATAAGATGATTATATATACATACCTTTTCTCCACTAATTTAGCATTAATATATCATTTAGCATTAATATATAAGATATTATAGATTAATTTAGTTAAATTAGTATAGAATTTTTTTTCATTTCAATCTGTAAGCTTTACCAAAACTAATACATTTTAAGTCTCGAAAATTAATAGTAATTACGCTATTTTTTTTAATAATATTTTTTGGAGAGTGAATTCTTATTTCGAAGAAGGTAAAAAATCCACAAACTAATATTGACGTCAGTAACACGCAGTTAAATGTGGTATTAAATTCTTAAGGTATTACCGGGATAAATACTGTGGTATTGGGAACCAATAATGCCAAGATGCATAATATAGGTACTTTGGTAATGGATTTTTTACTACTCTTCGACACAGATGAGTACCTTAATATCATCATCCCTTACAATTATTGCACCTAATATGCAACCTTATTTATTGTTGTCCTTTCTATATTCCGTACAGAGAAAATAATTCTGGTAAAATTACCAGTATGTCATTCATTTTACCAGCTTTACCAGTAAAATTAATGACATTTACTGATAAAAAAAAAACAAAATTCTGGTTAGTAAAACCACTTAAGCCATCCATTTGGTAATTTTTCTGTTCTTATGTTAATGGTTTACCAGAAATGCTGCTTTTTAAAGTGCTAGTTCTTTTCAATGCATATTTAGTAAAAAATACAAAGTTGAAAGCTAAATTGCATGAAGTAAATGGTTTTAAGTCATGCTCTTAGATATTATTATAAAATTGCAAAATTTTATCACGTTTCATTGTTACTTATACAAATTATTAATATTTTTTCATACCAAAATCTTTTTTTTACCAAAATCTTTAGCAAAACAATTCGTTAAAAAGTAACGAGATTTTCGGTATTACCATACATACAGAGACAGCAAACTTTAACATATTCCAGTAGTTTTGGCCATTATTTTATTCTCAGAGCAGTGCAATTTCATACTTATAGATTTATCATAATTTAAACTAGAAGTTCCAACTGACGAAAATAAAAACTATCTATATATATCAAATCATTAATATATGACATTGAGAATTTATAATTTTTTCCATGGCTTAATAAATAACCTTAATTCTATTGTATTAATTCTTTTTGAGTTTTCATTACTTATATAAAGAGGCATTAATTATTTATAGAGGCATTCTTAGAAATCAATTAGAAAAATATCAATTAGAGAAAAACTTTATTTCCGTAACGTAACAATAAGGGAAACACATCATACGCATTCGATGGCGCCATTATTCTACATATTAAAATATTAAAGTTAATTTAACGGTTGATAACCTTAGATGTGAAATCAAAAATAAATAATTCATAAGAAAATGCGATACTAATTTTTAATTAATAAGAGCTGTGAGCTAGTAAATCGCCTTATTATATAAGATTTATCAAATCTTAAGGAAGACTCAATCCTTGGGCTGTAGCACACGGTCGGAGGTAATTTTAAAGTAAACTGTTAGGCTCACCATGTTTTCCAACTTACTAGCACCAAATTTGGTGTATATTGGTTCAGAATTGCGAATTTGACTACAGTATATACATACATATGTATAAGCATTCTGCTTTATTTATATATATGGATAATAATAATAAAGAATGAATGAAAATTAAATAGGAACTGTTTATGTCTAGTATTATATTCTTTTCAAAATAAATGGAACTCTATGATGATAGAAGTTGAAAAATATATTTTGAAACAAAGTATCAAATTTTTATTTGCCCAAACTTAAGGAAAACCTAATTTAATTCAAAATAATTAAGAAAAAATTATTTCTAAAGAATAAATTTTTCTTTATTATTGTTTCATCTCGGATACTTTAAATGTAGCTCATACTTTTTCAAAGAATATTTTTCTTTACCACCTACCTACAAAAAAGAAGAAAAAAAGATATTCCAAAATTAAAAAGCGTCTAGTTCTCTTTTATAAAATTTTAGCCAAACATTTGAGAACCATTCTGGATCAAAATTTTTCCATTCAATTTAGATTATTCATATCGATACCATATAGTTCCCATACAAAGACGGAAAAATATAGATTAATGATAAGAAATGAACGGAGAAGAAAATCAAACTGGGGAATTTTTATCAGCTTTTATGTTTCCTTCTGTGGAACGAAGAAATTTTTTTCTGTGTTCCCGATATTCATTTTATCTAAAGTAAAATCTGTTTCCAATAAAAGGAAGAAATAGATTTTGATCAAACCTCTTTTGTGCTCGAATAGTTTATAATGTTATTTCAGAATTTGGAATCCCCTGCTTTTCTAAAAAACAGACTTCTTCAATTTAAAATTTTCTATTTTGAGCCAAGGGAATTTTTGTTCCTAAATTCTACTAAACATCGTGACTTTGAAAAAAAAAAAAAAAAAACTGCAAAACATTCATTGTAGACAATAATAGGAAAAGTTCTTAACATCCTTTAAATTTGCATTGTTAAAGATATCTTTATATCATGTTATCATGCAATTCTTATATATTTTTACCTACGCTTTCTGTTAAATGGATGAAGAAAATACTCATTGAAATTTAATTTGTGGCTTTTTCAGGAAACGCTAAATATAGCTCTGAAAAAATTAATTGTTTTTAATCTTTAATATTTTTTCACGTTGATTCTATCAATTTATATAATATTCATTTCATAATAATAATAATAAAAATATGATTATAAAATAATTACTTTTCATGATTATTATTAAGAATTATTACAATTTAAGAATGAGGAATAGTGATAGAACGAAAAAAAATCCTATTTTTCGTTATTCATTTTATCTTAAGTAAAATATGTTTTCAATGAAAAAACCTAAAAAATTAATATTATTTCAGAAATTGTATTCCTGGGCTTTTCTTAAAAACAGACATTTCCAATTTTTTTTGTTTAAGATGATTTTTGTTTTTAAATTCTACTAAACATCACGAATTAGAAGAAAGAAAAAACACATTTGTTGGCAGAGACAAACTGTAAGACATTTACTGTAGACTATACTAAAAATTGTCTCACCTGTTAAATTTGTATTGGTCAATTTCCCTGCTATAAATACAGTTCAAGTTTAACTTCACCTATATTTTCGATGTAATTTGAGAAGAAAATGCTAATTAAAATTTAACTTTTGTTTCTTTCGAAAAACGTTAAATATAGATGAAGAAAATTAATTGTTTTCAGATAGTTAATGACATATTTTCTGAGGGACAATATTAATTTATACAGTCATATTAAAATAATAAAGATAAAAAGGAATTATGAAATGATATTAAGAATACGAGTTATAATAGTAGAAAAAGAAATAGAAGTAATCACAATTTCAATGTTATTTTCCATTAAATTTATATTGTTCAATAATGTCTCTTTCCATTTTACAATTTATACGTAGATATTCCATAACCAAAACTTTTTCTTTCTTTTAACGGCAGGCACTGAATTTTACCCCTAGAAAGAGGCCGGAAGTCATTTAACGTTACTCGGTGGGCACCTTTGAACCCAAGTCACGGAGGCGAGCAACACTACCCTCGCCAAACTGCCACAGAGATCCGTTTATAGGGTGGGCCACATTCACTCATCACACAATAAAGAACAACACAGAGAGAAACATTCATGCCCTGAGTGGAATTCGAACCCGCAACCATTGCCTTCACTGTCAGGCACGCTGACTGCTCGGCCACCTGGCCAGCTCAGAACTAAAACTAGAAACAAGAAAACCATTTACTGGCATTCAGTTTTTTGTGATATAAGAAAAAAATTTAAAAAGGGATTTAAGGAAAACAAAATATTTTTGAAAGAACAAGATTGTTATTGAAGTGATAATAAATATATAATTCCTTTATTAACATGTTAGTTCCCTTGTCACAAAAAAAGACGGAATCCAGAAATAAGTAGGGTTAAAGAAAAAGTTAGTTCAAACGTTGTGGTTTGGGCCTAATATAGAAACCTGAAATTTGTGCTCCTTACCGAGGGTAGCTTAAGCCGCCATATTGAATTTACTGCAGGAGCGAAGTAATCTAAGAGGGAGAAGCCTAAACATCACTAACTCGACAAGGGGACTCACTAGAAAGTACAATCATTACTAACTTCCAACGAGGTGAACTTGGTTCGAATCACAGCGATGACTGGTCGATATGAATTCCACACCCGGCTTGCATCGACCACATGCGGACGCAAAATATTCTCAGTGGTAGATGGATGATGGGTTCGAGTCCCCTTGTGTTGGACTAACCGTTGGACGTTTTCGTAGTTTTCCTCTCTAATCCGTATCCAACGCTAATGCTGGTTAGTTTCATGAAAAAAGTCCTCACCGAAGACCAATATTTTCCAATACTTGATCCAGGAGTTCCCTTGTATTTTGATTTGGGTTCAAAATTACAAAGAATTCTAAGCTATGAAGGTTATTTCAAGTAAAAAACACATAGAGCACACTTTAAAAGGTGCACTTAAATTCAAACGCCAATTATTGCGAAAGTTAACACCAATATCCATTTTTTAACTATTTTTCAAAAATTTGGCAAAACTGTCATATTATCGATATTTTCTTTGCAAAGGATCAGAGATGTCATTTTCTCAATTATTGAATAAAACTAAACAATTACTTTTCTCGAGTTGTAAGGGTTCAGGGCATAGAGCGTTCACCTTCCAATGAGATGAACTGCGTTTGAATCCCAGGAAAAGCTGGTAGATACGAATTCCGCACCCGGCAGTGCTGATGTACAATATTTTCAGTGGTAGACGGATCATGGGTTAGAGTCTCCTTGACACCCGGCTAACTGTGGGAGATTTTCGTTTTTTTTACTCTCTATGTAACGAAAATGTTGGTTAGTTACATCCAATAAGTTCTCCACGAAGGCAAATTTCACCTAATGCTTAATTCAGGAGTTCCCTTGTCTTCTGAATAGGGCTCAAATTTGCAAGGCTACGGAGCGGAACATTGGTACAGTACCGCTCAAAAGTATCAGTACACCTAGAAACTTATAAAAAAATGGCAAAATTCAAAGTGTCATAACTTTTTTAAAAATGATCAAAAAGGCTTCTGCTTTAGCTCATTTTGAAGCTTAAAATCTCTACTTTTATGTATTCTAATTGTTTTTAATTAATATATTTTGCAACTATGTACAATTGTGAAGTTTGACGCGATGTACGGGCACAAAGGGGTTAGATATTATTAATTTTTATTATACCATTGAAAAATTTGGACTTTTAGCTTTCATTTAAAAAAAAAAAATTCCAAAAAAACATGTTTTTTGACGAAGTTATTGTCAAATAAAAAAAAAGGTTTTTTTTCAGAATTTAATGATTTTTCAGCAATTATAATGAATTTTAGTGTAATTATAATATGATATGAAAATTTTTTAATTAAAATAAATTAAAATTTAATATCTCTCTATAATATTATTTCATAATTTATTATAACAATTTTAACTTTTTTTTTGGAAAATATAATAATGAAATAAGAATCAACGTTTACAATTTAATATTTTGAAATTTATTTTTTCGTATTTTTCTCAGAAAAAATTTTAAAGCAAAAATGTAATAATGAAAAAATATTTTACATCATATTTTGCTTTCTTCAAAATATCCTCCCCGCGCTTTTATAACTGCAGCACACACTCGAGGCATCCGATCAATGTGTTTTTGGAATTTTTTTTTTTAAATGAAAGCTAAAAGTCCAAATTTTTCAATGGTATAGTAAAAATTAACAATATCTAACCCCTTTGTGCCCGTACATCGCGTCAAACTTCACAAAAAATTAATACAATTTTCTATGATTGTTTAGAGTGTAATTGTACATAGTTGCAAAATATATTATTTAAAAACAATTAAAGTACATAAAAGTAGAGATTTTAAGCTTCAAAATGAGCTAAAGCAGAAGCATTTTTGATCATTTTTAAAGAAGGTATGACACTTTGAATTTTACCATTTTTTTATAAGTTTCTAGGTGCACTGATACTTTTGAGCGGTACTGTAGTTGTAAATACAAAAAATTGAGCCATCTGCTCAACGACGGTCAAAAAATAAAATGACTTTTCTCAACTATTGAATTCAATTTATCCTTGCACGTTGCTGAAAATTCCACAGAAAAAGAAAGTTCATTTTATAAGAAGGCATGAATGTTTTTAGTTGATTATATTCTCATAAGAGGATTTGCAATATTCTGCCAATTGTATAAAATAATTTTATAATATTTTATTTCTATCCACTTTGGCTCCGATTGAATTCATATAATATTCTCTCTGTACTGCGTGCATGCTAGAATCGGAAAATATTTTTTTTATGAAACTAAACTTTTCTTCCTAAAATAAAGATTATTTATTTATATTACAACATAAAATATCTTTACTAACGTATATCATGCACAGGGCCCTAAATCCTAAATATGATGATAAATATGATCATATATAGAGCCCATCCTAAGCATTTGCCACCTCACCAAATGCAATAAAATCGTAAATTCGGCGAAATAAATTATGTTTTGGTTACAGTATAGGCAAACTATTTTTTCTACCGAACAGAAAAATGTATTTTCCCCACGATCCCAAGAAGCGTAAAATACAGGTTGAATAAAACTGTCATAAAAAAAAAACCTCAAAATACAGGTGAAACCAATCTTTACCTGATCATGCGATATCACGTGACGAACTCTCCTTCAGTTTGTGTCAATAAAGTGGTAGCTAGGTGCATACTATATTCCAACTATTTTTCCATAAATTCGTGTTCTAATAACAATAGCATGCTGTTTATTAATATTATTTTAAAATAGTTGCTAATATAAGAAAATTTAATTTTGATTTTATCCTTAAAGATGAGCACTTTTCAATGATATACGTAGTATAACCAAATGCACTCGGCAGGCAACGAACGTGTTTTACCCTCTCCCATATTTTGTTCAAAATTCTCTGCGAATAATATGAAAACTAGTAAAATAGAATTAAATGATTCAAACAACTTATCTTCCGCTACTTGGATCTTTTTTTTTTTTTTTTGAATGATTACGATTGTGACAGTAAAAAATAAACGGTAAAAATTAATTATTTAAAAATAAAGGCTTTTAATAATGAACAGTTATCTTCGAAATAAAAAATATTTATTTTTAAAAAAATTCGGAAATTTAAAAAATAAATAAATAAATAAAAAAATAAAAAAAACATTAAATGTTGCTTTAGGTTAATCCTTACAATACTGGCCCAGTTTAAGTAATTATCAAAAAGTAACTCAACCTATTTTTATTTCACTTAATCAAAGACGATAAATATACCTGCATTTTCTCCCCCTCCCCCATTCATTGCTCAGTTACTTTTCTCCACTCTAAAATGACTCTCAATTTGATAAAATAGCATTTTATTAAATAGTTCATTTTATAGTAAATTTGTATTCTTATTTGAAATTTTCCTGGGAAAAAAATTATCCCGTGGCTAAGAATTTTGAAATTTGGCTAATACTTTTGATATTTGTTTAATTTAATAGTTAATAATTTAAAGTTTATAGCGCGGGCATTAGACATATTACTGTAAACATAAATTTTGAAGCTAGTGAATAACAAAAAGGGTGACAAGGCTGCCTTATGAAAAGTAGTGTAAACAAAAAATGTATCTGTCATAAATGTCGTTCTAATGATAAGATAAGGGTGGATGACAAAGAATTTAATCCAGAGGAAATCTAATTCAGAGGCGGGAAGATATTAAAAAAAAATATTAATAAATAACAAACGATGGCAATTATTTACAAGCTAAGCGTTATATATATTCTATTGCCACATATCCTGTAAGAATGTTACATCATGTTATAATCATAATTATGTGAACTTTACATTCGCCATAGCACAATGCTAAATGTAGATATTTACATTTAAGCGTAATCACGAAAGGTTCTTTGACAGTTTTTGTTAGTTATTCTGGCGCTCGTCGATTACATCAGATATCATAGTGATCGATTCGACGTGAGGTTAGAGTAATCTTCAGGTGCCCGGATCTTGTATTTCAGTAACTGATTCTTCATCCTCTTCCAGGATAATTCGGATGTAATATGAATCAAGATGTTGCAAATGAACAACGAACAACGGCGATCATTTACAAGCGAAGCGTTCTTTTTATTCTGTTGCCACATATCCTCTACTAACCCTATCTTTAATGCGATGTAACCGTACTTATGTGAACCTTTCATAACGATCAAATAACGTACTATAATCTAACTTTAAGGATTTACAGAGCTATCCTAATCAATGTAATGAGCAATGTAACAATTGACCAACAGCGCAATGTAGTCCAATTTAATGATGTACAGTGGATATGTTGATCCTGATTGATTGTTAAAACGTGGCGTTTGTTGACGTTATCAACTGTTCTTTCCATTCTATTTCGAGTAAGCCAAGACCTAAAGTATCAATTCTCATAAGTGACACATCTAAATTCGTTCACAAAGATTCTTTCACAAAGATTTCAATTCTCTCGCTAAATATTTACACAGAGACTTAACACAAAGACGGGCACGAAGCCATGTGAAACAAAAACGAACTAATTATGCATCGAAGTTACCAGGTACACAAAATAAATCACGGTTCAATATATCACGGTTGCAATGAAAAACATTAACAAATAATAAATAAGTTATAATATAAGAAGTATACGAGAAAGAATTATATTTAAACTAATTTTAAGTGCGATTTTGTGCTCTGTATTTAATTAACTTATCTTTAATTAACATTATAATAGAGTCTGAGCTCAACCTTAATACTCCATTTTGCTAATGAAGATTAGCTGGCGCTGACGTCATAGGTCACATGTGTGGGTATGGAAGGTTTTTTTTTTGAAGTGCAAGTACCCAATCATGGAATCATCAGGCACCAAAAATACTTTATCTGAATCAGCGTACTATTTTTCAATGGATATGGATTTTTAATTATCAAAATATAATGAGTATTTGCAATCTTAAAAATATAGTTTAATCACTCTAATCATAGAGGGGTCAATAATTTCAGTCATTTTTAATTACATCTCCAGGCCTGCAAACTTTCTACACATTTTTAGATTTTTTTTTTCTCTAGTGGCAGCAAAGTTTATTTTAAATGCATGACTCTTTGTTTTGAAAATTTGATTTAAAACAGTTTTCCAAGCTATTACGTGTAAATGGTTCAAAATTTTATCTGAAACATCGCTTCATTCCAGAATCTTTTGAAATGCTGTCAAAATTAACAAAAACTATGAAAGCTTTATTTAATAATTGTCCATCACTCTATAAAAAGCGTAGTGGCTGGCAAATCTGTATGTTTAAAACAAACGATGGAATTTGATAATTCTTGCAGTCACTTAATAAAATTTCTAATAATTGTTTTTTTTATTAATTTATTTAATTATGGTGGCAAAAAAATAAATGTAGAACATGCTAATTTTTGAATATTTTTAATTAGATGATTTTAAAGATCATAAATACAAAACCTGAACAAAATTGGGTGAATACATTTCAAAAAGAAGGTCATTAAATTTTAATTTAAAAGCGAAACAAAATTTAGCTGTACGAAATTTATTTAAACATTTTTTTATTTTTAATTATTTGAAGAAAACAATTTTAATGTTTCCAAAATATTTTTAAATATATAAGATAAAAAAAAGTTGCCAGAACAAAACAACAGTCTGCATTTTTTATTGGTTGCTAAGGTATAAACGTGAAGTTATGGTACACCGGATATTAAACCTTGCATGCCAACACGCTCAACAAAAAAAAGAGAAGTCAAGAAAATCAATATATTCTATTTAGTGAAAAAGCTTGCTAACCTATTATTACATTGAGCACAAACTTGTTAACATTTTTTATTTTTTTATTTCAAAGAACAGCATTGCTTTTCTATTTACATTGGTCAGTACTCGGTGAAATTATTATATTCATTTCGAAACATACCCTAAAGCAAATTATAATCGTGTTGTTAGAAATTGTATTTTGGCTATATCATTGGTATTCAATTATTTAATTAATAACAATGGAACAATTACGCATAAAAGAAAGCACTTTGACATAGTTTAAAGTAATTTGTTGAGTTGAAAAATATTATAAACAATAACCTTTTATTCACCAAACCTTCAAAATTTTATTACTTTTTACTCTCCATATTATTTTAAAAATATATTCAAAAATTATGCTTTTATATAGATATTTGCTTAATTAAAATAGAATAAAATAGAAGAAAAAAAGATTAAATTACATTTTTCACTGAACACATTCATGTTATAACAGTTAAAACTTTGATTATATTCGTCATAAATGAGGGAGATAGTATCATTGTGAGTAACAGAATACAGACACAAGTGAGACATTGTTCAGCAGAGAGTTGAAACAAAATATTATATAAAATGTTTTAACATTCATATGACGCTAAATTGAACTATAATCTACAGTTAATTAATGCACCTTAAAAATAATTAGAGGACTATAATATTCAACTTGAACTAAAAAAAAATTATTCAATATATATATATAAATATATTTTTTTTTAAATTGCGGACATTTGGAACTATTGTCCATTGGCCACAGAAAGTGGCAGAACTGCTAATTACCCAGTGGGCACCTGTGGCAAAGCCACGGCGGTGGAGCAGCGTCGCCCACGTCACACAACCACAACCCGTTAATAGGGCGGGTCACATTCACACATTCACACACAAAGGAGAAAGGACATAGAACACAGATAGAGAGAAAGAAACATCCATGCCTTGCCCAGGATTTGAACCCAGAATGTTTCTGAGGCAAGGACAGTTCCCTGATGCCTACACAGGCCGGCCTGCTTCAAAATATGTATAGGTTAAAAAAAAAAATTTCCTTCAAACCTGATACTTAGCTACAATTGTTGCTGAAAAAAAACTTTTTCATTAACATTATATTTTTAAACATTTAATGTTTCATACAGACTTATTTGTTTTGAATATTAAACGTTATTTAAATCAACGCAATCTTGTAAAGGTTTTAGTTTCAGTACAATAATAGAAATGCAACAATTTCATTGTAAGTTAAATTCGCTTCGAAATTACCGCAATAAATATTTCATGATAGTCACAAATATATAAATATTCGATAAAGTATATACCACTATAAACATTCCACTTCATAAATTCTAAGATTATTTGCCTCCTACAAAGAAACTTTACTTTCATTAGAACTGAACATCAATTTATTTTCAGTAGAAAAGGAGTTTCAAAACTACTCTTTCTCGTAAAAAAAGTATTTTAAGAATTTTTCATCAGTTCGAAAAGAAATAGAAAGAACCTCTTATTTCAAAACTCTTTTCTAGAAAGAATTCCAAAGACTTTACGGAAAATTAGGCCCTTTACCAAAGATTTAGGTTACAAAGAATGGCTATTAAAGCACGGACAAGTAACGATCACTAAAAAAAATTCGGAAATAATACAGTCCTTTGAAAGAAAACTACTGCTCTTTTCTGTCTGAATTCTTCATTTTTATGACTTTCATCCTGTATTACTTAAGTGTTTACGAACGGTAGTAAATCAGTGAAAACCTACACTTTCAGATAATGGTGGTAAGTTTAGAATAATTTACCGAATTGGAAACCCTACCCGATCTTTTTAATTTTATACAAGCACATTTTTTCTAAAAATTATTTTTTTAATATTTTTATTTCATTTAAAGAATGCAAATAATGGATGGTAGATGTTAAAATTCTCTTTTCAGTTTTTGTTGAATTTACAAAATGGTGGTCTTCCTTTTTGTAATTGTTTTCGTTTTTTCTGACTATATTATACTTTAGACTAAAGTAAAAGAAGGTGTGAATAAAAAAACAAATGAAAGTACATAAACTGACTGAATATAGTTTCAGTTCTAGAAATAATAACTTCCCTCAGTGACTGAACACCAAATGAAGGTAGAGAAGTAAGGAGACAAACACGTGCAATATGGTTCAACCAACCGTGGCATAGGAATATGTTTGAAGAAGAAAATAATAAATAAAATTATAAAAAACCTTGTACTAACTAATATTAATTATTCGTAAAAACTGATAAATAAAAGAAAAATGTTTCTTGTTCAAACTTTTCCTCTGTCCCTATTTTATTGGTTAAAATACTTTGTTCTAATTTGTTCCTTTGTCCTTATTAATTAAATCACTTTGCTCGTGCTGGCCCTTAGCACTATCATTTTTTTTGGACACTGAGGAAGGTTCTTGTTTAAAG
The DNA here is from genome assembly GCA_949128135.1 of Parasteatoda lunata. Taxonomy (NCBI): domain Eukaryota; kingdom Metazoa; phylum Arthropoda; class Arachnida; order Araneae; family Theridiidae; genus Parasteatoda; species Parasteatoda lunata. The sequence continues at coordinate 8,922,309 of OX421970.1, read as the reverse complement.
AACTGAAACTATAGTATGTCAACTCTTTCATTTGTGCTTCATTCACGTAATTGTTTGCATACACTTTGTTTCTATACATTATACTTTGCTTTTGTAATTTATTATAAATCTAAATATTATGAAACTGATTATGTGTTAGCTCTCTGAAATACCTTAAAAAGATTTTATTGCTTGCTGCTATCGATTTAACACGGTGTGCGTAGCTCATCCAAAATAATTATTTCAGACTTGACAATATTAAAACACTGCTGAAATTATTTACATTTTTATTTTTTATTTTTTTAAAATAAATAGAGATAGCACATGCAGATGCTTATTATCGACTGTCGCAAACATACTTAACCGTATTTATTACCATACTTAAATTGTTTTATAATGATTTTCGTATCATAGTTTAATTTTTTTAAACTTATTTCCATATATTATTGATTTAGTTATACAATAGTAAAGGTATAGTACAACAAAACACATATTTTTATTAAATTATTTAAGAAAAAACAATCACTTCTTAAAACCAAACAGAAGACCAAATATATCATGACTGTACAAAAACTATTACTTTGTAATACATTTAAAATAATAAATACTTATCATTTAAAAAGTTTTATCAATACATTACTTCTAAAATAATAGGTGTAATTAGAGGAATTACTTTTGTATTCAACTAGGAAAAAAGAGAGGCTTTAAAATCATTAAGATTCATTCTTATTTATCTCAATCATTCTTATTTATCTCAAACTAGTGTTGCAAAGATGCAAAATTAAAGCATTCTGATCAGTTAATTGAGTTTATGCCTAACCAATTAGGCAAATCTGACGATTTTCTTAATCATCATACCTATGTGTTTTTACGCACATTAATTTATTATTAAAGGAAAGTTTGCATTGTTTTTCAAAATTTTAATTTGCATGAAAATTTATTCCTCCGTTTGAGTGTAAAATATTTAAATAATTTTAAAATAGATGCCTGGTGTTTGCAATTTAAGAGATTGTATAATCTAATAATTACATTCTAGTATGTTCAATAACTAAATATATCGCTTAGAAATGTATGTTTCGAAGCTTTTAAAGGAATTAATTAAAAAGAATTTTTTTAGTTTTTAAAGCTTATTTTTGTAATTTTTAGGAGATTATAAAATTTTCCTGAAATGTATTTCATCAATGTGGTTTAATATTTTAGTTGGAGAAACATTTAGAAACATTTCAACGGAATCATATTTAAATAAACAACTACAAACTGTTTTTGGAATGGCTTTTATTTATTTATTTTTTTTCGTTGAAAACCAAAACTATAAGGGCTAAAATCAAAAAAAAAAAAAAAAAAAAACAATTACCTTCTTACAGTCCGTGTTCAGCTACAAATTTAAGATAGACATAACTAAAACACATATTTTACATAAAAGAACAACTCTATTACCCATGAGGATATTTTTGTTAAAACATAATGTTTTTTTTTTAAAATGTGCAATTTCATCTCATAATTATGGTTGATTCTCTTTTTCTTTTGAAAAGATTGAATATTATGTTTCTCAACATCATGTGAACACGTTTGTTATTAGAATCATGATTAAAAGTTTAACTAATATAAAAATATTTATTATAAAACACAAAATAAAAAAAATAAATAGTAAAATGCATTACAAATTGAATTAATTTGAATTCAAAATAAGGTTTTTATAATTTTTTTTCGTAAAATTACACAATGTTTGTTTAAATTTTATTCCAAGTACCATAAATATTAATCCTATTTAAGTTATAACCCTATAATTTATATTATTATATCAACTAAATTTTATATTAAAAATATGTGGATCGTGAAAGTAACATTTTACCAAACATTTGAAAAGTTTTCAATTTTTATTTAATTATTTTTATGCCTTTTATAATTCAAACAACGGTTTTTTTTTTTTACAAAATGAATTGTTTTAGCAAAAATGTAACACTGAACAATTTCTTCATGTGTTGTAAAAAATGGAGTGATATTTTAAAAATTTTTAAAAATGTCATGAAGACAAAAATATCTCGTTACACAAAGAAAAATGACTGTGATAAGATGTATGAATTATAGGGTAATAAATATTTCTGGTAAAAAAAATATAATTTTAGTAATAAATGAAAATTATATGGTTTTTTAAAACATTCATTCTGGCTGGAATAAAACCGAAATTCTGCTTTTCAAAATTATAACTCTTATTATACATTAGCAAATATACAAATCTCAAAAGTAAATTTAACCAAATATATGGTTTCTATGCCATGCTCAAAGGCATCATGATAAAAGTACCGAATTTTACCACATTTTTTTACGAAACAGTATGGTAATAAAACTCTATTTTATAGTTAATTTCATGAAACGTTTTTACCAAAACACACCGCGTTTTACGAAAAACATAATAAAAGTGCGGTAAAAATCACCGAGCTTTTTTTTTTTTGCTCCCATATAGCCAGAAACACGCTAAACAATTTTTTTTATAGTAAACTGAATAAGTATATTTTTTTTAAAAACAAAATTCTGTTTGTTTTTAAGTTTCATTTAAAATACTAAAACTTGAAATTTACACTTATTAACCTTTTCACGTGGGCTCAAAAATAAAAATTCTAGATCCTCTGGTGGGCTCTTTCAGAGACTGGGGGATGAATTCAAGAAAGGAAACCGCTAATCCCTAAAACAAGTCAAGTGATGAGTGTTAAATATCCCCGAAAATTTTATTCTCCTTCTGTTATTCTAAACGCCATTTGCTATCTTTTACATCTTGGAAATATTTTTAGACATTTCCCTTATTTTGTCACATAACTAGATAAAAAAAATTCTCGCAAAAAATAATGCCAATGAATATTTGAAATTAGATTTTTTCCCCTAATACTTGGAATAATGCCATTTCATTATTATAATATAGATTACCCCCATTTTATGAAAAAAATATCGTTAGCTGCTGATAATTCTACTTTTATTCATAGCATGCAAATTATAAAAAGATGTTTGTCAACATATTAAATGCAAATCAGCAAAAATGTTGCGGATGATGATTTTTTTTTTGCTTTGAAAAAGAAGACATTTGATGTGTTAATTTCAATAATAGAAGCATATATTATGACACTCTAAATTACAGCCTAAATTTTTATTTGAAATTAAAAAAAAATAATAGCGTCTTTTCTACTTTCCGATGTCATTTCTAAATTTAAATTATTATTTTTCTTATAAAACAGAATTTTTTTTATTTCATTTACAAATTCCATAAACAAAATTTCATAAAATATGTTTTTGTTTACTTCTGTAAACTCTATGATCAGTACGTAAAAAAGAAGCTACTAATTCAGAATAAAACATTAAAAAAAAGAGAGCAAAACAGTACTTAAAAAGCAATACTTAGAATATTAAAATCATACAAAATGAATAATACTTGAACGAAGAAGGGTTCATAAGAATAAATTTTCGTTTTTAAGAATAAATAGATATTAAAAGAGAGAAATAAATAAATATTACAGGGATTAAATCTGAAAATAGAAGTTTTAGAAATATAGAGAATTACAAAAAAAATTTATTATCTGATCTCTGAAAATAACTTACAAAATAAGGATGGGAAGTAGTAATAGCAGGCATGTATGCGGCGGAAACGATGGGCAGTTAAGGGGTGCTTATTTCTGCCCGCCTGAAATCGAAACTTCGTCTGCAACGTCATGGGGAGCTTATTTCTTTTTTTTCTTAAGCCTAATATATTTTTAGTTTCGGTTTCTGTTTTTAATTTAGTTTCGTTTTTTAAATATTATTTAATTTATTAGTTTTTTTTTTGAGGATCGGTTTTTAATTTAGTTTCGTTTTTTAAATATTATTTAATTTATTAGTTTTTTTTTTTTTGAGGATGGCAACACTTATTATTTTTAATATTAGATTTTAAGGATGGCAATACTTAGAAACTTTGTTATTTGGGGTAGAAATTGTATATTATGAAGTAATGACGTCATCTTTCATTACATAATAAATATCATACACATGCTTTTACTCTAGTGGTGCCATCTATGTGGAAATAAAATAACTTTAAATCTATTTTAATATTTAAATCTGTTTTATTATTATTTATTAAATATAATTAAGGCTGAGGATCGAACTCACGCCAACAAAAAGCCTTCGCGGGTCAGTAGTTGGATATCATAACCACTGACCCACGAATGCTTGCTAAGATATGTGTAAATAAGTTAAACTTTTGTATTCTGAACACGTGTATAAATAAAAAAGATTTGATATCGATATCATCCTAGAGTTTCATCGATATAGTTTCACTTAATCTTTGACAGTTATTTAATAATTATTTCTGCCCCCTCTTAATGCTATTATAACTTTCTCTGGGTGGCAACGGTACTGACCATACACGTGTTAATTATTACATAACACATAAATGATATCATGCTTTCACTCTAGTGGCGCCATCTATGTGGGAATGTTAGAAATAAAATAACTTTAAATGTATTTTATTATTTTATTTAAATATAATTAATGGTGAGGATTGAACTCACTATGTGGTGATATGAGATAACGATAAATAGAGGTGACGAGAGTAAAGTTTTTCATTCATCATGGATCTTTTGAAGTTCAAACATCCCTTTACAGCAGTCCTCGCATTTTAACTGTTAGAAATAAACTGTTATTAGAGAAAAAAAAATTCTGATAATTTCTAAAAAACTTTGAAATAGATTATGGATCATTTACTTTCATCAGTTTATACGAAACCTGAAAATCCAGGAAGTTTTGGAGGTGTAAATGCTATTTATAATTCTGTGAAAGGTAAAGTGAAGAAAAGTGACGTTAAGAAATGGTTAGAGACTAAAGATTCTTATACTTTACATAAACCAGTAAAGCACAAATTTAAACGGAATCGAGTGATTGTCGGAGGTATAGATGAACAATTTCAAATTGATTTAGTAGACATGCAATCTTTAGCAAAATTTAATAATGGATATAAATATTTGTTAACTTGTATAGATTGTTTCTCAAAGTTTGCTTGGGCTGTCCCCGTAAAAGACAAATCAGCCAAAAATATATTGTTTGCTTTAAAAACTATTTTTAAAGAAAGAAAACCTGAGAAACTGCAATCAGATAAAGGTACGGAATTTACAAATAAACTTGTTCAACAATATCTTAAAAAGATAGGAGTTTATTTTTTTACCACAAATAATGAAACTAAAGCAAGTATAATTGAGAGATTTAACCGCACTTTGAAAACGAAGATGTGGAAATATTTTACAGAATTTAACACGAAAAAATATATTGATGTCATTTCTAAATTAACCCATAGTTATAATCATACAAGGCATAGAAGTATAAAAATGGAACCAGCCTCAGTGAATATCAACAATCAAAAACAAGTTTGGAATAGTTTATATAGTGATAAGGTGAATAATGATAAGCCTGTTTTTCAAGTAGGTGACACTGTTCGAATTAGTAAATCAAAACTTACATTTGAGAAAGGATATGAAAATAATTGGACACGAGAATTATTTGTCATAGATAAAATAGTTCATCGAAACCCTATAGTGTATAAATTGAAAGATTTAATGAATGAAGCAATAGAAGGTACTTTTTATGCAGAAGAATTACAAAAAGTAGTCAACTCGGGTTATTATCCCGTAGAAAAAGTTATCAAAAAGAGAAAGAAAGGTGTAAGCACAGAATATTTTGTTAAATTTTTAGGCTATCCTGAAAAGTTTCATGCCTGGGTGAATGATATTCAAAAAGTATAAATAGTGAAACTTAACCTCTGAAGTCTCATTCTCGAAAATGTCTTTCTACGTGACGTTACCTTCTGAAATCTCTCATTTTAAGACGCAGTTACCGATACCAGTTAATCTAAAAGGTGAATGGGAAGTAGGCCTATCTGAAATCATCTATCCGCATTCTTGGCTGAACGTTAATGAAACTAATAATTATTTTCGATACACGATTAGTAATGGTAATATCGCATCGACTGTTAAGCAAGCAATTGATGTGGGGTGTTATGAATCAATGTTCGATATTGTATCAGCTATACAACTTGCTTTACCTAAAAATCCAAGTCGGTTTACAATAATTTTCAATAAAGCTACGAAACGAGTAAAAATTAACGCCGTTCAAGGGTGCAGCCTTCATTTAGAAAAGTTAGGTGAATTGTTAGGATTCCAACGTGATACAGTCATTACGGGTAACCGGAAAAGCGAATTTGTGGCTGACGCATGGTCTAATTTTTCCGTTTTTTACGTCTACTCAGATTTAATTTCTCCACAAATTGTCGGAGATACACAAGCTCCTTTACTACGGATCGTTCGAATAAAAGGATATGATGGTGAAACAATCAGTCAGTATTATGATTGACCTCAATACTTACCTTTAACGAGGCACTCCTTTCAAACTATTCAAATGGAGCTCAGATTGAATTCAGGTGTTTTCGTACCTTTTGAAAGTGGTAAAGTGATTACAGTTTTACATTTCCGCATGAGACAAATAATATAAATAGTACGATGCGTTTTTGAAACATTCATTTGAAGAGAAGACGTCAAGATGAGTGTACCGTACGTTTGTTGTGCTGAAAAATTTGAAGATCATTATGCGAGTCAAATTGGCTCGGGGTTGCCCTATTATAAAGGTATTAATTTCCAAAAGGGCTATGGACTTGGTGGTATATTTCGTCGATTATTTAGAGCAGCACTACCCTTTTTAGTAAAAGGTGGTAAAACTATTGGAAAAGAAGTTTTAAAAACAGGAACTCGAGTAGCATCTGATGTGTTATCTGGAGAAAACTTTGAGGAAGCTGTCAAAACAAGAACTAAAGAAAGTGGAAAACATCTAGCACAAAAAGCTATTGATAAAGTGCAGTCTATGGTCGGGAAAGGAAACTATAAAAGGAAGCGTAAGAAGCAAAAAAGATTCATTTCATCCGAAGCACGCAAAGTGAGTGGACGTGATATTTTTGATCCATAAGATGGCATTTTTGTTGAAAGATTCTCCTGAGTGCGTAAAATCGGAATTGGAACTTTTTACTTTAACCGGAACTCAAACAGTTATTCAAGATGGTCAATGGATACAATTTCATCCGTTATCGAATGTGTTTGATAATGCTCCCGTAGAGTTTCACGTCTCTGGAAGTGTGGAAGATTATATAGATCTCAGTCAAACACAATTGTATGTGAAAGCAAAAATAGTTAAAGCAAACAATACGGCTATCACTAAAGATGATGTTATAGGACCTGTGAATTTATTTCTACATTCATTATTTTCTCAAGTAGATGTATCTTTAAACGATCGTATAGTTTCCAATTCAAGTAATACCTATCCCTATAGGGCCTATATTGAAACACTCCTAAACCATGGATATGATAGCAAAACATCTCAATTAACTGCTGAATTATTTTATAAAGATTCTGAGGATGGTTTAAACAAAAGAACTGTTTTTTTCAAAGAAAGTGCAACAGTAGATATGATTGGCTGCATTCATTCAGATTTATTTCATCAAAATCGTCTTTTACTCAATTTAGTGGATTTGAAAATAAAACTAATACGAAGCAAACCAGAATTTTGTCTACAAGGATCTGAAGGATTTAAAGTAGTATTGGATCATGTCTCTTTATTCATTCGAAAAGTTCGTGTGAACCCCGGAGTGATTCTTGGTCATGCTAAAGCACTCGAAAAAACAAGTGCAAAATACCCCATTAATCGAGTCCTATGCAAAGTGTATTCGATTCCAAAAGGGAGCATGTCTTTTATTCAAGATAATATATTTTCGGGTCAAATGCCTAAAAAAGTTATTATTGGTTGTGTAGATAAGGAAGCTTTTCATGGAACATTGACAAAATCTCCTTTTGATTTTGAACATTTCAATTTAAATTTTATTGGAGTGTATGTAGATGGGCAACCCGTCCCGCATAATCCCTTGGAACTCAACTTTTCACAAAATCAATACATTCGTGCCTATCAAACTCTATTTGATGGAACGGAGCGAATGGGTCAAGATAGAGGAATATTTATTTCCAGAGAAGACTACAAGAACGGAAATACATTATTTGGATTTAATCTCTCCCCAGATCTATGTTCAGGAGAACATTTAAATCTGATTAAGCATAGCAATTTGCGATTAGAGCTGAAATTTACCAACTCACTAGAAAAAACAGTATGCGTTATCGTTTTTGCCGAATTTGAAAATTTGATTGAAATTAACAATTCAAGAAATATTTTATTCGACTTCGGAAATTGAAGAATGGATGGATTGCAACTATTCTACATTTTATCGCAAGATAAGATAACATCACCTTACTTTCAAGGCGTATATTCAAGAGATATGCTTCCGGATCTCCAAGAAAACACGTGCTATCACGAATTCAGATGACTCATCACAACCTGGGACTCACTGGCTAGCGTTATTTGTGAATGATCAAAGACAGTTAGAGTTTTATGACTCATATGGGAAGCCTCCCGGATTTTACAACGTGAACACCACTTCCTACACGGACGTACTATGGAATTCCAAAGTGTTTCAATCACCAACATCCTATGTATGTGGGCAATATTGTATTTACTTTTTACTCAAACGCTGTCAAGGCTATTCTATGTATTATTCATATACATATTTCAAATCAATTATATGTAAACGATTTTCAGATGTATCAATTTGTAAAGAAAAAATATGGTGTAAGATTTGTGTTTAGAAAATAAAAGGAATGAAACTAAATCTAGTGTCTTTCATGTCATTATTATTAAATTTTACAATTAAATATTGTGATATAGGAAATAGTGTAACATTTTTTATTTCCTTTTAATATTCCTTTTTATTTTTTTTATTTCCTTTTTTCTTTATAATTTTTATTTCCTTTTTTTTCCTTTTTCCATTTTTATTCCCTTTTTTAATTTTCAGAAAATATTTTTATTATTGAGGGAAACTTTCTAACATTTCAGAAAATATTTTTATTTTTATAAAAAATTTCTATCTTTTAAGAAAATATTTTTATTTTTATAAAAAAAATTTCTATCTTTTAAGAAAATGTTTTTACTTCTTACTAAAAATTTGCTAGTTTTGTAAAAAATTTTTCAAACTTTTTAACGAAATTTTCTAGTTTTTCAGAAAATATTTTTATTATTGAGGGAAACTTTCTATTATTTCAGAAAATATTTTTATTTTTATAAAAATTTTTCTATCTTTTAAGAAAATATTTATGTTTTTGCAAAACATTTTCTAGTTGTTCAGAAAATTCTTTACATTTTTCTGAAACTTATTGTATTAATTATTAAAGGGTGTAATTTTACTTGATAATATAAACAAAAATTTCTATCTTTTAAGAAAATATTTTTATTTTTATAAAAAAAATTTCTATCTTTTAAGAAAATATTTTTATTTTTATAAAAGAATTTCTATCTTTTAAGAAAATATTTTTACTTCTTACTAAAAATTTGCTAGTTTTGTAAAAAATATTTCAAACTTTTTAACGAAATTTTCTAGTTTTTCAGAAAATTCTTTACATTTTTCTGAAACTTATTGTATTAATTATTAAAGGGTGTAATTTTACTTGATAATATAAACAAAAATTTCTATCTTTTAAGAAATATTTTTATTTTTATAAAAAAATTTCTATCTTTTAAGAAAATATTTTTATTTTTATAAAAGAATTTCTATCTTTTAAGAAAATATTTTTACTTCTTACTAAAAATTTGCTAGTTTTGTAAAAAATATTTCAAACTTTTTAACGAAATTTTCTAGTTTTTCAGAAAATATTTTTATTATTGAGGGAAACTTTCTATTATTTCAGAAAATATTTTTATTTTTATAAAATTTTTCTATCTTTTAAGAAAATATTTATGTTTTTGCAAAACATTTTCTAGTTGTTCAGAAAATTCTTTACATTTTTCTGAAACTTATTGTATTAATTATTAAAGGGTGTAATTTTTCTTGATAATATAAACTTTTTCACCTGTGAAAAATGATCAATAAAGACAAAATATATCTTAATAAAATAAATAACATTTTATTCAAAGTTTCACCCAACCACTTCTGCGGGCATACATCCTGAGTTTCTTAACAATTTTATTTTTACTATACAATTTTTTATTTACATCTAAATGTACTGGTAATTGAACATCATTTAATGTTTTTAAAAATACATTTCTCCCCACTGGAGCTGATTTTCTATTTCGCAAAAAGTCATTGATAAGATTTACTATATTACTTCCAGGAACGGCTTTATCTTCATGAATAATTTCACCTTTAGCGCTCCAAAGGAGAGATTCATTATTTTTTAAGAATTTATACATATCTTTAGCTTTTTCTTGAAGTCGAACTGGAACAACAGTTAGAAGTTTTCCCTCCAAGTCTTCAGTTTCTTTTTTGATATTTGAAGAGATCTCTTCTGCAGACTCTACTAGAGGATCGGCTATGTTCGGAATTTCCTCCTGATCGGTTTGAGGCTCTGGTTTATTCGGTCTAGAAATTGAAAAGTGCGTATACTTTTGCAATATTTGTAAATACAGAGTTGCTTTCTCGTCATCTGCTAAGTCCTTTTTCTGTAGAATATTTTTCATTTGTTGATCCAATTGTGATAAATGTTCCGCTACTTGTACTCCATCCTCCGGAACCAACACAAATTTCTTACTGTACTCCATGAATTAATGAACTAATGACAGATATAGCTGCAGGTAATAAAAATGATAAAAATCCTTCTCCTTTCTGTACAAGAATTTTTTTCTTCTTAATGGCAATGGCAATTTCTTCTTAGAAAGTTTTCTTAAACTTTCTTTATGAGGAGCTAATTTATTTTTCTGAGATTTCGTGAGTGGTATATTACCACACAATACATTCAATACACACTCACACAAAGTTTTTATTTCACTTTTAGAACACTTTTTTAAAAGAGGCTTGCAATGTTTAGTTTTAGAGATCAATTTCATGAGCTCTAATGTTCGCTCATTACATACGGACATCTTACTTTCAAATGATTTGATTTCCGAGTGCTTCTCCTATTTATAGGTCTTGTAGAAATCCTCCAAATGCTTTCGCCTTAACTAGAGCACAATGTTTAAAATCTGGTGAGTGTATAGTGCACGAAGAAAAAGTTGTTATCAGTTCATCTACTTTAGGACACCCAAAATCTTCTAAACTGTAAAACACTCTGCCGGTTAGAATTTCTAAAAATTTCCGTTTCTCGAGTCCTTTCACATAGATTTGTGAATACATATCACACAAAAAAATCAAAATAGTATGAAATTTAATGTAGGGTAATTCTCCTTGGTTCCAATCTATTCGATGAATATTTCTTTTTACCCAAGAATATTGTATTTTCTGTTGTGTTGGAAGTTCTTCGAACGGGAACGGTGGTTGGAATGTACACACTCCGGTAATAGGACTACCTTTCACGGCATGAAAAGCAAGTTCTTTGACAATGTAGCACCCTGATGAAAGTTGGAAACCTTCAAAATCAATGACTAAAGCAGACATCTAATTTCCTTGAAATTCACTGTTGAAATGAAGTTATCGAGGTTGGTACACATAATAAGTATCTTCAGGAAACATTCCAGTACGCATGCGTAAAGATTCTTCGGTATCACACTTTAAATCAATAAGTAAATAACCATAAGGTTTTGATGTGGCATCTGCATAACATTCTTGAAAAAATTTAACTTTTCGAGGGTACAATTGACGTCCTAAATGTGTAATTTGTGATTGATCTCTTCGATTCTTAAATAATACAAGATAATGAGCATTTAAGGATATTTCTCTCATTTCCTTTCCTTTATGAAAAATGTTTTGAACCACAAAAATAATGCTAAGAGATTTATGGTGGGAAAATTTTGTAAATAATTTCGTCAATTGAGGATCATTTCCCAATTCACTCATGAGATCATCAATCACAATTAATGCATCTGAATATTGATTCAAATCGGATGGAAGTCCTTCGTGAAAAACAACATTAGGCATCTCATCATATAATTTTTGATAAACGCCATAACACCATACTACGTGTTTTGGGAAAGGCTGTATCATTTGATTTTCAATCACTTTTTTTATGAAATAACTTTTACCACTACCTGTTGGACCTGCGAGGACTGCTGTAAAGGGATGTTTGAACTTCAAAAGGTCCATGATGAATGAAAAACTTTACTCTCGTCACCTCTATTTATCGTTATCTCATATCACCACATGGTGAGTCCATTAATTATATTTAAATAAAATAATAAAATACATTTAAAGTTATTTTATTTCTAACATTCCCACATAGATGGCGCCACTAGAGTGAAAGCATGATATCATTTATGTGTTATGTAATAATTAACACGTGTATGGTCAGTACCGTTGCCACCCAGAGAAAGTTATAATAGCATTAAGAGGGGGCAGAAATAATTATTAAATAACTGTTAAAGATTAAGTGAAACTATATCGATGAAACTCTAGGATGATATCGATATCAAATCTTTTTTATTTATACACGTGTTCAGAATACAAAAGTTTAACTTATTTACACATATCTTAGCAAGCATTCGTGGGTCAGTGGTTATGATATCCAACTACTGACCCGCGAAGGCTTTTTGTTGGCGTGAGTTCGATCCTCAGCCTTAATTATATTTAATAAATAATAATAAAACAGATTTAAATATTAAAATAGATTTAAAGTTATTTTATTTCCACATAGATGGCACCACTAGAGTAAAAGCATGTGTATGATATTTATTATGTAATGAAAGATGACGTCATTACTTCATAATATACAATTTCTACCCCAAATAACAAAGTTTCTAAGTATTGCCATCCTTAAAATCTAATATTAAAAATAATAAGTGTTGCCATCCTCAAAAAAAAAAAACTAATAAATTAAATAATATTTAAAAAACGAAACTAAATTAAAAACCGATCCTCAAAAAAAAAACTAATAAATTAAATAATATTTAAAAAACGAAACTAAATTAAAAACAGAAACCGAAACTAAAAATATATTAGGCTTAAGAAAAAAAAGAAATAAGCTCCCCATGACGTTGCAGACAAAGTTTCGATTTCAGGCGGGCAGAAATAAGCCGGTTGGGGCAGAAATAAGCACCCCTTAACTGCCCATCGTTTCCGCCGCATACATGCCTGCTATTACTACTATGGGAGTACAATCACTTTTGACGGTCCATTAAAGTACCAATTCGAGAATTTAAATGAAAGTAAAGTATCGAAAGGATTAGTTGAAATGTTGGCTTGTGTTTTTGCTTCACTCTTTCGAGAGAAATGAAACTTTCACTAACAGTCAAATTATTATTCTTTCTCACAACTTTAAAAAAGAAATTTTTAAAAAGTTTAAAAAAAATGTAGTTAAACCCATTTTTTATGATGTCAATAATAGAGTTTCAAATTGACCTTTTAGTATTAAATCATTTTTTAAAAGTTTCTTCAAGTAAATTTGGCATCTCTTGAAATCAGGACGTGTCAAAAACGATTATTTCTTATCAGAATATCTTAAAATTAGTTCGTCATAACATACAAGATTGACTATGCATTTATATATATATATATACGGTAAAAGAAATGATTTTAATTTTAATATAAATAAACTAATTACTTGAAATTCTAATATTTCTAGGAGCATCTATTTAAATACTACTTTTAATGAAATTAATAGAATTAAAAGAATATGTAGTAATATTTATTTAACCAAAAAAACAAATCGATAAACTCTTTCAAAATTTGATAAAAAACAATAGATACCCAACTAAAGTAATAAAATTCTACATAAAATCATTGAGTTAATCGCATATTTTGTAAATATTTTTACTAAAAATTTTCTTTGTTAATTTATACAATTTTCCCATGTGCAAATCCATTTCGGGTAAATCCGTGTCCAAAAAAAATTTTTACAAATAATTTCTTCCTTAATTTGTATAATTTTTCCTTGTGCAAATCCGTTTCGGGCAAATCCTTGGTCAAAATTATTTACTAAAAAATTCCTTTGTTAATTTATAATATTTTTCCATATGCAAATCCATTACGGGCAAATCCGTGGCTAAAATTATTCACTAAAAAATTTCTTTGTTAAGTTATATAATTTTTCCATGTGCAAATCCATTTCAGGCAAATCCGTGGCTAAAATTATTTACTAAAAAGATTTCTTTGACAAATTATATAATTTTTCCATGTGCAAATCCATTTCGGGCAAATCCGTGGCTAAAATTATGTGCAAAACTGGCAATTCATGTTTCTTTCTCTTTTCTATTTTATATTTTTTTCTTAAATAAATATTTATTTTCTAAAATTATTTAGAGTCAATTTTTTTAAATTATCCAGTATAATATTACCTCGCGCACATCCGTTTTCTGGTCCATCCTTGGTAACTAACAAATCAAACGCACTTCAGTAATGCAGCAAGAACGTACTTTAAACTCCTCTAGTTACACTCAATTTGCGCTTTTGTTTTCATAGTTTACATATTTTGCAATCTGGCAATCTTGTTACGTAAACATTTTAAATCATTCTTGAAAAATTTCCCGTTCATGTAAGTTCATTATATTTCACTGCTCGCTTTATAGATTTTGTTTTATTCTGCTCTTCCTTTATATTTTATTTTCTGTTTTTACGTGTTATTTTTACTTATCGTGTTTAATTTTATTTGTCGTAATTTCTGTAAAAAATTTTTTGAGTGTCGTAATTTTTGTACAAATTTTTTTGTGAAAATTTTATGTAAAAAATTTTGTGATTTTTTATAAAAAAATTTTCTTCACACTATTGTAGTGATATATTTTTCTTTGGCTATATTGATACAATATTAGAAAGCACTATTTCGGATATAATCGTGTGGGTTGATGAAAAGATTATATCTTTTATTTTCCGGTTTTTTAAAAAAACTTTATCCTCTTTTTTTTTTTTCTTAATTAATTCTTTTTCTTTCCCCAATTGTTTGTTATTATTATTATTCCCCCCCCCCTTTATTTTTGCATTTGTCTGTAATTTACCTTTGTTTTATCTTCATTTTGAACATATATATATATATATATATATATATATATATAATGTATCAATATAGCCAAAGCGAAATATATCAATACAATAATGTGGAGAGATCTCAAAAAAATATTTGAAGCAAAATAGAACACATTAAGTATTAAATAACACGTAAAAGTAGAAAATAAAATGTAAAGAAAAAACTAAGCAAAATATAAAAAAAACGAAATCTATATAGCGAGTAGTGAATTCAAATGAAGTTACATGTACGGGAAAATTTTCAAGAATGATTTTCAATATTTTTGTAATAAGATAGCCAGATTACAAAATATGAAAGCAGAAGCGCAACTTGAGCTGAAATCGTAAATGGAGGTATTTTGTTTTATAGCGCTTTCTTACTGCAGAACTAAAGCTCATTTTATTTGTTAGTTACCAAAGATACGTATGGATGGATATGCGCAATATACTACTTAATAAAATTACTACATAAATAAAATTATTAACACTATTCTTAGAGAAGGTTTTTCTTCGATTAAGACTAATAATCAGCATATTTTAGAATTCAATAAACATAATAATATAAGTTAATTCTATTGATAATTTCGATTTCTAGGATCTTTTCGATAGCCTTCCCCTTTCTAAACTGAAAGTCGTACATATGAATTATTGCTATGATTTTAAAAATATCCTTAGATGTGATTTTAATTATTGGGAAATTCTTATTCATTTTTGTCTTTTTAATAACTATCATTACAATGGAAAATATATTTTTATTCAACTTGAATGAATACCATAAGGATTAAATTTTTCTTCTCTCTTAGCTAACTTATATTAGCACCAATGTGAAAAAATTATACTCTTAAAATTAAATTTGTTTTCAGATGGTTTGATGATTTAATTATCTTCAATTTTTAAGGCTATACAATTTTATTCCATAATATTTTACCACGACGAATTAATCTTGCTTCGTAATCATGGTGATAATACCAATTTCATTTTAGTTTTGGATTTGGGTATTATAAAAAACGAAAATATCTGCTTTGTTGATTTATACGATAAAATAATTGATTTGAATTTCAATATAAATAAATTAATTACTTGGAACTCTATTGTTTCTAAAAAAATTTATTTAAATACCATTTTCAATCAAATGAATAGAATTAAAAGAATATGTGGTAATGTTTATTTATCCAAAAAAATAAATAGACAAACCTTTTTCAAAATTTTTTAAAAAACAATGGATACCCAACTTAAGTAATTGAATTCTTTATAAAATCATTGAGTTAATCGTATGTTATAAAAAATAAATTTACTAAAAGATTTTTTGTTCATTAATATATTTTTATCGTGTGCAAATCCATTTCGGGCAAATCCGTGGCTAAAAATCTGTGCAAAACGGGCAATTCAGCTATCTATCTGCCTGCCTGCATGTATGCCTGTCTGTCTGTCTGTCTTTGAATGAATACAAACCATGAATACAAAACTATGTGGTTTTTAAATCATTTACAACTAGTCTAGTTTCAAAACTGTAAAGAAGATAAGTTATACTATGCAGCTTTATGTTGCTGCTATGCGTGAATCTATCTATGCGTGAATGAGAGTGTCGAATTTTAACAGTGCAGGGTCACAAATTGTGGAGTACATAACACTGGAAACTCTTCATGCGTTGAAGGAAATAGTATGAGGGGAATATTTATGTTTACTTGACTAAAATTGTAAAACAGCATGGTAAATAAATTGTTATTTAACCAGTTATTCCGAGAAATTTCTAACAGTGTTGTTTTTGTTTTAAGTTTAAGAAATACGATAATATGCTTCAATTCAATACGACATAACGAAATTCGAACAATATTAGACATCTCATTTTATATGTTTTAAATATATAACGATGCAATAAAATAATTTAGATATTAATTTTAAAAAAGTCAATAAGTTTTTTTATTTATTTCATTTTTTTATGAATTATTACATGAAGTATTATTCACATTGTTTAATTTCCATAACAGTGATTCATTAAAAAAGTATCATAATTGAGTCTGATTGAATTGAGATTGATTTCAAATTTTTGAAAAAAAATTATTTTAATCTTGAAGAGGAAATTAAGAAAAATTTAAAAAACAATGTTTTTTTTATTTCCGAATTAAAATATTTCTTTTTGTTTACTATAAGAAATAGAATGGAAATGCTTTAAAATTAATACGATAATTTGTTAGAATTTCTTTGTAAAAAATCAATACCTTTTTTCTATATAAGTGGGGAAAAAATGCCCTTTATTTTCTCAATAAATAAATAACTTAATAAAAATTCCAACTGACAAATAATCGTATATGCTGAAAGTATTATTGCATGCCTTATAGTATTATTTGGAATTTATAGTTTTGAATAACCCTATTCAATACCGATAAAATTTTATGAGAACTCAAACTTCATTAGATAAATCGGGCAATTCAAATGAGTTTAATTTAATAAACTAAATACGGAGAACAGAATTATTATTGCGTTAGCCGATATGGATTTACTAATCTTGATCGAATGAAATATTAATAAAACTAACTTCAAATCCAGATTGTTGATGACCGTTAACTTTATGTAAAAGCAGCGTACGAATTTGCTTATTAATTTCTTATCTACAGCGAAATGAAGAGGCCAACAGACCTAGCGAAGATCTTTTATTAAACTGCAAGCATTCATTATAATTAAAAATATGTTTCTTAAATGTTGTTTTCTTTGTTGCAGTTTTGTTAAATTTTTTTTTTTTTTTTTTTTTTTGTCGTAAATGATTAACTTAAACGAAATATTTTATGGAAAATGAAATATGATTGTTTACAAATATGATAACTACAATTTCGTTCATTGAATTTTTAAAACTTGTTTTTCTTTTAAACAAATTATGTTAAGTTTCTATGAAATGAGTAATTTCCGCATAAGAAAATTGTATCTTATGTGAATTTATGCAAATATATGAAAAGGCAAATAATTACATTATTCTTATATTTTATTAGGTAAATACTGATCATTTCATAATTTCAAACAAATTTTATAGTCAAAAATTAGGTTATTAAAATTTAAGTATGTTTTGCATTATAGAAAGTTCAAAAATGTGGTGCTAGAATTTGCGTAAACAAATAATTCTCGCATGTTTCACATAGGAATGAAAAAACTTGGATTTATCCTTTTTTAATATTTAAAAGGTTTTTTTGCGCCCTTAAGAGATTGCCTTATTTCAGGAGCATCTCTCTCTCTCTCTCTTTAATAAATGTTAATTATACAATTAAATACCTACCTTATAAATTATAAATTTCTTTAAATTATCCATTATACTATTACCTTACTCACATCCATTTTCCAGCCAATCCTTGATAACTAACAAAAACAAAAAATATATAAAACAAAATCCCTCTATTTAAGCTTTTAGCTCAATTTGCACATCTGTTTTTTCATATTTTGTCATTTACCAATGTTATTACGAAAATATCTCAAATTATTCTTGAAATTTTTCCCGTACAAGTTCATTTGAATTCGCTACTCTCTTTATAGATTTTGTTCTTTTTTTTTCTTTACATTTTATTTTGTACTTTTCACATGCTATTTATTACTTGATGTGTTCTATTTCAGTTTCTTAAAAAAAATGTGCTCCTCACACTATTGTATTGATATATTTTGCTTTGTCTATGTTGAAACAATATTAGAAAAATACTCCCTTTTGTGGATATAATTGTGTGAGCTGATGAAGAGATAATATCTTTTTTTCATCTGGATTTTTATCAAAAAAATAATTTTTTTATGTTGATTTGTTTTAATATTTTCTTCCCTTTCTGTAATTCTTTCTCATTTTGTAATTTTTTCCATGCTTTTTCTATATTTTGAACTTTTGAACTTATTTTATGGGTTCTATATTCTTACAGGTTATGAGGAGCAAATAAAACTTATTAATATTCTTAATTTTCTCCATTTTTCTTCTCTTTTTTCTTTTTATCATTTTATATATATATATATATATATGTAATAGCAACGTAGCAAACTGTAAAAGCACAACTGCACTATCAACTATAACTGGATAATGCAAAAATTCTTTTAAATATATTTTTCAAAAATTAAATTTTAACTAAAATTAAAAAAAAAAAAATATTGCAGTGTTTTGATTTTAGAGAAAATCAAATAAGGAAAACAGCTGATCAGTTTTAAACCATTTCATTAGATAAGGAAAAACTGTTTCATTATTGGCTTATATTGAACTATTTTGGCGTCTAACTTTTAGAGACTTGGCGATACTACCACTCAGATTTGGCGCTTATTCAATGAGTTTAGAAACGAAAGCAGCCTTCAACTATCTTCTTCACTCCGCTCCTCATACGAGGCTCTATTTCAGTCAGATTACTCTTTCGAAGGCGATCGAAATGATTTAATGCCATATATTTAAACAATATTTTTTGAACAGTGTCACGTATCGAGGCGCAAAGGAATAAAGAATTAAATTTTCATCAAAATAATATTTAAGTCAACATTCTTTAAAGATAATTTAAATTCAAAAAATTAAAGAAACTATACTAAACACTCTGAGAAGTTACAACAGAATCTAAGCATATAATTTTTGTTGTTGTTTTGTGCAACGAAATTAAAGGTGCTCAATAAAACAAAGGAATTTTACTAGATTTATTTAGATAAAAGAATTGCAATGTTTCGTTCGATGCTTATAGTCTATGGCTTAGTGATATGTTGGGATTCAACTCAAGCTACCGCAATGGCAGGTAAGAAGCTAAAGAATATTTAAATGTATAGGCAAACGTTATTACGTTAGTTTGATTAAATATTTTTACAGATACCAATTGATAGATTAGTTTCCAATCCAATGACTACTATGATACAGTATAATGCTTGCAGTTAAAATTAAGTCGATTTTTAGAGCAAATTTTGAAAAAAGTATTTAAAAATTTTGTATAATGTTTTTTTTATAACTCTATTAAAGCAAAAAAATTATGAAAAATATTAATTTTTTAAGTCATTGTATAGACCAACAATATCCCTAATTTAAACTTTTTTCTCACTTTAAATGGATAAGTAACAATATAGAAATGATGGATTATGACTTAATGATATATTAGAATTCAACTCAATGCTATGCAATAGCATTAAAGTAATCAAAGGGCTTAATAATGCGTAAAGTTAGCCTACTTACATTATTAATGAGTAACTATTACTACGCTAGTTTGATTTCATTATATAATAATAATAATTAATGCCTTGTTTTGAAATTCAATAAATACTATACTACAAGACATAATGCTTACTATATATACATTTTAAATCCAATTACGCTTCCTTAATAAACAATTCAAGAGGAGATATGAAAAAAATGTTTATTGATTATTTTTAATAGAATTTATTAAAGCAATCAAATAATCAAAACTTAAATTCATTAAAGGATTAAAGTTGAAATTCACACGTTAGAAGGTTTTTATTTCGATTTTACTTAAAACTTTTATGTCTTTTAGATTTGTATTATTATTTTTACTTAATTGGAATGTCTTTCAAACGTAATAAAGTAGTGAAAAGCTGTTTATTTCACAAAAATTTCAGTTGTAAACCTTTTTTCCGTCAACCAAAGCAAAAGATTTTATAAAAATTATTATGCACTGAAAATTGCAATGTTTCCTATAATGTTTATCATTTATGGCCTAACAATATGTCGGAGTAAACTCAACTTTAAGCAGGTCCAAAGACTACTCATAATATTAATAGATAGCGTTTGTACATTATACTGATTTTAAAAATATACAAATGACATTTTCTGTCTTGTTTAGAAATTCAATAACTAATATACAATAAAATTTGATGCTTATAATTTTGCTTTATATATATTCAGAAATACTTTTAAAGCGTAGAGAAGTTTTGATTATATCTTCAAAATAAGCATTTATTATAGCAAAAACTTTTTTAAAACATGATTAAATTAGCGTTTATAATTAGCGTTTTTTAATTAAAAAATAATGGCGTCATTTCTAATTTTGAACAAGTGAATATTGATAATGAATTACTCCTTTAGTAAATAATTATAATAGTTTTAAATTTTTTAGGTTACAAATTTTTGTATCTATGACATATATCTGCTTCTTTTTACTCATAGATGATTTCAAAGACTCGACACTCATTGTCACTCAAGTTTCTCATTTGCTTCGGAGTCTATTCAGAATAAATTTTGATTATCCTTTGACGAAACAAAGTGCACTATTGCATGCATGGTTCGGCTAATATAAATTCAACAGCTGGCAAATTTTAAGGACCGGAAAATCATCATTTAAATTTGCTGGTTTCTTAGCAGTCAATAACCTTCTACTTACCGCAGGTACAACATGTTTACCAATATGATAGTACAACATGGTATACCGTAATTAAAAGATTAAAAGACAGATAAGCTGTGGGTTCACTCCTTCATTTTTTCTCATCCCCTATTTCTCCGAGGAATTAACGAGATTCAGTAACATGATTGATTACGAGAAGGAGATACAGATCTACGAAATCACGTTTTTTTTTCAAACAAAACCCTGCTTTGTTTTAAAAATTTTTGTAATTTGTTGACTTTTGTAAATTTGTTGACGAAGAAGTTGTTTCAGATATAACAGATCGATGATTTTCTATCAAAATTTCTTATTCGAACCACATTTTAGATTTGTCTGAAGGATCTCATCAAAAACAGCTTCATTTTTATTGACGTCCTTGAAATAACAACTTCGTAATCTGTGGCATTCACGATCCCCTGATTTCAACCTCTGCGACTTCTGGCTTTGAGGAGTGGTTGAAATATCCTGTCAGTGGGGATCATGATAATCGAATGGCTTTACTTGACTTTAAAACAATATTTCATTACTCCTTTGTTTTTCTCTGAATACTCTGCCTTCAACGGTGAAACATACAATTTTACGTTTTCAGATGGTATCTGAAAATGATGGTTGTCATGTTGAACATGTTTCGATCAAATAGAATTAAGCCATTGTAATAGTGTGCTATATATTTAATTCATAATTATAAATATTTAACTTGCTTTTTTATATTAAAAAAAAATTTTGGTCTATGCAAAATTTCGCAAAGTTCTGAACATAAGTTTTAGCTGTATAAATGATTAATAAATAGAATCCTTGTATTTCGTAAAATAAGAACAGAGAAAATTATGCTGATTTTTGATTGTATTAGAGTTTCAATGATACTTGAATACTATATTATTATATAAAAAATTACGAAATAAATTCTAATTTATTACTATTATATTTAAAAATAACATATTATTCGATAAAATTAGGTTAGAATAAAAAGTTTCAAAAACTGCTGAATCGTATTTTAGACTTGAAAGAGAAGGTAATTGGCGTTTTTAAAGACTAAGATTTCCTATTTTTAAAACATATAATAATCCAGGGGCTGTTAAAAATGTGTGAAATACACTTGAAGACTGTCGTAACTTAAGGCATTTTACGCATTTTTGGATATTAAACTTCCAGAATAAATGTTCAAGTGCTACGTCATAAAAAAATCACCAAAAATTTATATCAGCTGATATAAATGAATAGTTTTGCATTTTTTTCTTAAAATTAGCAATTATTTTATTAAAGAAAGCATAAAATAAATTTAAAATAGTAGCAAAAAATTCAAAATGGTCCTAAGTATATTGTTTTCTATTATTGATGCTTATTTAATAAGTTAGGATATTGCGCTTTCTTTTTCTTAATATAAGTGTGATTAAGTTAAGACAGTGTTTCCCAAAGCGTGGTACGCGTACCCCCAGGGGTACGGGAACAGTTTAACGGGGGTACGCGTTCTTATGCGAAATATCTTACAGCAAACAAAAATTTCAAAAAAATATTATTTAAAAACACAGCTAGCCATGAAAATTTACGATTGCGTATTTTTATATTGGCTATTTTTTGCAGAGTTAACAGTTAATAATTAGTGGTGTCAACAGCCAGTTGTGATTTTTAACTTTGGGGGCATTTTTTTATAGTAAAAAATACATTCTTTTTTTTATAAGTGGTACACAGCGTTAGGAAAAATTTAGAAATGGTATACGAAAGTCATAAGTTTGGGAAACACTGAGTAAAGAGACTAAAAAGTTTTCAAGTTGTTATTCTAAAAAATAACTGTTTTTCTATTATTTATGTAAATTTATTATCCACAGAATTTAAAATATAAACACACCTTCTACTATAAATAATTGCTTTTTAATTGGTTTTATTGTTTTAGTCCGTCTTTTCTTTATTTTATCTCTAACTTTTAGATGATTTGTGTGTTCCTGAATCATTTTCAGTTCCAACGACTAATGTATATTAGCAGACAAATAAAAATTTAAATAGGTTATTTTTAAAAGTAAAATTTTTATTTCAACTTTTTCTTCTTTTTGGGTTGAGATATATCTTTTTCATCCCCCTATGAGTTTTCCTTAGTTTATTTCGCGATTTTTTTCAACTTTTGAAAAAACTCTTTTTCTGGCTTAATACTTACTTTGATCTATTTTTTGTTAGCCAAGTTACTTCGTAAAATGTATACGTGCTCTTATACAAGCAGTGAAGATGACGAATAAAAATTCTCTTATATTTTAATAATCCACAAAAATTTTACGCAACGGCACATACCCAAAATTAAATTGAGTCGGAATAACAGCTTACTTCATTTTACCTCAAACGTAAACCTTTTGATTTGTTGGAGATCACGCAATGCTTGCTTGAATCTGGCGTTTTATGAGCGTTCGTTGATTTGTTTCTGGGAGAAAAAACCCCTTTGGGATTTTATGGAAAGAGGCATGCATTCAATTCTTTATTAAAGTAAAATTCAATACACTTCATTCATTTTACCAGTTGTAGTTTTACGGGGAATAAGTTTGGTATAAATTGAAATAATATATAATTTTTGAAATTGAAATGTGTGGTGTAATTTAATGATAAGGCATATTTTCGAATTGTTCGGGATATAGTAAAATATAGTAATATAGTAAAATATAGTTAGTAAAATATAGTTCGTATAGTAAAAGTACAACGATTTCTTATTAAAATATAAGAAATGTGTGTGCTACTTTGGTATTAAATGTCAAGTCTATATACTTTTTAAAGGCCTATATAGAATAAATACTCAGTCAGTATTGATGTAAAAATGCCATCTTTAGAGAAAGTAAGGTGACATATCACTATTTAGCCCCCGTTAATTATAAAAGAAAAATCATAACCAAAAGGATAATTTTATATTAAACAAAAGTCCATTGATGGATAGATTCTTTTCGTATCACAAAATTAAATAGATATTTCTATTTTAATATATCCCAATTGTTTCTAAAAAATAAAAAAATACGTATTTTTCTCGAAAAAAACGTTATGATGAACACTTTGTTTCGATTTTTGCAAATTTAGACTCAAAACATTCTCTCAACTTGTGGCGTAATCCAAAAATGCATTGTTTCTTAGGTATATTTAATTTCAAAAATGCTTTAGATGTAAACTAATTAGTTTAGTTAACTCTAGATTTATCTCGATAAACTTTCAATTTTTCTTGAATTTAAGATTCTTCATGGCTCATTTTAGAGGCATCTTAATTTATATCAGATTCATCTCGATTCATTTTTGATTCATTATGATCAAATTCATATGATTTGATTCATATTTATTTTAGATGAAATAATTTATTTAGATTTTAATATTTATTTTGATTCATTTCAGATTCATTTTGATCTATTTAACATGATTCACTTTAGATTCCTCGATTAGATTTATTTTTATCCTTTTAAATTTATTCACTTTAGATTCCTCAATTAGATTCACTTCGCCATTATTTTTATATTTTAGTTGATCTCTTTAAATTAAAATTAACCAGAAAACATATTATAACATGGTGGTTGCTTTATTATGGCATTGCATAATTAAATATTATCTATTTTATTTAACCATTTATATATAATACTTAATGATTAAATTTAAATATTAAAATTTAAGATCAAGACTGACTGGCCGAAAAATTAATCAGTAATCAGCACGTGTATAAAATTGAGAATAAAAGATAAATTTAAAACCCAAGCATAGAAACAGTATAATGAGAATAAAGCTGCAATCAAAAACTACTCTTAAATTTTATGCTATAAAATCATTTATAGTGATGGTAACACGTGCTGCGAAATAAATTAAGATCATCATAGGGTTAGTACAGAACATGTGAAACGCTCAATTCTCTAGAATAAAAAAAGGAATTTTAGAATAAGATCAAATCAAATAACTAATCAGAACAGAAACATCAAGGAGAATAGAATCAGAATATACTTACAAAAACATTTTTATTTTCTTGGCTATAATAGACAAGTACTTTAAGTACTGAAATTTAACATCAAATTTATGATTTCAAAACACAAAAATAATTTGCCATCGTATATCCATACTGGCAATGAAATATTAGATTGCTAAAACAGCAAAAAACTTAGAAAAAAATTTTGAGATGAGAAGAGATTCTTCCCACTCACTAAAGAATTTACTCCCTAATACTGGAGCTGCACACTCTCTCACTTTTTTTTTTGCTAAGGGGCCGAAGCCCCCTCGCCTCACGAAGACCAACCACCAACTCTTTTCTTGTTCCAAAGCTCGCGGCAAGGATGAAAATTAGACTGATGCCAACATAAACGAAAAGTTTTTCTATTTTGTCTTCGGCTTATCAGCCTTACACTTAATCGCCTCATCTTTAGCGGAATTCCAAGAGTCTCATTCCTTCATCTGATTGGCTCCGCTGCCGTTCCATTGTCCAATAAGAGATGATTGCAGCCCGAAAGATTTGCTTTCTTCAGACACTGCTTTCCATGTTGTTTTGTTTACAAACTGAAACTAGAATGTCTTTGAAATATGTGAGAAAAGATTTGTGAGTTCTTGTGCAAAAGTGTGATAATATTATTAGCAAGAGTTATTACATTAAATGTTAAATTCCTATTTAACACATATATTGCTATTTTTTTTTTAAATGATAGTTCTTCAATTATGAAACATTATAAATTTTGTTAGTTTAAACATTTCAGTCTATGTTATGACAAGTAAAAACGTTAGAATTTATAAAACAAAAATTCTGATACTTTTAGTTAATTTCTTTCGAAATTTATGACTGAATCTAACTTACTGAATTTTATAACAAAACAATTTTATAACAAAAAAAACCATAAATGAAAAGATTTATATCGCGAATATACTGAATGTTAAATTTCAATTGATATTTTGATTTCACTCTTTATTTTATCGCTTCAATGCTTAATCATTCTTCAGTCTGTCTCCATATTTTATTTATTCTCTTTACGTCTTTATTCTCTTTGCGTCTTTATTCTTTTTATGGAATTGGAAACAGACGTATGGCTAACTAACTTTTTACATCGTTTTCTGAAAGATATCGGATCGGTATATCAGATTTTTTTGTTCCATAACATGTTCTGATTAAATGGTTTTCACGGTAAAAAGTACAAGGACCCTGATTGCCAGTATTTTTTAGCATAATTAGACCCGGAAGTTTTTACAGTGCAAGAAAATTGTAACACATGGAAAGAAATTATTAACTAATTAAGTTATGACATATGTAAATGACTTATACTAAATATCTGAAAAATACCAATTATGTAAGCAGATGGTTAACCTAGCGAAATGTAAAGTATGAACTGACTAAAGAACTATTATGGATTGTAACCTTAAAGAAAGTCACCAACGTGAATAGTGGCTATATGATCTATATAAATACAAATTCAGACTAGTTGCATCATGAATATTCCGTGCTGTACTCGATTAATACTTTGGCTTTTCCCATCCTCTATGTTTTAATAGAGATTTAAAACAGCTTTTGCCTTATGACACATTTTTTACATCATTTTCTGCAATACTTAAGGAAATATTCCTTCGACTATATTCAGGTCGGGAAAACTTAAAAATTTAATTTAGTTGAGGAACATTTTGCTCTTATAGTTTTCATAAATGGTTTTTCATAGGAAAAAAAAAAGACTTTCACATTTCTTTCTATCTTATTCGTCTGTTTTTAAAATTATTTTTTTTAAACTGAAGCAGATATAGCCGTTCAGCAGATATCAGCGTTTTGTATGTAATTTAGAATAAGAAAACTATTTGTATATAGTGTAAAATGAACCGACCTATCACTTAGTTAAATACAAATTTCTCTTTCTTAGTTTACTTATTCCTATTTTAAACCTTATTTCATTTTTAAAACAATTGTAATTTTTCCTAAAATCGCAAAAACATGACCTTATTTTCACGTACATACAAAACTTGAATCTTGGATAAAAAGAACCCAATTTAAAGCGAATTTTAGTTTTACAAAATTAGGAATAGATTTTTATTAAACTTACAATGTCAGCACCTTTTACACATTTTACAAAAATCCTGACAGGCTGTAGAATTCAAGTATCTCTTATGTTACAGAATTGCAACACAAATTACATTTTGACACTGAATATATTTGTATATCGCTGAGGCCTTATGCCGAAAGTAACTTTATGACAAAATGTATATTTTATTTTTGAAAAATCTATGATACAGGCAAATGTTAAGATAACGGGGGGGAAAACATTTTTTCCTGAACTCGTTTAGACAGTTCGCAAAAAACATCAATAAGCAAATAAAGTAGGAAAAGAGACATCGAATGCATCATTTGTGTCCCAAATGGTACACTGTAAGCTTTTCATGTGTATGTTTAAATTTAGAATGTTATGTTGATGAATGGATCTATCAGCAAAGTCATGGAACGTTTGAGTAATACTTATGAGAGAAGAGTTTCAAAATTCTGAAAGCGATTTCAAAGAACATGGAAAATTCGCCTCAAAGTATTTCCCGAGATTTAAAATTCCGATTTCACTTTCACTCGGGATATGTCTGGAGTATTTATTTAAAAATCTAGCAGCAGAAAACCTATAAGTTTTGGAGAACATTAAATGGTGATAGGTTTCGAACTATGATTTAACATTGATACTATAGTCAGTTTATGCATGCAGGAAAACTCATTCAACTCGAAAGATAATCCAAGAATCAGAAACAAAATAGTAAGAAGAAATCATGACTCAATATTTATCTGATGTTTCACGCTGGTTGAAATTTCTTTGAGGAAATGCAGACAATTTGCCCACAATTAAATGATGTAAAGCAGTTTGATTGCCAAAAAGACATTACTTTGCCTTGTTTTTATAAAAATAATTTTCCAAAGTAATACTTTTTATTTCAACAAACAATTCTTTGAAAAAGTGCTTATTTAAATACATTAATTAATTTTATAAAAGCTAATTAATATTTTAATTAAATAGTTAATTAGTAAAATGATTTTATTACAATCAATAAAAATATATTAATAATATAATATGTTGACTAAAATTAATTAATTGTTAGTTTATTTTAAATATTATTTACAAAAAAGTTTGAAATATTCTGCAAAAAAATATTTTTTTAAAAATATCCATTAAAAGTTTGTAATATTCTGAAAAGTAATCTTAACATACTTTGAACTTTAATGGTTAAAGTAGTCTATTAAAAAATTCAGATCATCAGGGAATCATAATAGAATGTAAATTTTCTGCAACCATAATAAGGTGTTAAACTTCCGATATTTCCATTGTAATTGAACCATAATACTATGCAATCATGTTCAAAAATCATAATAGTATGATTCAACGTAATATAATGTTAAAGCAGATGAAAATTGGAGCAATATTAACATACTAAAATATCTAACCGCACATAAATCGTCTTAGCTATCACAACTACTGAAGTAGTAGTATGTTTGTTTAAATTTAGAATCTTATGTTGATGAATGGGTGTACGAGTAAAGTCTCGGAACATTTCAGTAACTCTTAGGAGAAAAGAGTTGCTTTAATGAATTCGAAGAACTTGAAGAAACCGAAGAAGAATTTGAAGAAAATTAGCCTCAAAATATTTCCCCACATTTGAAATTCCGATACACCTCATTCCAATTTTGTTTACATACACTCGCTATATGCCTGGAATATTTATTTAAAAATCTCTAAGCAGAAATTTTCCGAGTTTTGAACTGTATTAAATAGCTATACGTTTTGAACTGTAATTTACAAACTTAAAATTCATATGATATTCAATTTAGGGAGAATCGATGAAAATCTATTCAACTCGAAATTCAGGAATAACAATTTTGGATGAAATTACTGCTACATATTTATCAAATAATATGTTTTCGTTAAAACTTCTTTAGAGAAATGTAAGCAATTAGCACGCAAGTAAATGCTGGAAAGAATTGGGTGCAAAAAAGACACTAACGCTGCTTATTTTTACAAAAATACTTTTTTAAAGTAATAGTTTTGATTTCAGCAAATAAAGTAAAATGTAACTTGTTTTTAATCCTATACTTTTGAATTTCAATGCGTTTATTTAAGGTTTTATAGCTTTTTATTAGGTTTAAATATTATTCAAATAATAGAAGCATTATTTCCATACCTCTTTTTTACAAAATTTTGATGGAAATGGTTAATTTCAGTAAAATTGGATAATGTTAATAAGGTGATAATTTGCTGAAATTCAAACAGAGAGAAAGGGAGTCTCTCTATCTATATATTTATTTATATTTTTGAAAAGCGACTCAATTTTTCATGCTCAATAAAAACCAAATATTTGTTATATTTTGAAATCTTATTTTAACACATTTTGAGCGAAATGCTAATGTATGTGTTTAGAAAAAAAAATAGATACACATTAAATCATAATAAAGCAAAACATTGCAGCAATCTTTGTAAAGAATATAATTGAACTCTTAACGTCTTAGTTGAATCTTTGTATTGTGTAATGAAGTTCATTACATGGTTCAATATAATATAATATTAGGATTGCAGCTCTTATTATTAATATTAGGACTCTGAGCAATAATAAGGCTCAAAAAATGTTTGACAGTGTATGTCGTAAATGGTTCTGAAGAATTTTAAATTCCCGAGTAGCTTGAAAACAAATATTACCAAACTCATTTCATATGTAACTTGCGAGAAGAGTTCCTCAATCGATCCAATGAGAGATGCTCGCAGAATGTCAAGCCTGAAACAAATGTCCTTCCGATTCATAAATGCCCGATGACTATTGTTCGTGCATGTCAAACCAATAATCTCTCGCTTTGTTCGTAACATATCTCCGGAGACTGAAGACATGGAACATACATACAAACACTCATCAACCATCCAACAAACATGCAGCTGCAACTGAAAAGATTAATGGGAGACCAGCATGTCTACGTCTATTCCATTAAATCTATTGATGCCTGGTATCATATGAGGTTATATGGATCACTGTTATAAGATAAAAATGTATCCTATTGCATGTCGATCATTTAAATAGCTATTTTTAACAGTAGCTGTTTTAGGTAAAATAATATATCGATTCAAAGATAACTTATTTAAAACATTTAGTTTCAAAGCATACGATTTTCTTAGAATGCAAATTCTTAGTAATTAGGCGATTGATAAACTTTAAAGAAAATTGCATTGTTCTTTTTAATTTTAATGGATATATTATTTTATCAGAAAATATTAGACTGGTCAAATGGTTTCTAATCAGAATATCCTGGGTAAAATTGATTTAAGAAGGGCTTTGTTTAAATATACAAACATTATTCTTTAGATAAAATCAAATAAAAATATCGAAAGTACATAAAAGTAAACTTATAAAAGTATTTATTCAAAAAATGAATTAAGACTATAAAATTTATTTTAAAAAATCTTTAAAAAAGATACAAATAATTATAAATTGAAAATATAACTAGTTAAATTTAAAAACTATATATATATATATATGTGTGTGCGTGTGCGTGAGTGTGTGTGTGTGTGTGTGCGTGCGTGTGCGTGTGTGTGTGTGTGTGTGTTAATAAAGTACGAATGATATCATAAGAAACATACTATGTTTCATGAATAAAAACTTTCCTCAGAAACATTCATTACTTAATTCATTTATTCCTTTGCAGTAAAGTATAGCCCACTTTTAATCTGGATCTTATACAAAAGCAGTTATAAAATTCCTTACTTTAGTTATTTCGATTTTTTTTATTATTTTTGTTTTAAAATAAGGTACCAGATATTGATTATTTAAGCCCTGTCATTTATATATCATTTATCTCTGAGTCACCACAGATGGTACAATTGAAAATTAACCTATTTTTTAAAATAAAAATTTAGATGTAATATTAACTTCTCATGAAAACAAAACTATTAATTGTCCAAAACTAATATTGTGTCAGCTTTTTGCTTTAACGTAATTTTTATATAAATAATTTTTTTTCGAAAATCAATAAACATGTAAAAAAGCTTTCGAGTATATTGAGTTGAAGAAAATATATTGATTACGTCAATATATTTTTTTCCTCCCACATAATTTCCCCTCTCTCAGCTTATAACTCTAAACAATGGATAATCAAAAGCTGACAAAGTAATTTTCACAAGTAACGGAAAAAGAAGAAAAACTGTTATTGATTACTTAGAAAGTAAACCCTTTTTACATCGAAAACCAATAAAGCTAAGCCATCATTCAAGATCGATAACTGAGAATAATTTCAGTAGTTAGTGTTTAAGTCGAAAATAACATAGTTAAGATTTAATAAAGGGTGAATAGTATCTTGACACCTACTAATTACGATCTTATATTTTGAAAACGGTAAAATAATTATCAAAATATCATAAATTTTTAATTAAAGTTTCCTTAATTTATTACTTTTTCTTTATTTTTATTCCTGAACATTATGGAAGAAAATTGCAACATTTTGAATAACTTTTAAGGCAATAATAGGATTTTTATGAAATAACATATTAACTTGATTATTCAAAGGCCTTTCTTTTTCCAATTCCATTATTGTAGCTAAACTACTAAAAGTAATAGTAATAAATATTTAAAACTAGAAAGAAAAAAAAACAAATAATAAATAATATTTTTTGAAAAAATTATGAAAGAGTAATCTCTCTCATGAAAAATTATGAAAGAGTAATAACTCTTTCATAATTATTATAAGACAATCATAAGATTAATACACTTTTATAGTAATTAACCCCTAGAAAAACTCTAGAAAAAACTCTTGTAAACCCCCTTAGAAAAACTCTAGTAACTCTAGAAAAAATTAAAATATTTTCTAGAATTTCCACAATCTAGAAAATATAGTTTCAGGGAAAATAAGCGATGTGTCACGGACTTAATTTTAATTTACAAATTGTTTTTTAGGTTAGGAGTTTGTATATAAAAATTTTGAAGTAAACGTTGAAAAGAAAGTTGTTAGTCATAAAAATTACAAAGTTTAGCTTAAATACGTCAAATAATTCAATACGTCCCGTAGACTTTTACATTTGTTAACTGTTAAAGGATACCCTAATTTAAGTCTCTTTTCTTCTGATTGGGAAATTCAATGTTTAAAGTCCAAAAGGCTTACATTTAAAAATTAGAATAATGATGCTATTGTTTAGAGAAATAAATCGCGATGTTCTTTCATGACTCTGCGTTTTACAAGTATGTATTTTTTTCATCTATGATAACAATTTATTTCTGAACCGCTGATATTTATATTTTTTGAGAAATGAAATGGTTTGATATTTATATTTTTTAAGAAATAAAGTCGTTTGAAATTTATATATTTGAGTAGTTCTTTTAACTCAATTTTCTTGTTGAGTTTCTTTTTCTTGTTATCGATTAATTGACGAAATTTTTTAATTCCTTTCATATATTTTTTCTTAAATTTATTTTTATTAAAATACTAGTTCTATAATAAAACTCAGCTTGAATTGACGAGTACAGCTCTGACTACCTTTTTTGTCAGTAGTAAACTCAGGAAAGTAATTAACTATTTTTACATATTGATTTATCTATCTCATTAAAAGCTTATAAATTAAATAAGTGGCACATGCATATATTTATAAACTCGTTTACCAAACTCTAATATTTTATAACAGCAATGATTTGATAAAAATGGTGCAATTTGGTATTTATGTGATAAAAAGAAACATTTTTGAGCATTGATTATTTAACATATTTTTTTTTTCATTTTATTAAAATAAAAATAAAATTATATCAATAATTTATAAAAAAACGAAAATATGAGAATATTGATTATTTATTACAAATTTATTATAGTTAATTCAAGTTTAATTCGAATTAATGGAATTTTAAATAATATATTTAATTTTAATACACTAATGTAATGTAATGAATAAGTGGGGTATTTCTTTTACGTCTTGCGCTGCTAGAAATTCTTCAGAAAAATGGTTAAACAACAATTTATTTAATTCTTATTTTACCTTATTAAAGCAAAACAGACAAACTATAATAAATAAGATTGTAATCAAGCTGTTAACAGTAAGAAAAACCGTTTATTAACTGCTTACACCTAATACGGTTAAACAACCATTACTTACGGTTAAGCAACCAGAACAAGCCCTTTTATGAACTTGCAAGCGTGCATATTATAGCCGAGAGGGATAATCTGTCAGTCTCATGACCGACAAAATTGGGATTAGAGTCCCAGTTTTGACACCACAATATTTTCTCCATAACTCTCGACACATGGAGAGTTTCCAGCGTCCTGCACTTTCCAATACCCATTATCTGACGGAAGATCTAGCTGTGTCCAGTTAAATTTCTTTTTTATGGCTTTAAAACTATGCGAATTATAAATGGTAAAAAACCGTATAGGTTTGTTTTCGTGATTTTATATACAAGTTGTAAACGGTTTCAAAACCGAAAAGGTAAAAAATGTCCTTTACCTTAAACTTTACTGTTAATTAGATGAACAGACTGTTGCCGATTATTTTACCATAATTTTAGAGATCACTGTATATTTAAAAGGCATGCTACAAACTCACACCTAAATCAGGTCACGTTTCAGTTCGCATTTAGAAGAAAAAGGTTAATTAAAAATGTCTGTAAGACTTTTTTTAATTTGTTAAGATATATAATAAATATATACTTAAATATAATTTTATTTAACATTAAGTAATTTTATTTTTATATCATTGGTTGGTTGGTGTCGTATCCTCTATTGAATCATATCTCATGGTGTTCTTGAATAGTCTTTGCTATCTCTAAGACATTAAATGAATATAAATCTTCTTCTGTAGGGTAGTTTAGGAGGTTAAGGCCTGCAGCGACTCCAGGGCAGTTAAAAACATGATATGGTGTGAGTTCCACACTAAGACAGTGTCCACAGTTTTGATATTTTCTTGTCCCATCTGCAGAGATTTTCATGTCTTCTTGATGTTTTGTTCTTAGTCTGATGAGAGTGGTGGTTGTCTTCCTGTCGATGTCAAGATTAGTTATTTGATCGTGGGCCTTGATTTTTAAGGGGGGGGGGGGGATAGTCTTGACTTTGCAAAAGCATTTGCATCTGCAAGCGTAGTTGGGATTGTATTTTGATTGAGATCTCTGGCATTTTTGACCAAGGAATTAGCTATTTCATTGAACTCAAGATCCACACGGGCGGGAATCCACTGCAAGAAGCATTTTTTCTGGAGACGTTGAAGTTGTCCAAGTTGTTCTATGATATTCAAGATTAGGCTTGAAGTACCTTTGCCGAGGGCCTGTAAGGCAAACCTGCTGTCGCTGAAGATGGTGATACCACTAAGCTGCTCCGAAGGTTCAAGATTGATGTACGTTTCGATTGCCGTGGAAATGGCTATCAATTCTCCCGTAAAATTAGATGCGATTTTTCCAGCACCAGTTGCGATTTCCCGTTTTTGATCATCAGGTAGGAGCAGTACCACTCCCACACTTCCGTTGGTGAAAGTGGAGTCAGAAGATCTATCAGTAAAAGCCTTGATATGATTGAAGCCAGATAGAGAATCGATAGTTTTCCTCCCGAGTCCCTTGAATTTATTCGTAGGAGCTTTTTTCGAGCAGGGTTCGATGAGTTCTAGTTTTTTTTAATCGATGAGTTTAATTCATTGAAAATGTTTATTGAAAACATGTTACAAAAATTGCGAATTAAATTTTAAAGGAAGAATATAACAAATGCAACCTATGAAGGAAAATAAGCAAATAGTTATACATTGTAGAGATATATAGTTAAAATACGGAGTAAATATTTTCGATTTTTGTAACAGATGTTTATAAAATATTTCTTAAAAATGTGAAGCAGAAATTCATTTTCAATTCATATGACCAAAGAACAATGAATTAGTGTTTCCTGAATTTAAATTAATATTTTTTTTTTAAAACTTCGAGATTAAAGTTTAGAAATACATGAAATGTTCGAAGTTATCTTCTAAATTTATGTATATTTTATTTAAAACATTTAATGGTTATTGCTTTTTTAAATGTTTAGCATATAAATTGAAATATTTTAAATAGAAGTTTAGTTATATATTTATATAGATTTGTATACTTTTCAAATGAGAGACACGTAAAGAGTGAAAACACATTTTAAAAATTTTTCAGAAAATATTTAAAAATATCTCCCTGTGTCTATTTGAAAATTACCTTGAATAAATTCTTGAATTTTATAATAAAGGTTCCCACTCTAATAAGACGCACTCGAATTAACTTAGATGTAAATTCGATGTTTTTAAATAATATACCTCCATTCAGCATGCCAATATAAGCAAAGCAAAATCTTTCGGGGAGCTTCAATTTTCACATTTGGATAAATTTTTCTGTATTTTATGAAAATGGATGCGTTTGTAAACTCTTATAACACTGTTAATCTCATTTGTTTTAAACCACAAGCTAGTCAATTACTAAATTGTTGAAACAATCTTTTCTTGTTGTATTTTAACACTTATACAAGTACTTTTTATCTTTTCCCTAAAAATATTTAATTCATTATTATTATTTTACATTTCCTTTCGTTATGATTTTGCATTCAATTACATATTTTCTCGTCATATTTTCTTTTGAAGTGTGACATTTCAATCATAGATACATTTAAATTAAAATCGATTGTGTTGCTTTTAAGCAATTGTGTATCATCTATTTAATTTTCATTAATTGTCCCAGTGACTTAAATATTTCTTTTTATCTATCCCAACATTTCGAACTGGTACTCTTTATTACATTAAATTCAAACGTTCTTAAAAATCGATTTTTATTTACATGTTTCTTTCTTAAATAATTTTTTATATATTAAAACTGATCTTTCTTTGCTATTAATTTAAAGTTTTTTTTTTTACTTTTTTCAATTCAGAAGAATCACTGGATAACATTCTTAAATTGCTTCACATTATTTTTTTTAAGTCATTACTGGACATTATTAAGTCTAAAAAAATTACTCTCTATTACTGGAGCTGCACACTCTAAAAATTTTTAGCTAAGGGGCCGAAGCCCCCTCGCCTCACGAAGACCAACCACCAACTCTAAAATTTTGTTTCAAAGCTCGCAGCAAAGATGAAATTAGACTGATGCCACAATAAAAGAAAAGTTTTTCTATTATGTCTTCGGCTTATCAGACTTACACTTAATCGCCTCATATTTAGCGGAATTCCAAGAGTCTCATTCCTTCATCTGATTGGCTCCTTTACCGTTCCATTGTCCAATAAGAGATGATTGCAGCCCGAAAGATTTGCTTTCTTCAGACACTGCTTTCCATGTTGTTTTGTTTACAAACTGAAACTGGAATGTCTTTGAAAAATGTGAGAAAAGATTTGTGAGTTCTTGTGCAGAGGTGTGATATTATTATTAGCAAGTGTTATAACAATAAATGTTAAATTCCTATTTAAAATGTTGCTTTTCAAAAAAAGAGAAAAACGTACTTCAATTAGTAGGCTAGATAAAATTCAATTCTGCTTTATCTCGAGATTGATTTTTGTTGCAATGATATTTTTTAAACAGCATGCTTATAATTATGGCATTTACATATACTATATGCATAACTGTGTCATTAATTTTGTTATGCACATTTTGTATGCTTTACATCAAATTGTTTTTCAAAACTTATTCTTTATATTTAGACAAATATTAATCTTTTGAGATTGTTTAAGAAAAAATATATAAAAATATTTTTTCTTAATTATTTTTATATATTTTTTCTTAAAAAATCTTAAGATAAAAATATTTAAAACAATCATCTAAAAATGCTAAAAATAAATTAAGTATGGATATATTTGTAATACTATTATGTTCATATATCACGCATATCCAAATAATTCATAATAGTTAATAATAAAACATAAAATTTCTTGTCATTATATAAAACATACTTTATATTCATTATTCCTCAAGCACGTTTGTTTAAATTCGTAAATGATATGTCATGACATTAGGTATGTATATATAAAAATAATGTATATATACATAAGAAAATTTATATACGTAATGTTATAATACATACGAAAATGTACGGAAATGTAATGCTCCTATAAATATAATTTCGTGTCTAAAACTACAATGAAAGTGTTTAAAATGGGTTTGGTATATTTTCTCAACAGCCTTATCACACAACTTCCTTTGTCTGATTACTCATTTTTTCAACAGGTACGTTTGCGCGTCATTTCATTTTCCCGACAGGTACATTTTCCAGACAGATTCGTTTGCCCGACAACTCATCTGTTAGACAGGGAATTTGCCAATCTTTAGAATTAACTATAATTCTAGAGAACCCCAAGTCGTTTATTGATTAGAAAGAAAGGTTGACAACATAAACAGGTATTAGATACATAGTCATTAAATATCGCTTTCACTTTCTTGCCCTAAGTAGCGCTGCTTTATTAAAAAGGTTAAACAGTTGTCAGTAAAGAATCATATATTCGTTTCCCTTACATGCCTTCCCTATCCGGCAAACGTATCCGCCGGAAAAATAAATTTTCGGGCAAATGTAAAGGTCTGGAAAATCAATTGCCAGGCAAACGTACCTGTTAGGCTAATGAGCGGCTGAGAAAACCGAATCGAACATTTAATATGTCAGACAATCGAGTATCGTAAAAATAAATTGTCGCACAAATATTCTTGTCGTAAAAATACATTTTCGGGCAAATATAAATGTCAGGAAAATCAATTGCCAGGCAAGCGTACCTGTTGAGCTAATGAGCTGTTGAGAAAATAGAATAGGACATTTGAATTGCCGAACATCAAATGATAGGATCCGGTAAAAAACACTTCCACTTTTTCCCTTCACAATAAAAATTGACTTGAAAAAACTTATATCATTTCCTGAAATACACAAACTATCAGTTGCATGTGCCGAAAACTGTAATAAAATTGCTGTAATATAATTGCTGTAATATAAATATGTAATATAATTGCTATAATGTGTCAAAACTTGCATAACAAATGTTTAAAATAGATCTTATTTGCTGGCTCATAAGCTATTAAAGTATAAAAAATAGAAAGAAGCTTAACGATTTATTCATACATATTAAACATCAGTTGTATTCCCTTCTATTACCGTACAATACAACTTTTGTACTGAAATGTACATAACTGTTTTTAATGTCTCGTTTTTGTTAAACCATGAGCAATAAAACAACCAAAATGAAGAAAAAGAAACTTTACAATTTTTTCAAGTACTTAAACACCAGCTGAAATCGTATCGAAAACCCTATAATGTAATTAATGCAATGTCTTTCAATCTATATAACCACGTATTAGAATATATCGTGTTTATGCTGAACCATACGCAATAAATCTGAAAAAAAGAAAATTAAAGAAACCTAATTATATATTCATATACATTAATAATCAATTGCAATGATTTCTAAAGCTTTATAAGGCTGTTTCTTTTATGTCTCTAAATCTACGTAACCACGTTTTAGAATGCATCGTTTTTCGCTGAACCATAGGCAAAAAAGGTAGAAAAAGGCAAATGAAAGAAGCTTACCGATATATTCATGCGTACTACTCATCAGTTAGATTTGTGCCTAAAACTCTATAATGTAGTTTTTATTATGTGTCTAAAACTACATATAGAATTTATAAAATACATCAATTATTACCTAACCAGAAAGAATAAAATAACTGAAAAGAAATGAAAGAAACTAAATCATTTCTTTTTGAACATTAATCATCATTTGCATTCGTGTCTAAACTCCTGTCAAATAAATTAATTAATACATTTTTCGTTTTTCAACTCGACACGGAATAATACTTTTCCATTCACACCGATAAAATCCTGATAGTATCTGTTGCATGTCCAGGAAATATATTACCATGCATTCCAAATGAAGCAAAAACCCTTGTAATAAAAACGGAATAATTTATTATTGACAGATGAAATAAATCACTAATCCCGTTTGTTTTATTATCTAATTGGTTAGTGAGGGGAAATATTCACACTGTTCCTTTTCTGTTCATTTTTTTTTTAACATCTGGAAATGACACGCTAGAGTCTTGTATCTTATCTAAAAGATCATTTTTATTCCGAACGTCGAGTCATTTTTGTCTTTATGAAATATGCATAGCGGCAGATCTATATCACAGAAGTATGTTTCGTGCCATTGCCATTTACAACAAAAGATCTTTTCGTAAAAAAATTTTACGGATTATAACAGAATGGATACTATTTTGGATGCTTTATATGTATTTTTAAACAAAGATGTTTATTTTTTAAGCTGTGTCAGGAAATTTTTATTAAACATAGAATAGAATTTTTAGGAATATTATAGATCATAATATCATATATATCATATTATATATCATAAAAAAATAATTGCAATGGCTTACATGTCTTTTAACCTCAGTATTTCTTTAAAATTATAACAGAATTTAATAGTCGTTTCATAAGAGCGACTTTGTTTCGTGGATCACTAAAAATCCAAATACTTTTATTCATTTTTACTAGATGACATTTGGTTCCATTAACACACTCTGCCCAAAGTTGTTAAACGTTAAAAATATACCTGCAACATGCAATGTTATAGCAAATATGGACCAATCACGATATATTTTATCACTGTAACGAACCCTTCACTAAAATCTCTTTCAAAAAACGGAAAGTATTTCAATCCATAATTTTAAATTTATGCTACTTGAAAGACTTTTTTTTTATGTTCCTTCTAAATATTATAAAGTTTGTCATAAAGTAGGATATTACTTCACAAAAGCTGACAAAAATTCACAAAAAGTGATCCTTATCATGAAATCTGAGCAGATAATTAGCATTTGCGGCTTCTTTCAAAATTAAGATCACAATTAACACAATTTTGCAAAATTTCCCGATTTTTCTATAACAAACAACATTTTTGCTCGTTTTTTTTTCTTTTTTTTCGAAACTATGAAATAATTCTTGTTATATTAAAGATATGTTTATAGTTTAAATGATAAACTTTTTAAACAGTAACCAGACAAGATCGAAACGATATGTAAACAGATATATACTTGTTCTGAATTTTCAGCTTTGGTGTTCTTGTTTTTAAAAATGCTTATGGTAAATGCTAGGTAAACCCTTTCCTGGTATTCCCTACATTTTGATTTTCTTATCTTAGGCTCATTTATCCTGATATGCTTGTCAAGAGTTCCCTACAAATATTGTCTATACAGAAGAATTTCCAAGCATAGATTGCCATACACTCTTTTTACGTTGCTTGAATCAAATGCAAGACTCATTCGCTTGTCAGAAATTTGTAGACTC
This sequence comes from Parasteatoda lunata, assembly GCA_949128135.1. Taxonomy (NCBI): domain Eukaryota; kingdom Metazoa; phylum Arthropoda; class Arachnida; order Araneae; family Theridiidae; genus Parasteatoda; species Parasteatoda lunata. The sequence continues at coordinate 8,881,859 of OX421970.1, read as the reverse complement.
ATTCGCTTGCTTGTTTTGCTTGTCAGAAATTTGTCTGGAAATCCAGAAAAAAACCTTCGAACTGTTTATTTTCATTCATGTGTCCTATAAAGCCAATTTAAAAATAGTCTAAATGTTTGTAAATTGGAAAAATATATTACTTATTAGCACTATATTAAATATATATATAATTTGCATACCTTAATTATTTATTATTTGCATGTATCAATTGTATTATTTGAACTTATGTTATTTATACATCAATTTTTAACATGCTTGTAAATAACATGCTTGTAAATTGCATCTTTGATAATACTTCAGCACTTTTTAAATTACTAGATATTGGGAATTCTTTGGCAAAGTGTTTTTGATTATGCTGTTTAATGTTTTGAAATATGGATTTTGATTACAATTAAAATATTTAAAAATTAATTTTATAATTGCATTTATATTAGGAAAAACTGTCGAAATTTTGATACTCAAATAGTTGATAATTAACTAAATTTAAATGAGCTTTAAACATAATGTATTACTTTAAGGCAATAAAATTCTTATAAAATATAAATAATCTTATTAAAAATAAAATAAACTAGCAATATCCATAGTTTACTATGCTAATTTAAATAATTTAACTACACTTATGACTTTGAAAATTGTTACGGAAAGGCATTTTCAAGAATTTCTTCCTGTCATAATAAAATATTTTGATCGCAATTAACACTCTAAACTGTTTTTAATTCAAAGAAACTCAACAATTATTTCAGAAAGAATTTTCAAAAATAAAGTAAAATTATAAAAACTTTTAAGTTAATTATAGAACATAGTTAAATACAAACAATTATAATCACATCATGGTTTAATTAAATGTTAAATAATCAAATGAGAACATTTGTAATCTAAATTTAGGATTTTGTTTCATGGATAGAGTTTATTAACGGATCTTTCACGAATTACTTTAGCATGAAAATGAACACTTCAAAAATTATTTTAACGTGAAAACGAACCATTTACATATTATTTTATCGCGAAAATAAACCCTTTTCAAGATATTTTACATTTAAAATGGAACTGTCGCTATGTTTAATTTTAAAAACCGAACTCTTACAAAATATCTGGTGTCCACCAAAGGGAGATGCCTCCGCCCCAACAGCTGACATTCCCGTGGAAAATATTTCTCCAAACGAGTTTTTATATTCTAAAGCTGAAAGTTGAACTAAACAGCTGTGTAATTTGTTTGTCAAAACTTTATTATCTTGCGCACCAAAAACGTGCTTAAAATGAAGCTATCACGTCAACAGATCAGAACGATTATGTAATATGAGTTCCAACTTAAGCTCAGTGCAACTGAATGCCACAAAAATGTGTGAGGGTTTAGGTTTCAATACTGTTTCTTATGATACAGTAAAAGTTTGGTTCCGAAAGTTTAAAGTTGGGAATTTCGATATTGACGATAAACCCCGTTCTGGTCGCCCTATTCAGGTCGATTGTGACTAGTTAACGCACATCATTGATCAGGATAGAAATGTTTCAACTCGAACTATTGCGTTAGAGCTTGGCGTTTGCAAAAATTAACCATAGTTAATGCTCTAAAACGCTTTAATCTAACGTTTAAGTTTAACCGCTGGGTACCTCATGAATTGATTGCTGATCAAGAGCAAGAAAAAATTTTGTTTGGCTCTGCTCAGAGATCAAAGGAAAGATAACATTCTGGACAGAATTGTGACCTGTGATGAAAAATGGGTGTATTACAGCAATACAAGCTGTAAAAGAGGGTGGTCAGCAACCGAGGAATCAGCAGGTTCGGTTGCAAGACGAACGCTAACTAACAAGCAGGTGCTTCTCTATATCTGATGGGATTGTCGTGGAATTATCTATAAGGAATACCTAAGAAGCAGGCAGGCTATGAACAGTACACTATAAAGTAATACGCTAATCAAAGTTTGGGAAGCCATTCGCGAAAAACGAAAAAACGAGTTCAGAAGGAAGGTGGTTCTCTTTCAACAAGATTTTTTTTTAAAAAAAACGGCAGGCACTGAACTTTTGTTCTTCGCCATAGAAGATGCCGGAAGTGTTGCTCATTTATGGTTACCCAGTGGGCACCTGTGAACCAAAGTCACGGATGCGAGCAACGTTACCCACGCCACACTGACACAAATACCCGTTCATAGGGTGGGCCACATTCACACATCAGAAGACAACACAGAGAGAGAAACATCAATGCCCAGAGCGGGATTCGAACCTGCGGCCATTGTCTTCACAGTCAGACACGCTAACCACGGGGTCAACTGGTCGGCTCTTTCAGCAAGATAAAACATGGCCACATGTTAGTGCGATGACCGGCTGGACGCTCTACAAGCTGGAGTGGAATTTTCTATAGCTGTGGCAACATCCACTATATAGCTTAAACATGGCGCCTTCGGATTACTATATGTTTTCACATCTGCAGCCGTATCTTGATGGCACAATCTTCCATTAAAATGACGATGTCGTAAATGAGGTTGCTCACTTACTGGACTCGCACAAGCCACAGATCTTCACAGAAGGGACTAAAAAGTTACCAAAAAGCTGGCAGACATTGCTAATTTGAATGGAGATTGCTATCCTCATTAGTTTTATTTAATTTGGTTTTTATTTATCACTTTAGAAGATTGCTATCTTTTGGCGGAAAAGTTTTTACTCAATGTAATTTTTTCGTTATAAAACGTAGCTGATGACGCTATCGGCACTTTTCGTGCAACAAGGGAAGAGAATGATTTTTAAACGATGTTAAATGAACTTATCACTTTTTATGCTTTTTATTTCAATTCGAAATCTCAAAAATTATGTACTTATTTTCACACATTTACAAAAATTGGGATCTAGTTTAATAAAATAGTTTAACACTTTTTAACAAAAACATTGCTTTTAAAAAAGTGAAAAAACACTTAATATTTTGGTTTAATTTTAAGGGTTTAATTTTTTTTATTTTTCATAAATAATAGATTTAAAAATTAGTCTAGACCTATAAATATTTTAATTGGTTTGTATACCTATCAATTTTTAAAAAAAGTTTTATCTAAATATCCATAAAAAAGAAGCAGAAAATTCTTGCAGAAATGAAAAAAAAAAAATCTTAAAAATAGTGAGTAATAAAATAAGACATCTTAAAGACAAATTTGTTTTTAAAATTAAAACTTCCGTTCTACTCCTTCTGCATATACTAACTCCTACATCTGTCTTCTGCACCTCAAACAAAACACTTCTTTATTATTCATATCTACACTTCAAGCAACACAGCTCTTCCTTATTTAAAATCTGAACTATAAACTGCATATCTCCTGGAGACTTTGGACTACAGCACACTTTTACATCTTAGTTTCGTATTGATTAACTGACTATAACTTTTATTTTATAGTTTTTCAATTCTGTTTAGAGAAAATAATGTTTTTTTCAATGAACAAAAATTATCAATTATACAATTATCAATTATACAAGAGTATACATTTATTTAAAAAAAAATAGAGTACATAAAAGTTTGTATGAAATATTTATTCAATAGAGTTTATATCAACCATAATATTTCCTTAAAAATAATTATCTTAAAATAAATAAAATATGAAGCATTATAAGACCATAAATTTTCTTTATCAATAGAATATGTCACTTCAAAAATCATTAAATATGAGAATTCATAAATAACTGCATAAAATGTTAGAAAAATCTCATTTCGTTGGCTATTATATCAACGATATTATTTAGTTTGATATAAAGTATTATATAATCAGTTTTTAAATCAGTACGTTATTTTAAAATACCTTTATCTTGCTAATGGAAAAACTGTGAAATATACAGCTTTAATTTAACTTCATTACCATTTTTGGGAAAAATTCCTCTAATACACTTTTCTCTAAGGTCTTCTTCTTCTTTGCACTAATGATTATTATCTAATGATTTTGGAGATTATGTTACGAAACTTTCACATTAATTTTAAAAGCGGGAGAAAATGGAATCTTTTCTTAGAAAGAATCAAGTTACCTTTCTGAAGAGCCTCCCATTAAAACTTAAAGTAATTTAAGCTTTAGATTTGTAAGGATAAAAGCTACGGGAACTAAAAGTAATTTGAAAAGACCGGGAAAATAGTGCTTAAAGTAATTAATTTATTCACTGAGTTTTGTACGATTCTTTCTTCATCCTTTCAGTTCTATTTCCTAGTTCGACGAAATGAGGAATTGGATCTTGTTTTCTTTGAGAGAAGAATGCGCTTTTTGACGCCCCATTTTAAATATTTATTTTTTTTTTACTTCAGAATAAAACCTGTACGTCTTTTAAAGCAAGAGTCAAACTTGGCGTAAAAATGTTCATTTCAGAATAAGATATTTTTAGGAACACGTTTTATCATTATTCAGAAGCACCTTCTTATCTGATTAAAAAATAAAGGTTTGTATTCACATCATCAAAGTCATGGCGTGAAATGTTGTAGCTAAATAAGGAGTAAGATTTGTATCAAGATAAATGATAATTTTTGAGGTCAGAAAAATCATTTCCGAGATGTACAATATTGATATCAAACGAATATCAATATATCATGCTCTTATATTCTGCCGGAAAATATTACCTACTCTGATTTGGCTCATTCAACCATTTGCTTCCCCTCGGCTCCAACGGTTTTTCTTCATTTGCTTTTTGCGTTAATTTATTTTAAATTTTCATTGAAAATTATAATTCATTTCATTTCTAATCCGTTCTATTTTCATCATTCATAAACTATTTATCAGGAAAATGAGGGTAGAATTTGAACTTTTGAAGCATTTGATTTTCTTCTGATTTGTAGGTCAATAGGAAACGTTCTTTTCGAAACATCATATCGTTATTCCAAACTATAAAACGCTGCACTCTCAATATGTTGCTGAATGTTACCTTTTAAGCTGACCAACTTTAATAATATGCTTTAAAAAACTAAAATTTAATTTTAGTTTTTTAAAGCATAAATAAAAAACAAATCTTAGTTTTATTTAAAAGTGAGAAATTCAGAATGCAAAGCAACAGTAATAAATTATTTATTACTCTGGAATCTGCATAAGATGTTTACTTTAAAATTTGAATGAAAAACATGAAATATTACCTCATATATAATATATTACCTGTATATATAAACATTACCTCAATAAAAAATTTCTAAAAAATCGTTTTCAGAATTCATATCGATAAAAATTTTGAGTATATCTTTATATTTTGATAATTTTAATTTGTCTTATGGAAATTCGTAAGTAATGATTTTATTTGATTTCTATATTAAAAAAAAATATCATAAAAAACGATGCGATTTTATTTTTTAACATTATTAACAAGAAATACTAAAAACGAACAAAAGTATGGGCCTATTTTATTCAAGTTAAACTTATAACTTTTTTGTTCTTCTGAAAAAGCTACATTAAATTGTTATTTTAAAATAAATTGTCATTTTTTGAAGAAAAAAAAATAATTTTAAATTTTTATATATAATTGGCGGAAATTAAATTTAAAACTTTTACGTTTAATTATTATATGGTAGAGTAGCCTGAAAAATAACCCATGCTTATTTTAAAATGAATAATTTAAATTTAAATTATTCCAAATATATTGTGAAAAAATCTGTATCAAATTAAGTACTGACTCTTTGGAATGCTTTTTGAAGAAATGTTTATCTTTTTTATTTATTTATTTTACTTTGAGCGTTTTTATTTAAAGTAACACACTTTATTATCTCTTCATCATTAATGTATTCATACCGATTTTAATATGTTTTTCCATCATAACAACTTCAGGGCATCTTATATTTCATGAAGTTTAAGGGTAGCCATGGTAACGTGACTTTTCATTTAGCATCTTTCTGAACTTACACAAACTTAATTAAATGTAAGCACCAAGTCTACATAATACATTCTTACACAAGGGAAATATAAAGCGGTATTTATCTTCTTCTCTTTACTGTTTAAGCTTAGGATGCTATTTAAGTATGCATATCTTAACTCTCACTATGTTGTATATACCATGCTTTACCAAGAATTTATGTAAATCAGATAAAGCCGCTCACGACAAAATTCTAAAATACTCTTATGTTTTGCATATTTTGACTTACCCTGAATTTCTAAACTTACATTTACATTTATAGAACTGAAGTTTTATTTTAACCATTTATCACCTTAAATGTTATGCCGAAACATAAGATAACATTATAAGAGTCTATATTTAAATATACAAGTGAAGAATTAGCATTGAGAATTTAGTGTTCCTTTTCTATTATTATAGTTAATCGCTCTTTATTACTATCATCGTATGTGTTTCTTATATACTTATATACTTATTCAAACATTGAAATTATTATAATTTTGAATACTTATATATGGAAAGAATTTTATTTGAAATATTATTTATCACATAAAATCAACAAAAAGTATAAATTACATTTATGTAAGCTCATAGGACGGAACAAATAGTTACCCCTAGATGAATCATACAAAGGGCGATTAAATGAAGTAGAGTATGTGATGTTCAGATTTGTTTTTAAACTTTTTTTGGTGGTTATCTGGTATTTATGTCTGTCGCCTGTGTAGAAACGTTATTTCTTATCTCTTAAGACTCCAAAACTGTATATGCTAGCGCCCTGAAATTTGAACACAGACTACAAGTACCAATATTTTTTTCTGCCAAAACTTTCTGTTCGATATTCTTTAAAAATATCCCAGATAATAAAATCAAAAGGATTGATATATGCAAGATGGCAAAAGTGTAATATATATTCCTATGTGAGGAAAAAGTATCATAACAAAACACTAATTTTATTTCCTGATTACAAAGCTGAAACTTCAGTTTTATCAATAAAAGTTTTTATTAACATTTTTGAAACGTCTGACTTTTTTAAAAATGTTTCCCACAGCTTCAAAAATAATAAGTGAAAATATTGTGGAGTCATCTATTAGATAAAAATTAAAATTAGGGAATAAAAATTAAATATACTTCCAACAAAAATTTCGATGAAACAAAGACCGCTTTGTATTTTAAAGAGACTATTTTGTAATTTATTAGTAAATGATGACCTAATACTACTTTCAATGGTCTCATTTCTATTCAAAAGCTAAACCTAAAGATAGGACCGACTAAAAACAACAAAACAAAATATTTAGAACAGTATTAAATTTAATTATGAAATAGGAATCCCTTAATTTTTAAAAAAATTTTTAAGTTATTAATAAATACATATTTCCCTTACAAAAATGAGTAAGAACGTTAATATAAAATCTCTCCCCTCTAAATGTATGCACATACTTTAAAGGTAAAACTTAATTTAATAATTTTAACAAACATTGCAGTTACATTTAGTAAGAAAAAACTAAGCATCAATTGCAGGGAGTAATTAAGGTGATGGTTTTACGATGTTTGTGTCAAGCATATTATGTTTTTAATTCATGTTGCTCAACTAATCTACTTTTGAACACAAATATTTACTTATGTATGTCTAATGTATTTTTCTTTCACATTCTATTTCTACTTTTCTTCTTTTTCTACTTTTCTACTATTTTCTACTTTTCTTCGAGTAGAAATATTTTGATAATTAATTTTAGTTAGTTTTAGCGAACTTAAAAAGTATAATTGTTTGTGTTGGTTTTGTGTTCGTTAAAAATGTAATAAAATACGCAAATGTAAATAAATGCTTAACATATACTTTAAAATTTCTAGGAGTTCCTGGAATCAAAATTAAACCTACAAATAATATCGAAACAAGTGGTAAGTGAAATGCTTTTCTTTAAAAAATCAGTGATTATGATCTATTACAGTGAACTAAAGGCCTTTTATTAAAGTATTTATTTACGAATGAATGGTTAAAAAATCATAGCTTTTATTATTGAAGACAATTTAAAATGCTTATTATATTGCTATATTTCTATATTTTAGATACATTTTGGTTTAACCCTTTGGCAACGGCGGGCACAGCATATGTGCTGCTCAAAAAATTTGACCTTACAACGGCGTGGGCACAACAGTTGTGTCGGCTATTTCTTTCCCCTGAACTTGTTTGACCACCCATTAACCTGTCATATTAACACACTCCTCTTTTAAAAGACCCTTTTGTTGGAAAATGGAGCGATGAGTATATTGACTTCTTTGACTTGGCTGAAAGAAATTCAGATTTTGTTTTATTTTTTGGCGAATTTTGAGTGCTTATAAACTTTTCATTGTCTTTATGATAGCTGTGCTATTATTTAATTATTTGTTTTCATTTGAGATCTATTTTATAAAATTATTTAATATTTAATTTATTTTAATTTTTTTTTATTTATTTTGTTTTATTTCAGATTTGGAGTCTTTTCTTTATATTATTATTCCCCATTTGTGTTTAGAATTTCATGAAAATTTCAATTATTTTTTAGTGAAAGAAATTTATTTTCCATACTAAATGTTTTATACGAAATTTCATACATAAATATTTTGTTTAAGAACTAGAAAAATTTTAAAAAATTAAAAAAAATAATTAAGTTTTTATAGTTAAAATGAGCTTCTTTTAAGATCCAAATAATTTAAAAATAAAAACGCATTTAGCTTCTCATGGCAAAAAAAGAAGAAAGAAACAAATTTCTTTGAAACTAAATTGCACTTTTTCTGATCTAACAGGAAAAAAATTATTTTTGATGTAATTATTATTATAGAAAATTAAGAATCGGACGGCCAAAACTGAATCTAACTCTCTTTTTCAAATTCAGATTGTTTTTAAACTTGTTCAAAAAATAATTAGTTGAAGAATTTAAAACCCTATTATTATTATTATCCCTTTCTAGTATGTACTGCCAGAAGGAGACTTGATTCATTTCTTTTTCTGCCACTTATCCATTTTCCTATATTCTATATATAAACTCATAACTATATATAAACATAACATAACTATATATAAACTCAAACATAAATATAATTATGAGCTTTTTTTATTGGAAGAACTTCTGAAAATCAAAGAAATTCCCAATAAAAAAGAGTGAAAGAACAAGTATAAGTTCTTAATAGTGTATTGAAGGGGAACAGATATAGTTATAGATAACTAAAGATCAATGAATAATTAAAATGATTGAATTCTCCTTTCAAGAATTAACAATTCTCAAATTTGTCAAGTATGATGCATTTTAAAATTATGCAGAATCCTTCCTGTTTCAAAATAAAAACGATAACGCACCAGACGAGACTTTGGAGGTCTGCAAAATTGGCATATGAATGGAAAATTGAGTTCAATATAGATTTTTACTTCACAAGACCACCTTAAATGATAATGGTTGAAAAGTGAATAGAGTTGCCGGTGTAGATAAAAAAAAAAAAAAAGCGGCTCAATAAAAAGGATTGCAGTCTAAAGATAAAATCATTCAAACTGTGTCTTTTCTTGGTAGTTGTCATGCGTTTGGAAGGCAGAAAAGTTATTATGTGAACATCTATTGGATTGTTTTTAATATGTGACCTTGAACAACAAGTTTACTCTCAATGAAATAATCTCCATTTCTAAAAATGCCACCCACATGATAAGCTATTGAACTACGTACTGCCCCCCGCTCTATTCTCTGAGAAACATATTTTTCTTTCTAAGTTTCCAGGAAATATTTCTATCTGTGCCTTCACAGCTTGCCACAATGTAATTTACTTCTCACAAAATAAATTGTTTCCCTTATTTAGAAAAAGACATGATATCGAAATCATTTCTACCTTTCAGTATTGCCTCTTCCACAGGCAAAATGGCATTTCCTGCCTCTTTGTTTAGCTTCAGAAATATTGATAATATATTTCGGGGTCTGTCATTTTTAAAATTTTTAACAATAGCTAATTCTGGACACCTGAGGAAAGGACCACACAATTATTAAGGTAAATGCATGCTTTGCCTTCAGTATGTCAATCGAGCTTGTATGGATGTGTTTGATAGATGACCTGAAACTTTTTATTTTTAAAGTATTAGTTGTAGAAATTTCAGGTCAACAGAGACTTTCTTTTGAACTGAACTTTGCAGTTTTTAACATAAATAAAAATGAGTAAAACTTCTAATAATATTATAAACAAATTATCAAATCTTAAAATAAACATTATCAAATCTTAGCGATGTAACATTGGATATAATGAAACATTTAGCATACAATAAGTACCGTTATTAAAATTTTAAACATATCAAATGCTCGAGAATTTTGTTTTAAATTTCATTAATTTTTTTAAATTTTTTTTTTTTTTTTAAATGTGACAAATTTTTTAGGTAAATAGGCTCGCGAATTTTTGTTATGAAAAATGACAAGTTCATTTTCTATTAGAGAAAAAATAAAGAAAAAATTTATTAGAATTATGTACACAGAAACTGTCATATGCACGTATGTCATATGCTCATAAGTATTAGCTACCCGCTAGCTACATCCCGTTTATTAAAAAGGATTAAATAATTAGCATTAAACTTATTCAATTTTGTCCAAGAAACAATATTTAAAAAATTATTTTATATATAAAAAATATTAATGATTTAAATACAATTTTTTATCTCTTATGATATTTGTTTTAAATTTTATAATAGTGTACTTTATGCGATCTTAAAGGGGGGAAACACGTAAAATAGTTAAACAAAATCTGAATAAAAAAATTGCATTTGGCATCACTTTTTAAACTGATAAATGAAATGAACTTTCAAAATATAAAAAAAAAATAATGCCGCTCACTGCTTTACTCACATCTCATTTCAAACAGATTTGAGTTTTTTTTTTTTTTTTTTTTTTTTTTTAAACAATATCATATAGGATAAATTTGTTTATAACTTTAAGAAAAAAATAAAACTTCAAACAAGGTTCTATTTATCAACGTAATGTGTTTCTTTTGTAGCGGTCTATTTATAATCCTTCAAGAATCAAGCACATCAAAATACACGTTTTAAAAAAAATAAAAATTTTAAATAATTTATAAAATGTTTGCCTCTTTTAGAGAAATTGTAAATATTTTTGGAAAAAAATTATCTACAAATGCTTCGTTTGTAGATCAATATAATCCTTTAAGAATCAAGATTCCTAATATACACCCTGTTTTTAAATAAAAAATATTTTTAATAATTTATAAAAAAAACTTGCTTGTTTTTTAGAGAAACTGTTAATATATTTAGAAAAAACTTTAAAAAAATTATATTTCAGATTTTCTCTACATTAGAAAAAAAAAAAAGCAAGCCAAAATATGTATAACTATGCCAAAAATAACTACTGGTCTATAACCCTGCTACTTCTCTCACCATGAAAAGTGAGGTACAAATTGCAACAAAATATTTCCTATTCATAACTGGTTAAAGTAGTTACCTCCCACAGATTGAGTGGGGGGGATGAATTTCGGTAAGAAAGCGCCGTGGTAAGAGGAGAATTTTTTCATCTTTGTTGCCGTAGCCAAAAGGTTAAATAAATATATTTATTTAATGTTCATTTACACTGATGAACCAATATTCTATGTTAAAACAGATTTATACCATGCGAAATTTAATTTATTAATTGGAAATAGTTTTATTACTTTTTATTATAGAGATTTAATTTAGAACATTATTATATTTAAAGCTTATATTTAAACTGAGCAGTATGTAAATTACGTAGAAATGAAGAAAAAAAATATTAAAAGGTAAAACTTTTTTTTTTATAATTTATTTTTCATTAACCGTTTTACTCGTAATTAACTAATTGTATTTTGTCAATTTGCTGTGATCCAGTAACAAATTTTCAGGTTGTTAACAAAAGTAATTTCTAGATGAAATATCATCTGCCTATAAAATTTCATTGTGAAAGGCAATAAAAAATAAACCGTAAGTAATTTAGGTTTTTCTAATGAACTAATGAATTCTCAGCTAACATTTTCATAATAGAAATAATTTTTTCTGACTAAAGGTTTATTTTAATTTTTAGGCTTATGTATAATCGTTATGATGCATTTTATTTTGTACAATAAAGATTGTTAGACCTAAACCTATAATTATTGTATTTTGCTTCCAGTGTACAATACACAGAATCAAAATACCTTAAAATCTTTGGATTAAATTATCGGACCATTACTCAATAGCATGCTTAATCTGAATGATTCAGAGGAATAACCTAAAATATGCTATTTAATTAAAAGCAATAGATTAGACACAAAAAATTCTTTCATTAAAGGAAATCATGTATTAAGTTTCGAAATCTGATCAGAATCTGATATCTGTGTATCTATGTATTTGTACTCTTCGCATTCAAAATATATGGACGTAGAGAACATATGGTTGCAGTAGTTTAGTCTGGGCAGCCGTTGAAAATTACTTTACGTTACTTTCATCTTCTACACTTACCTCTTACTCTTAGTCTAACTCTACCCTTGATTACTCTGCTTCTTCCTTCAAACCTCTTAGACTATTTGCTAAAATCAGAAAATTTTTGCTCTAAATTATAGAAGTCGCTAATTTAAAGATTATTGTGTGAAAAATGTATTTAAAACAAAAAATAAAGGCTTCAAAAAAGCTTTTTCAAAGATAAACTTCCAAACCTAAGATATCAAACTTTTTGTAGGACGAACTTGTCATCGTTAGGCTAAATAACTTGCAGAACTCAATAATCCGTGACTTTTTTTTAAAACAAAACTAAATTACTTGATTCAAAAATTTATTATAAAAAAAATAATTTAAATTTAGATAGATATTGAATAAAAAAAAAGATGGACTCTTCCTATCTCGAAGCAAAAAATATGTATTTATTGACTACATAATTTATTATGATTCAGTTTAGCACCATATTCAGTCTTCGTCAAACTAAAAAAAATATTATAGCTTAAACCCATAATTTCGATGCATTTAATTATAATGCTGAGCATATGAGTAGAAATTTTAATAAGATGTAAAATTAAACCATATTTCCATTCAAGTTAAACCATAGCTAAAAAGACAATGCAAGCAATTTTTTTAAACGATGATAATTTGGTTCAACTTAGAATCTTATTTGGTTTGTGTCAGATCAAAATGATATTATGGTTTATCCGAATCCAACATTTTTAACATTGTATCCTGAACAAAATTCAAAAATATTTCCAGAGGATTAATTATATATTTTTTTAAATGCATTCAAAGTTACTGTAACAATCTTCTTTAAACACTGTTACAATTTTCCTTCTAAAATTACGGTACGGCAAAGTAACCAGAAACAGCCTGTTCATCCAATTAGCCATAAAGTTTACGGTAAAGAATACTTTTTACCTTTACGGTTTTTAAGCGTTTTTCAACGAGTACAGTTAAATAACTATACTGTTTTTTAACCATTTATAGCCAACAGGGTTTTACAGACGTAAAAACATTGGACCTAGGCTTTTCGTTAGATAATGAACAGAGGAGTTATTTAGCGGTTGAGTTGTGTTCTAGCAAATAAACTGGGGAATGTGGTTTAATTAATTTATCTGACAGCTTCACCTATCTTAATGGATGGGAAATACTAGACGTGAGGTTATCGTAGACTACTAGTCCAAGAACACAATTTGGGAATTGCAGGACAATGAAAATTATCCGTGTATTGAAGAAAATGGAGGACATATTGCCGTATCAGCACTGGGACTCAAACCCCCCATCTATCGGTCATGAGAATGACAGATTTGCCTTCTCGGCTATTATTGTCTTCACAAAGAACTACGTGGCTTCTTTAGATGGCCTTAAGTTGATGCTATGAAGTTGAAAGTTTTAATGTCATCTTATTTATGACTTTCAGACTATTTTGTTTCTATATGCTAAAATAACAAATAAATTGTTATTTAACCATATGTCTGAGAAATTTCTAACAGTATAAGCCAAAGTTTCATTCGTAACTTATTAAGTCTCACATCAAATGATTATTTAAAAACACTCGAAATCGTTGCTTTATAACCATTCGAGGTAATATTTTGCAATTGCCACTTAAAAATTTTAGCAGTTCTAAACAAAAGATTATGTGAAAATGTTTATTTAAATTTTTAAGTTTAAGCATTTAAATTTTGAAGTGCACGTTTTGCAAATGCTTACTGAACTCGTAATTTCAAGTTACTCTCATAATTCACATCTTATTAACAAGAGAAGTGCAACTATTTCGTTTTCAGCCAACAGACTCAAATTCCAAGTAAGCAAAACGCCAATTAGAGAGAATACTATGTTTCACTCCACAGTTACGCTCTTTGATTCATTATGCCTGCCTAGTATATGTACTCATGAAAGTTACTTTTTCCTAATTAGTGAGTCTACAATAGGAAAGTACATTGTAAAAATAATTCTGCTTATATATTTTTAAGAAGATTAAAAATATTTATTAAAAATACTGCTCTAATTTTTGTTTATTATCGTTCTTTACATTTATAACAATATATTTTAAATTAAACGGAAATATTGCTCAATTTGACTCCCTTTTGTTGTTGACCATATTTCATTTTAATTCTTTATTAAGATTACAATAACTGTGCACCATATTTTGGTTCAAAATACCGATACATGGTATCTGGATGAGGAAACGCTCTAAATTAAATTTCATTTTTATTGTTTAGCTCTCTAATTAAACATTTTCTTTTTTTTTTCGATTTTTGATTTAGTGGAAAATTGATGGTGTTATGATAATTTGTTTTGGCTACATCCTTTATTTTAACCTTTCTCAACTGAGAGTTTTTCCTCAATTTTTTTATTAATTATACATTCTACTATTCTGCGAAAATAAAAACGTGCCTGTGATCTCACTTTTTTTTAATATTTGAAAAGCTTTTCTAAAGCTGAAATGTTTAAACTTCTAAAAACGAGCAAAAATTGAGAATTATAAACTGATTTTAATGACTACCACCCAGATAAAAATTCTCATCAAATAGGAAATTTCTTAAGAAATGCATGTTTTTAAATAGTTTTTTTTTCTTTTCCCTGTTCTGAAGTCCAGATACTTCTTCATATATATATATATATATATATATATATATATATATATATATATATATATATATATATATATATATATATATATATATATATATATATATATATATATATATATATAAAGTACAAAAGTCGTTTTTTTTTCCTTGGCCAAAGAGCTTCGTAAGACATACTTAATTGAAATTCACCCACATCGTAAATAAAAAAGGAAAATAAAAAATAAATGTTGTATTAATGATAGGGAGGTTTCTTTTACTGTCTAAATTATTTGAGGGAAGAAATAGCTTTTTCTGCATGTTCTTTTTTAATATTATATTATTAATTATAGTAACTACTTCTAAGAAGTTTTAAATTGCTAATAGATTAACTAATTTTCCTAATGGTTAATCGATCGACATTTTTTCAATTTAAGTATACTTTGCACCATTTCAAAGGATACATAGTTAAGTACTCATGTGTATTAAAAAAAATTTTTTTTTTGTAAAATTGTAAGTTTTCTTATTGATACTTTGTAAAAATCATTTAATTTTTTAATTTTTTTTTCGGATTAGAATTTCAATATTGATTATTCAACTAAACTAATTTCAATATTCAATACTGATTATTCAACTCATTTCAATATTGATTATTTTTATTATGTTATTTTAAAAATACTCATATCTTTGTTCTTACTCCAGAAAGAGAATCAAATCAAAACGTATATTTCATTGATAAAGAAATATTTTAAGTGTTACTTCATAAGCGTTGAATACAGGTGTATTAATTAAAATACAGGTGTTTACTTCTATGAGAATAGAATTCTTATCAAAATTATGCTTAAGACAAAAAGGTAACACAGTATAAATGATAAGAACTTCATTAACTTTCAAAAATATGAAGATGAAAATAAATGTCGACATGTTTCGATCACTCAAAAACCAGCAAACAGTCACAAGTCTCGACAGGAGTGAATGACTTGTGATGTCAAATTTTGAACGCTTAAAAGAAATCTACTTTTATTGCCATTTTGAAATTTTTTGAAGTCAGTGAAAATTTTGTCTTTCTGTCTTAGTTTCTTAGGATTTTACATTAAGTAACACAGTATATTAAATTTCTTCACGTATATTAAAATAAGTTTTGCGTTAGATAATAGCATAGGCTCTTATATTGAAAAAATAACCTTTATTCCTAAATTTTCTAAAAAAATCAGTACAGAACAATTTTTTTACTTCTGGCCTTAAAAATATTTCTAAGGACTTAAAAAGAAATCCGTTAGCGATTGAAATTTCAAAAGTCGAATGAGAAAATAGATTGTTCCCAAGCACCAGGAATCAAAATTAAATAGTTAAAAGGACAGAGTTATTTCAAACAAATTAACGTTTCCGTCCTACTTGAAACTGTTTGAAAATTGATAAATAAAAAATTTTCTTTTTTATTTATCAATTTCAAATTACTTCCTGATATATTTTAGGGTCTACTTTAAGTGTCTTCGATAAAGTTAATTTTTGCACCCTCATTTGTTCAATATTATTAAATAATTTGTTTGAAATAAATTATCCAAGCTGTATGATTTATTGCATTTATCGTATAATAATAAAAGAGGGTTACAACGCTTATCCTTATCGTTCATACCAATGTCAACAAGTTAATGGAATAAGCTTAAATAAATAATAATAGTTAAATTGTTTTAACTTGGAAGCAATATTATGTTTCGTTCAAACAGATTTCATTTCTGGAAGTAACGAAATTATTGAGAAGGTTCGTTGGAGCTATACCATTCTTATCCTCTGATAAAGAAATATAAGAAAAATTTGCATTCATACATTTTGAAAAAAGTATGTTAACCGCGTATTTTTATTGATTAAAATAGGCGCTAAAAATTTGCGTTACTTTTTATTACATATTTCGAATCAGATAAAGATTCTAAAAATAGCACGGTCATGGAATCTTTTTACAATTTTCCATTTTTAGTAGTTGCTGTTCAACAAAATAAGGCATATTCCTGATAACAAATTATACTAGAATAATGTATTGGTGCTCTTGCAATCTAATTGTACTAAAATTGAGCAATAATTTTAACAAGAATTTTAATTATTAAATTCTTCAACGTCTTTTTTTTTTTTAAATAAGCAGCTTTCTTAAAGTTAACGATGTAATACAAAAGTTTAAGCGTCAAAATAAAATTGCAGTTCGAATTTGTTCATTTAAAAAAACAAAGCAAACATTTTTGGACTTGAACTAATATGTATTTATTTTCCCAAATCAAACAAATAAGAAACAATGACTTATGTTCGGCATATTTATACTTTTTGTAGTGACTTTTAAAACAGCAACAATATTTCAGATAATCGGTGTTGATGTTACAAGAGTTTGATTCAAAGCAATGTAAACATTTTACATAACTAGTACCTTTTACATAACTAGTATCTTTGTTTATATTTTTATTGTTTAGTTATTAAAATATGCATTGAATAATTGATAGATATAATACTCCTAATAAATGCATACTTATGCACATTACTGAAATTGAATCAATTGTGGAATGAATCAATTAAAAACTAAAATTAAAAAAAACAGATCCATAGCCGCATTCAATCAAAAACATGTTTTTATAAAAGACATTCATTGAATGTAGTATTTTATTCAAATTTCTTTACCAAATTAAGTATAAATTAGCAAATGACTTAAAAAAAAACATCGTATTTATAATTAAAAAAAAGAAATCAAAGCAACTGAAATTCATGAATGAAATTTACGCTATGCTGGCGTAAATCAAGTTCTGTGTAAGTTTACCAAATTTAGGCAATAATTTATCCAGTTAAATATTTTTTTCATTGACACCAAATAAATTTTTTTACAAATAATTCACTTTATTTTTTTTTTCATAACATAATAAACACAATGGTAACATTATATTTCACT
Organism: Parasteatoda lunata; assembly: GCA_949128135.1. NCBI lineage: Eukaryota > Metazoa > Arthropoda > Arachnida > Araneae > Theridiidae > Parasteatoda > Parasteatoda lunata. The sequence continues at coordinate 8,864,095 of OX421970.1, read as the reverse complement.
GTAGAAAAATACGAAAGATTAATGTGGTATAAATAAATATGGCTCATAATTCAAAATTTTTTCAACTAGTATTAAATTAAATAATGAAAAATAAGAAGTAATTGTTAAAAATTATTTTTTGCAATCTTTGGGTAAACTAGTTTCATGACCGGATGCAGTTTCCTTAATCGCAATGAGGTTTACAAATATGATCAAAAACGCACAGAGTTAAATTAACATTAAGGGGAGTGTTGTAGTTAAATATATTGTGGTTACCAAAACAAAAGGAAAGATATTGCGAGACAAAACAAATAAAATGTTAATGTTTAATTTGACAAAACAAATCTCATTTAACAAATTTAACAAAACAAATCTCACCTTGTGAGAAAAACATAAGAAAGTTCAACTAAAAGGAAGAAAAAAAATTGTTCCACAAATTCTCACCAAAAAACAAAACTAAACGCATACCACCAACTCAACATGTCCCAATTTCATGCTCTTGCCAACCAGGCCAAATATGACTTCAACAGTAATTCAAATTCTGTTCCTTCTTGAAAACAATCGTCAATCTTCAACAGGGACCAAATTTCAACAACTCTCCTGACCACTCTACTCTGAGTTCTTTCTAAAATAAATGCAAATATCTTTCATACCTCGTTTGCTTCATAGGGAATGTCCGTCAAAAAAGTTTCTAATTTAACAATTATATAATCTGTAATTGAGGTTACTAGACGATTATATTTATAGCAGAAGATTATTATAGTGAAAGATGTAAGAATTGTATGCATAATTTTCAAAGCTTGTTAAATTGTGTTTATAAAATTTGTTCGCACCTTGCGTTTACGAAATTTGTTACGATAACGTTAAATAGTATACGAAGATCTAAAGGCTTCAGCATTGCTAGAACAGAGTGCCACTGACCTATGCTAGGTAACTGGATTTTTGATCTAATGTTTCAAGCATTGTGACTATTTGGACACAGTATATACTACGAGTACCTATCAAATTTTTTGTTTGAGCATTGTTTATTTTTCTACATTGGCACTTATTGTTTTAGCCATATTTCTTGGTCATGCACCCTTTAAGATGTTGAATATTCATTTGCGAAATTTGAACTTTTCATTAGAATAAACACTTATCATTATATGCCTTAATAGCCATTTAACTTTACTTCACAAGTGTTGTGTAATACAAAGTCAAGTATCAAACAAATCTTATACACTGCCAGCAATGTAACAAGACGCGTTATCCTGTTAAAAAAAAACTTAGTTTGAAAAAATTATAAGCATTACAGGATGCATTTGGTCACAATAATTTTATTTAGCTTATTCAGGTTACCATAGACGTGTATTGAAAGTTCCAAATCATGCCAGAAAATATTATCTTTCATTATACTTTTCTAATTTTCTATCAGTAACATTTCAATGCAATAGCTTGTTTTCAGAAAAATGGAACGTGGTCATAATAAAATAACCTCTCATATTATATTCCAAAAAACATAGACAGTAATGCTAAAAGTAATAGCTAAGCCTAACTACGAGTTGGGAAAGCGAGTTCGGTATGCGTAATTTCGGCCGATAAGACTGTTCCCTATCACGGAATCCAATAGCCTCTATAGAGGTGAGTCATATCATAAGTTGGGAGGTTCTGCTTTTGTGTAGGGCCATCTATTGGCATTTTTTGCAACTAAACCTAACAGCTTTTCATATCAATATATATTTATAATTTTATCTATTCAACTTTGAGAATTATATAATTTTAAATTCACTTACTCTTTTGGTAGGTACCTTGTACTTATTTCAATAATACCATCCTGAACATATAAAACATTATAGAATCTCGTGCTAAATCCTGGTAATTTATAGACAATTTGTTTCCACTCTCTTTCTATAGAGTACCCAGAAATTCACGCTATCATTGGATCAGCAGTATCATTGCCTTGCAATTTAAGTCCACCATCGGAAGACGATACAATCTCTTTAGTCTTGTGGTATAGATTAGATTTACCTAATCCAATCTACACTCTTGATGCTCGCAGTGCCTCGTCAGCGGATGCGGCAAAACACTTTTCTAGCAAAGCCCTGGGATCAAGAGCTTATTTCAATATTACGCACCCACTTCTTGCCCATCTGAGAATAAATCCTATTGAAGAAGATGACACTGGGGAATACAGATGTCGAGTTGACTTTAAAAGAGGAAGGACTCTAAGCAGAATGGTCAAGCTGAATGTGATAGGTATGAGCACAATTTATTTCTTTAATGCATTGTAAGTGCTTTAAAATTCCAATAAACTGTAGCGAGATATTAGTATTTCTAAACAAATACCAATACAAGAAATTATGAAAGATCAAGTTTAATAATTTAAATAAAAAATGAAGAATTAGAATATGAATTGTAACTCATATTCATGTTTATGAAAATTGTTTCGGAATGAGGGTAAAATAAGTGGTTTATTACAATATTTGGAAAGTATAATACACATCTTAATGTAACAGAAATGAAAACATGGTTTAAAAAGAATAATGAAACTTAACATGTGTAAAAGAATCGGAAATACAGTAACGATAACACTTACAATACACACTTACAATACTCTACCTTTCAGTGTTATAAATTCAGGGGCAACTCGGGTTGCGGGTTGAATAAGAAGGTTGTACAAGAGCACGATATAGAGGATGTAAAGTCGTTTTTAGGACGGATACGACCATAACAGAACAATGCATAGTAATAAAATTTTAAAATAAGGAAGGTTATTGCAATGAGGGATTGATTAAATGATTTTATTTATTTATTTATTTATTTTTATAACCGTCGTTGAACAAACGACCCAATTTTTGGGTTTACGACTACTAACATTCAACTCCATAGGCTTGAAATTTTCAACCCAATCCAGAAGACAAGGGAAATCGGGGATCAAGTATTGGGAGAAATTTAACTTCATGGAGGACTTTTTGATGGAACTAACCCGCATTTGCGTTACATGGAGAGGAAGACCACGAGAACCTCCCACGGTTAGCCTGACGGCAAGGGGACTCTAACCTATGATTCGTCTACCACTGAGGATATTTCACGTCAGCATTGTGGTCGGTGCAAGCCGGATGCGGAATTCGTATCGACCAGCCATCGCCGGGGGATCGAACCCCGGTCTACCTCATTGGAAGGCGAACGGTCTATCCCCTGAGCCATCGCGGTTCATGATTAAATGATTACAATATACTGTAATACTGTCTAAGGCAAGTGACCATGAACAAATAATTTAATTTTATAAATATATAACCTTTTTTAGTTAACGGCATACACAAGTATCGGATCTGCAAAGTTCTAGAGAAAGCAAACATACTGCAAAAAATTCGGGTTCAAATTACGGTAATAAAAGTTCCGCACTTAGGGTGCCGTTACTTTTTACGAAAAACGTTAAGACACAAAAAATTTTATACACCATAATTTTTACTGTAATAATTACCTTTAAATCACTGAGTCACTCTCATAAAATAAACGTTATTGTAAGAATTACAGTATAGTAATTTACGATAACAATGGATTTTACGGAAGATGTACCCAAAGTGGATCAAATCAGATTACGGTTCAATCCACATCAAATTACGGTATGAAGTACAGTAATTTGACAGTATAAAGTACTGTATAAAGTACATTTTTCACAGTGCACTGTTGTCTTTAAATTCATTGTTCTTGTTGAGGTGATTCAATAATTAGTGGTAACCAGGAAGAGTGGAGGGTAACCCATTGTGTGCATATGTACTGACGCATGTGAAGCACAATGCCTGAGTAAAGTAACGGTGCGATTAGCTCTTGTCATTGATAACTCTACTTGTTCTTTTTAAGGCTCCTTCTTTTTTAGCACGTTTATTACAATAGTTTTTACATTCATGTGAACTGTTTAATACGTTAAAGCAGTCTGCGACCCTTAACCCTTACTCCACTAAATGATGAAGTTGCTATTTCTGACACATTCACACTTATCGATTTTTTATTTCGACATCACTTATTGTTTCGTTTCATCCAATAATTCAAATCCTTTTAAATATTTTCTGATTAATTTATTAAATATAACCTACTTTGTAATTTAGTAGTTTTATTGCAATTTCTTTTTTTTTCTATTTTTTTTCTGGTCAGATCATACTTCAGATCGAACATATGCATGATTTGATCGGAAGTGATACTTGCAGAGAGTTTCTTGTTAAATATGAAGTACAATTTTGTATAATGCATGATGTCTACTATTTATTTTCGACAATTTTACTATTTCTGTAATGTTTCTAATTCATTTTCAGATTTAAACTTTAAATGTTATTTATGTTTTTTTCTTTTTTAGAAATATTTTTTTCTGAGTTGGAAAAATTGGTTTTTTTTCAGTTCCAGTAAAGCGAATTGTTATTAGAGGAAAAGGCAACATAACATATTCAGGAATGATAGGTCCTTTTAAAGAGAGAGAAACATTGACGTTAATTTGTGAAGCAAAAGGAGGTGAGCCTAACTTTTCCTGACATCCACTTTTATTAAAGCAGAAAATATTGATACCTAACAGTAAACATGAATTTATGTTTAATATTCTAGAACAGAAATTATCTATGCATTCACTTTAATCCTTAAAATATATGGTTTTAGTACTTGGCTTTTAAAATTGTGTAAAGATTATAATTGTGGAAAATATGTAATTCACGATTTGTTAAGATTGTATTTTAAATATTGTCTGAATTACAACATATCACAGAAAAAAAACATTATTTATGATATATTAAAATGGGTTTCAAATATGGTTTAGAATACAAACTGCTATTGTAAAATAATTTTTAAATCATGATAAGTGTGGCTTAATTTGAAATATTGTTTAGATTGCCAACTGTTACTAAAAATTACTTGTATGTCAAGCTATGTTAAAATAAGCTCTTAAAAGTTGCTAAGAATAATAACTCTTACTGTAAAAAATCCAATTCATTTTACGTTTACTTGCAAACCCTTACTGCAAGTCATATTAAGTGAAACATTAAATCTAAAGTGATGCAATTTATTAATTTACAGTGTCATAAGGAATCTCATTTTTAATGCTAAAATCATTTTTTGCAATGTGCAAAACAGAAAAACAAATCCCAACTGACAAATAAACATTACTCGAGATATGTTTTATGTACTTTGAAGTAATTAGAAATATTGAGTATTTTGAAATAAATTTAATACATATATTAATTTACTTCGTCAATTTTATTAGTATTAATAATTTTTACAATTTTTATCATTTAAAATTGTTGGTGTTAACTTGAAAACTTGTATTCTGTCTTATTTCTATAAAATTGTGATGAGGTTGTTACAAATCTATACGATATAGTGACTCTAAGCATTTAAAATGCTCTTAAAGTTCACGATATGTACCAAACGTGTAAAATATATATATATATATATGTGTGTGTTTCGATACGAATAAATTGTGCATTGCTGACAAACTGTACAATACTTACGATACCGAAAATATATTATTTATTGCAGGTTTTCCAACCCCCGTTTTAACGTGGCGCAGAGGTTCTAGAATTCTGCCTTCTACAACATCTGTTGGTGAGCATGGAATAGTGAGGAGTGAGTTAATATTCACAAATATAAGAAGAGAAGATCTTTTAACTGTTTTGACTTGCCAGGGTTCAAATAATAACATAACTGGTCCAATTTATACATCAGTGACTGTCGACATGAATTGTAAGTATTTATAAAAATTTAGTATTCCTATACTTTAAAGCATAGGTAGGCTGAATTATCATTTAGTAGATAATCTATATATTTACAAATCTAACGTGGCACAAAAAACAAGTTATTACTATATCTAAATTACTCTATCTAAATATACTCATCTTTAATAATTCATTTCGTTAAGTCTAGTTAGTATTTGTTTAGATTTATTATAGGTTGCTTTAAGTAATATTTTAAGCAGCGTTTAATAATTGTTTACACGTTAATTTGTTTAGAATTATTTGTTTGGTAGTTTTAAATTATAGTTTAAGTAGTGTTGAATAGTTAGTTGCCTAGAACTATTTTTATATTTTCCTAAAACTAAAAACATAGTGGCAAAGCAATTATTTATGATGGAGCTTGCCTTTTTCGTACAATATATATATATATATATATATATATATATATATATATATATATATATATATATATATATATATATATATATATATTGAAAGTGAGTAAAAAACTATTAAAATTAAGAAAAAACAAGGATAAAATTAAAAATTATTTATAAAACCACCTTATATACAACATTTTTTATAATTTTTTTTCTTCCATAACCGACCCCTGAAATTACATATACCGTTGAACATTTTAAAAATAACGCTAAAATTTAAACCAATCAGAATCACGATTGGGTTTCAACATCGCCCAGCTTGGTGATCAACAACGATCACAACTTGGCGAGAATCAAAGGGCACCCTCAAATATTGTCGACCCGAGTTAGGCTCTGCCACGCGTGCTTCGGATGCGGAGATTAATCTCCGGCAAATGCCCTATAGTAATGTGTTAAATAATATTGCTTCCTCGCTTTATATAAGCTTTTAATATTGTTTGTAATAAAATTGCCTTAAATAAGTTTACAATGCTGGTATTAAGGACCTCTTACATTTTACAATCCTATCATATTCTCTCTATGTGATGTTTGTGCAGAAAAATCGCCAGCTAATCTCTAGGAAAACAACTTTAATTTTGTAATTTTTTTCGCAAAGCAAACAAAAATGTAATTGCGTAGCAATTTTCGGGAGTTGGTGAGCGGTAGCGAGCAGGGGGCGGAGCCCTCTAGTAAATATATATATACACAGTGGTACCTCGAGATACGAGTGCCCTAACATACGAGTTATTTGAGATACGAACTGTCGACGGAGCGAAATTTTGTTTTGAGATACGAGCGACATTTGAGATACGAGGAACGGCCATGCAATCCCTTCTCATCCTCGACAATGTTCCTGCTCACCCTCCGAACCTCGAACATGACATCCTCGAAGAGTTCAAGTTTATAAAGGTTCTCTATCTACCACCTAGCACCACTCCCATCCTGCAGCCCATGGATCAGCAGGTGATTTCTAATTTTAAAAAGCTGAAAACTAAGCACCTGTTCCGGCGCTGCTTTGAGGTGACAGAGAACACAAACCTCACCCTTCGAGAGTACTGGAAGGACCACTTTAACATCGTGATATGCCTCAGAATTATAGATCAGGCCTGGCTGTGTGTTACAACGAGAACCTGAACATCTGCATAAAAGCTGTGACCTGAGTGAGTCTGTAACCGAAAATTGTGCTGTCGCCCGAGTCTGTAGCTTCGAAGGATTCGAACCCGAAGTGCAAATAAAGGATGAGATTGTGTCTCTGGGAAAATCCATAGACCTGGTGATGAGTGAGAGAGACGTGAGCGAGCTCGCCGAGGAGCACTTTCAGGAACTGACGACCGAAGAATTACAAGAATTTTACAGTCGCAGCAGCATTCGGGGGTTCTGCAAGAAATTGGTTTCGAGGAAGAGCCAGAGGTGGAGGAGGTTATACAAGTGAGATAAAAGAGCTCTTGGGAATGTGGGAGAGAATTTCACAGTTCGTGGTAAAGAAACTCCCCGAAAACTTGCAACTGGTCGTACATCGGAGCTATTTAATGACACTTGCCTAACTCATTTCTGCAGCATTCTGAAAAGGAGGAGGAAGCAAACCGCCTTGGACATTTTTTTTTGATCCGGCTAAAAAAGCAAAGACCAGTGAAGAGAAATGCAGTGACTAAAATTAAGCATACAGTAGCATTTAAGTTGTGTGTAAGTTGCATTTAAGTGACAAAAATACCAATATGTATGTACACTTTATAAAACCAGTTTTTTTTTGCTTTAAATTTTCTTTTATTATGATTTTATACAATATTTGTCATTTATAAATACATTTTTCTTATTCAAAAACACGTAACAAAAACAATTGGGGGTAGCATTTTTGGGACTGGAACGGATTAATGGCATTTCAATTAATTTCAATGGCGAAAATTGTTTGAGATACGAGCAAGGTTACGGAACGAATTAAACTCGTATCTCGAGGTATCACTGTATATATATATATATATATATATATATATATATATATATATATATATATATATATATATATATATATATATATATATATCTTACTAGAAAAATGGAAGTAATTTTAATATTTCTGCTGCCTAACTTGCTGAAATTTTCCGAACTTATATTCTAATGACAATTTGTTTAATTTAATGGCTGACGAAAAGATTCTAAATTATTACTAAAACTCTATATATCTCTCTTGTGAATAGTTAAAATAGAAATCAAAGTACTTCTGCTCTGTTTAAGCCACATATAACAGCTAGTACAAATTAAACATAATACCTAAATAATTATATCATACTAACTATTTTATCTATATTAAAATACTTAGTAAATAAATAATATCATAATAGTAAATAAATAATATACAAATAAATAATATCAAAATATAAAATTTATGAATTTCTGGTTTTATGATGATTTCGAATTTATGATTTATGAGAAAACTAAACATATCAGACAAAGCATTAGTCAGTCCTATAATTAGTTAAAAATGCATCATTACATACCGTATAATTCAGCTTCTTAATTATACAGTCACCTGGATTTGGTTACGAGGACATTATACCGCGGGAATAACTTCTTATCGCAAATTCTGTTTTATCTCTATTGGTATATTAAAATTTAATGTTAAGAGAAAATTTATTCAGACAAACTTAGAGTAAGCCACGAAGCGTCAAATGTTTGAAAAAAAAACATTTTAAGAATATCAAAATGTAAACAAAATATTAAAGGAGATCTTTCCCGCGACATTCTAATCTTAAATAGATTCCCTTTCCCCACATAATCCTAAGTAATCCTCAAATAATTTGTTTGTACTTCGATATTTTGAAGAAAAAAACATTTTCAGACTTTGAAACTTCGTTGTTTACTCTAAGCATATTTGAACTCCTTTTTTTTAAACTTAAGTTTTTCAATTACTTATGGAAATGAAAAAAAAAATTACCTTGCAGGGTATCTCTCGTGGTATAGCGTTCTCTTAAGAAATGACTCTAGAAAGTATGCTAGTACGTCACATATAGTTTAACCAAATTCCTGATAATTTGATCAATAAAAGCCATAAAATATTGAGATTTTTTTTTTTTAATTTTTTAACAGTCGTTGAACCCAATTTTCGAGTTTACGACTACTAATGTTCAACTTCGTAGTCTTGTAATTTTGAACCCAATACTGAAGACAAGGGAACTCCTGGATCTGGTATTTTGAAAAATTTGCCATTGTGGAGGACTTTTTGATGGAACTAACCCTCATTTGCGTTACACGGGGAGGAAAACTACGAAAACCTCCCACGATTAGTCTGATGGCAAGGGGACAGTATGGAGATATTAATTTTATGTCGATTCTTCTCTTTTTCTTTGTTCTTGCATACCCTATATATTTTCATGCGTTTAACCTCTTAACTTGTGCGCTCGAGTTCATTCAAGCTCGCTAAACATGCCAAATTGCGCACACTCAAGATAACTCGAGCGGCGTTGTATTTTATGCTGCTATAATTTTTTACACTCGAATATAATCGGGAATTGAAAATGTGTTTTTTCTGTGTTCTAATGTGTGTTTTTTTACATAAAAAAATAGATTTTTTTTTGGTCTGTTTTTTTCAAAACATCTGTGCATTAAGGGGTTAAGATAGGTGAATTTTCAAGCCAATTGAGAGTATTTAAGTGAACATAATGCCAGTTACATGAGTTTCGTCGTTGTTTTGAAAAATAGAGATATCAACAGAGTACTCATCCTGAAAATGCTGATTGAAAAGCAATATTTTATCTTCCTGAATATTACAATGCTGTTTTAAGTTAGGGGTCACATTTAGTGAATAGACTCTAACTGTAAAAAGAGAAAACAATTCCAAAACAATACAGAAGCTCTTCCGAAAAGGATTTCTGATTATTCTTCTCAGGATGTTTAATTTTCTCTAAAGAGATCTTTTGATAAAATAGCTAAAGTCTGCTATAACGACATTTCACAATAGCAGCTGGAATTTCCATGAAAGCGAGCTTCTCTTTGCAATCAAATACATGTACATTGCTTCGTTAAGGCGACAAGGGGGTTTCAAATTTTTATTTTTTTATTTTTAACCAATTTACTTGAAATTTTTACAGATTATATATATTGATAAAATAAGTGCGGAAATTAAAATTCAGAGTGATATCTTAAAAATTTAATTAGTTATTAAATTTTAAAATTTAATTAATTAACATTTTTAATAACGGTCCATGCGTCTCATATTTGAAGTAATTGACAAAATCTTATCTCTAAAATAGTTAACAGAGCCACAATAACATTTTGTTGGACTCACATTTTTTATATTTTGTCTCAAATTAGAAAAAATTTAAAAAAATCAAAGTTCGATAAATTTTTGGCAAAAAAATCGTCGTTTCGCAATGTAAAAACCAGAAATAAAGAATGTTATGCCAAATAATTAAACATTTTGCTTCCTACAAACTGTTTTAAACATTATTACGTAGTTTATAAAAAGTTTTCATTAAATTTGGTGAAAAATTGAGGCGCATGGAACATTTTGAACATTACGTTCACTCTTAAAAATTTCATTCTGAGAAAAAGAGGATTTTTAATATAGTAATCAAAACTTTACTTCTAAATACCAAAATCAAGTAAAATAATGTAAATATTAACACTATATATTGTTATTTTGCATGCTAAAGAATTAAAAAATATATAATAAAGATAAATGACATAGAGAAAGACAGATAATATGAATAATAAACACAGAAACATTTATATATTATGTGATATGAACAAGATTTTTTGATATATGAAGTAATATGCCACCCATATCTATGAAATATGCAAAAAAAATTCTGAACATTATAAGTTAAAAACCGCCAGAACAATAAGTGGCTCCCTCTTTAGCTTGTTTTTTTTTGTCGTCAGAAGATTTCTTATATTTTTTGGAATTTCTCTTCTGACGATACTCGCTTGATTGCCGAAACCTCTTTTGAGAAGCCCTGCGTTTGTCTTTTTTCACAGCAATAGCTAACGAGGCACTGTTAGCATCGAAAAAAGATTCCGGTGAAGCTAACTCAAGCGACTTTGCGCAACCAAGATTGAACTCGCTTACAGCAGACGTTACAGCAATGTCCAACCTTTTTTTGGAGATAAATGTCTCCTTTGAACATTTAGCCCAAATACAGCTATGGAGACATTCATTGGCATTTTGAGTTTTGTTTTTAGTGCAGCGCGAAAGAAGCTCTGTGGATGCCAACCGCTGATAGATCGGCATTATCTTCTCGACTACCTGCTGGCTCAAACATGTTCTCATCGTGGAATGTTTTTTCGGAATGGTATTAGCAGCCAAAGCCTTATTGTAAAAACACCAAGATTCTGCACCAGGTGGACATTTTTGGTGTAGAGGTTTTTTATCTGTCGACATACAATGAAATAATGTAGCATAAATAGCAGTTTTCATGTTGTCGACGTTTGGCGCATTGTCTCGAATAGCATTTCGATAGTAAGTTTGCAACATAGTTATGGTGCTGTCCTTCAAGCTACCAATCTTGCGCCCACCAAGAGTAACACCTTTAGCACGCCACTCTTTAACCTTGTTGCGAAGCCCTGTTCCCACTCTTTTGGCAACGTGGTTCAAGCACTCTTCTTTTTCTATTACGGTATCAGGTCCATACACGTGAGAGTCATTCAGAGCATCAAAAGTTTTAGTATCTCCATCCGAAAGAATAGTTGTGTACCTGAGGAGGCAGGTATCGACAGAGCGCTTCCACAGAGTGAGAGCAGCATGCATTTCCATGCTGTTAGATGAGCCCTCAAAGTTTTTTTCACACTGTGACCTATGCCCTTCAAACCATATGTTGTATTCAGGTGTATCAGCACCCAAATCTTTCGCTGTTGTGGTACACTCGTGGCAATACTTCGATAAGATTTCAAAGTCCACTACCAATCCTGTTACAACTTCAATTACAATTCCGATTCCATACAATGACGTATGGCCACGCTTCTGCCATGTACCGTCATATGAAACGCAAACATCAATGACACTTTTGTCATTGAGGTTAGAGTTTGCTTCGAAATGAACTTTTCTTACAGTTTCTCGTGAGGTTTGGAGAACACTGTGTTTCAAATTTTGTTTTAATTCAACAATAGAATTGAAACATTCACGGAATGTCTTACTATCCATAGCAGACATTCCCAGAGCCATTGAAAAAGTTTCTAGGGCTGCGTGACCTCTGCCTACATCAATAAAGGCAGAAACTATTTTGTTGTTGATATCAAACCGACGGCTATTATCAACACGCAGGCTTGAAAAAGTTGAACCAGCTATGTTACCACACGTAGAACAGTTCAGTTGAAGTTTCGATGAGTACCCATAAGAATGAGAAGAGTTCACTAGTAATGTCAATGATTTACATTCAGTACACGGTACAGATTTGAGAAGATTGTTCAGTGCAGACATATCAACAATCTTATAATAGGGAAAATCCGCAGTTTCTTTATTTTGCACTGACAAAATATTATCATCAATATTTATAACTGGATCAGAAATAGAAACTTCCTCCAGCTGACGATTTTTTTTGAAATTATCAGACAAAACTTTCTTCCGTTTTGTTTGACGACCTTGTGGCTTTCGCCAACGTGCACTAATACTGTGCATATTTTAAAACAAAATAACGTCGGAATAGCAAAAAATTAACGTATAAACACTAACTAATTATTATAAAACAAAAACAATAACAGAAAATAACAATAGTAACGGAAAATTCAACAAATTTAGAGAACGAATATCAAAAATGAGCGCTAGTAAGTTTCAGTTTGTAAACAAACAATCTAATAATGCTTTGCACAGTTGCAGTTAAAATTGTGTTGCCAGCTTTCTCTTATCAGTGTGAAATAATAATTATAAATAAATCTTGGATAGCCAAGAGAACAAAATGTAAAATTCACGCTATCAGAAAACGAAAGCATGGCAGCAGAAAACGAAACTAGCTTCTTGACAGGCTGTACACTGTAAACAAAGGGGCGTGGTCAAATACAAAAATAAGCATATATTCGTTATTTTTTCGTTAATTTACAAAATTTTTTTTGCCAAACGATCAGAAATTTACCAAGAATGAAAATATAAAAAAATCTGAAAATCAAAATTTTGAACAAATTTTACAATTTTGAAACCCCCTTGTCGCCTTAAGCGAGCAATTAAATGATTCGAGATTAAAAAAAAGAGCAAGATCGTTTCACATTAGTGATAACAATAAACGTAGATTTTTAGAGTAAGCTATAAAGTAGACAAATAAGATGGAGTAGTATGTATCTACGTGATCAACAAAAAAAATGTTTTGTATACATTTTTTTAAACCCTATGTATCTCTAGTAAATAACAAAACACATATCGATACAATATTTTCTTTTATTTCAAAGTTTGTTGTCTATTAGAAAATCCTGCAATTTTATTTTTTTCTAAAAAGTTGGAAAATATTTTCAGATACCAATTCTATTTCTTCAACATTTTCGATTCCTTTGACCAACTTGCGAATAGTCACGAACGAAGAGAACCAGTGCTTTTTATTTCCACTTTTTATTCACTTAGTGATTCTAAAAACTACAGTCGTTTCTCGTAAAGAATCACACAATAATAAATTCTTTCAAGTAAGAGGAAAAAAATAAGGAGAAAAAATACATAGGGGCTTTGAATTCAGGACAGTAAAGAAATATTCAAGAGAATTTTATATTTACTATTCTAAGAAAGGATATGGGGAAGCGAAATATTTCAACCTGCATTTTTAGTAAGCATATATTTTTTTAACAATAATTTCTTCAATCAATAACATGAGACCAAAGCCCAAATTTTAAAGTTTTTTTTAAAATTTTTTTAAAAATGGTGCTATTAAAGCAGGGAATCATTAGACTTTTTATTTCAATTCAAATACGATATAAAATATAGTTTTGTATTTTTTCTAATCATATTAAACTTTAACTGATGTTGAAGCTTTAATATCTGTGAAATTATGAAGTCAAATTGCTTTCTCTCACTTGTTGTTGCAAGAAACAAAAGCATAGCTTTCTCTCTTTCAAAAAAATGGCGAAACGAATTATCAAAAAATTACAGGATCAAATATCAATAATCCGAAACTCTTTAATCTTAATATCTCATTCACCCGAAGTTGATTTTCGCATATGTTCATGTTTTCTTTTTATTTTCTTAGTTCCAATATTAAATGCCCTAATTCCTAATTAATACACTCCTTTATACATTTTGACTATATATAATAGAACATTTTATGAGAATAACAAACAAATATTTTATTACTTGGTTAGAATCATTATTTAGGTTTTGCTAAAGAAATTTCAAAGTTGTAATATTCCCACATTCACCCGTTTTTTTAATTATTATTATTAGTAGTGTAGCTTTGTCTGGCGATCAAGCATTCTATTTCGGCTAAAAGCGTGTTATGTAGTCTTTAAAAAAATATATATAGTATTTCAATGTGAAAAGATTCAGAAGAAAGTTTTCGAAGGACCTATAAATCAAGGAACGAATTCAAATTTAATGGATGTCATTTTTAGTGCCGCTGTCAGGGTTAATCATGGAAGTCAAATGAAATATCGTTATATGGGATCAAAATTTCTATTTGCATGGAATGTTTATTAAAAGGTCTAAAGTATGCCTGTATACTGGATTGTGGGTAAACCTTATTGCAGGATTACAGGTAAACCTTATTGCTGGATTTTTGGCAAAACTAAGAATACGACATTCAACATAAAGCTAAATGAGTACAATTGCTAATAAATTACGGAGCCCGATTTTTGATTTTTTTAAAATTATATTTTAAGTTCAGAAACATTTAAAAAATCGAATTAATTTTTCCTGTGACTCAGCTACGGCGAGTGTTTTAAAATAAGTTACAGACGATTCAGTTTTTCCAAATATTTTAAAGATAACATCAGTAATGTTTGCTTGCTATAGCTCTAATAAAAAATATTTATTGCGCGTTCTGTAATAATGTATTATTTTTTATTCGTTATGCTAGGTTAAATAAAAAATCAACGTGATCATTGTAGCATATCCGAACAACGTGGCCAGATTATTATTCTTTAAGGTTATAAAAAACCACGTTATGCTTTTAAAATGTGTTACTATAAAACTAGATAGGAAATTAACGGTAACAACTTTGAAATTAACGGTAGTTGAATTTTTTTTAAAAATAAAGTTTTGAAAAGGACAATGGAAAATGGCACTAATTCATTGAAGATGAAAAAAAACGCTATTATCTTTGATGCCAATGACAATTTATTTTGATGACAGTTACTAATTAAAGTAAAATAATAAATCATGTTTCAAAAGGAAAAATTGATAGGAAAATGGTACTAATTCGTTTACGAGCGAGTAAAAAATTGGCAAACTGTTATTGATATCAATGATGCTTAATTCATTTTGGCAATAGTTACAAATTGAATTAAAAAAATTAAGCTATGCACTGAGAGCTAAATAAAAATGGAGAAAATGCTCTTATTTGCTAAGGAGAACAATAAAAATTCGCCATACTATTATTGTCACCAACGAGGCTTAATTTTAGCAGTAGGCACTAACTGGCCTTATGGAAAAGTTTTCATATGTACCAAATATATTCTTATATAGGTACAAAGATTTTATGAGTAAATTTGTTAACTATTACAACCGCATCAATACTGAGCATATTTATGATAGGTATGACTCCTGAGGATATATACTTATATCCTCAGAGAAAGTTTTTCGATTGAGGAAAATTTTAAATATGAGTTACCAGATGATCCTGAATGCAGTTAATCTTTATTTTGATTACAAAAAATAAAAAGTACATTTTATGCTTAATCTTATAACGTAAAAACACATGAAAGGGCAACAAATAATAATAAATTAAAAAAACATTGGTATGGTTTTACCTTTATTCTTTGTGTCGGTATGTGTCATTCAATTTCGTGCACGACTTTATAGTGGTGTTCATTTACGGATTTATTATTTTTCTCACCCCGCACGAAGAGCGAGAATTCAGAAAGACATGTAATAAAATATACAATTCTATTATTTAAAAAAGCAGGACTTTAGGGTTTAGTTATAAAAATTAATTTAAAGTCTTTATTTATTCAAATATTGCAAATCGAATAATAAAGACTGGCCCTAATTACTTCAGATAATTAAGGAGAAATTTTTTTTTCACTATTATTACATTTGTTTACATAATTTTTTATATTTATCTTATTTTGAATTAAACTTGTTTTAAATTAAACATTTTATCTAGAAATATGTGTAAAACTAATATTTTTTTATAATAATTACTATTAAATTAATCTAAAATAAAATTTGCTTTAAATAAATACTTTTGAATTATCTTTAGTTATACGTTTTTTCATCAGTTTTCTTTAAATATCTTTAAGAATTTATCAAATAATTCCTTAACATAATCGAGACTTTTTTTATTCTCTCTTCCCAAACGAGTGAAACCACAAAGGATTCAAATTACGAGTTTACTTTCTGCCTTAAAAGCAGGAGAACAAGTAGAAGTCAACTGTCAAACTGAAGGTTCTAGGCCACCTGCAAGAATATCCTGGAGAAAAGGCCTGGAAAGAATAGATCACATGGCTATTCAAAATATATTTGGAAGCATTACAGTCAGTACTTTAAGTTTCAAGGCAAGTGCAGCAGATCACGGCAAGTTATTGATTTGCGAAGCTCAAAATCCTAAACTTCCAGAAAGTGCCTTACAAGACAGTTGGATGCTTAACGTCTTATGTAAGTAGCTCATAAAATATCTTACGAGTATTATAAAAATAATTTTTATAAGTATTCTTGAAATTTTAACGACAATTAATCCCTTAACTCAATAATTGAACCAGGTATATTGAGCCTTAACCCCTCTCGTTGTCATTTGGAAATAATTTCTTAAAATTCTTTCTAAAGCTTTAAGTGAATTAAATTAATTTGAGAGCTGATATTAAAAACTTGCCGATCACTGGTCTAGTGGTAACTGTACTAGGCTATGGGGTGAGTGGTTGTGGGTTCGAAACCCACAGTTGGCATGGATTCTTTCTTTCTTTCTTTGTTCGATGTACTTTCTTCTGTGTGATTGTAACCCGAGCTATAAAGGCCTGGTTTCTTACGACAAGCGCCTTCTCTTTGGGTGTCAGTGGGAAATTAATGTACCGCTGACGCCAACAAGATACTGTTTTGTAAGCTCAGCATGAGCAGTCGGTCCAAAGCAGACATTATCTCGCATTGTGCATGCGTTAATAACGTAAACAAATATTTATTTTGAATTTGCATTGATTTCGTCATTGTCGACCAGTGTTTTAGAGAACAAACGATGACTTTATCCAAGAAAAAACACATTATAGTTTAGCTAAATGAAGAGGAAGAAGAAGCTATGTTTAATGTTAAAATCAAAATCGCCTGATTTCAATGCTCTGTTGGATGTTGTCCGCCATTTCTTCTGTCGTTAACGTTAAGTTGTAATCCAACTTCAGTTGATTCGGACGTCAGTCACCGTTCAAGCTAAGCGTTTGATGACGTATGCTGACAAATGTTGACGACGATACTCACAAATTGACCAATCAGGGGTTAGCTTCAAGCTGACGTTTTGTAACGCCGACCTGTCCTAAGAAACCAGGCCTTAAACGTGTTTGTGGTTGTATGACGTGGGAGACGCTACTCTACCGCCGTGGCTTAGCCACAAGTGCCCACTGGGTAAAGATAAGAGAGTAGCTTTTTTTTATGTTATAGCTTTTCATTGGGTTTAGATGTTAAGCCTGAAATATTCATAATAAATAATTTTGAAGAAACATTTAATTTTTTATTTTATGGGTCAGTCGGTTATCATGTTTCTAAACAATTAGATTGCGCCAGTGTATAGGGACTAGTTCTCACAACTTTTTTGTTAATTTATAGATCCCCCTCAACTGTCTCTTGTTTTTGGTGCGAGTGAACAGTATGAGCATCTACGAGAAGGAAGTGATGTTTATTTTGAATGCAATATTCAGGCCAATCCTGCTGTAACCGATGTTAAGTGGAAATTCCAAGGCAGGCATCTAAATCCTAATCCACTCAAAGGAATAGTGATTCTCAATCATTCTCTTCTACTACATAATGTGAGTCGGTATCATAGGGGCATGTATCAGTGCCAAGCACTCAATACGCAAGGCAGGGGTCAAAGTGAAGAAGTTGTGCTAAGAATACAATGTGAGTTGCATATCTTAACTTTATGTATCCAATAACTCTTAGTTAAATTTCAAATATTTAAGCTTTAGCTAACTTGAAATTAAATTTAATATAAACACTACTAGTATTTAAGCTAAACTTAAGATAATTTAAGTTTAACTTAAATTACGCATTAACTATGTAACTATGAAACTATGAAAACATGTAACTATGAAACTATGAAAGCATAAATAAAGATAAACATAAAAACGTAACTTCAAACATAAAAACGTAACTTTTCAAAATTGTAAATTTCATTAAAACATATCCAATACATAGTTATTATGTGAAAGTACAAAATATTTGATATTAATAATATATTATTGATATATATATATTTTTAGTACAGCTCTATCATTTTTCAAACTTATAGTAATATATGCTAATTACATTATTTAATTTAGATTAAATCAATTAATATATTTTATTGTAATTTTATTTTTTATTATAATTTTACTTTATAAATGCATATTATATACCATATAGTACTTTCTAAATACTGTTTCAATAAAAGTATTTCGCTTTTTTTTAAAACGTAAGTATACAATTTTTTAAATAATACTTATAATATTAAAATTATTATTGCATAAATTTAATATAAATTTTTCAAAAAATATATTCATATTTTGACGCACTTACAAACTCTTCATTTTATTATTATAGATAATATTTAAAAAGCATGCTTTATTCGAAGATTGTTTTCTTTCTCTCCCACGTTTAAAATGTTTCTTAAACTGATTAAAAACAAAATGTTTAACGAAAATTTCGTTGAATGAACCTTATAAAATATTTCAAACAATCGAATCATGGCACATTCATAAAATATTTGATTTTTTATTTCAAGAATATATTAAATTTTTTTATTCTTCCATTCGAAAACTTGCAGCATGTATCAATAACTTATGTATTAAAGGTTAAATCATTTTCTTGTCTAATTTTAATAAATAATACAAAAATATATATAGGATGTAAAAACAGGTTTAATAATAAAGAAATGGCTTTAATGGAATAGAAAAATTTGAAGTTTATATTTTTCTGTGTTAAACTGAATTAAAATGAGAAACAAAAAGTTTACCGAAAAAATTTAGACTAAATGTTGAAATCTGACAAGCAGATTCATATTTTCTTTTTAAAAATATTATATGTCCTGATTACCGCACTTAATCTGCATTATTGGAATCTTTGATAAAAATTGAATCAAAATAATTCAAGCATGATGTATTAATAGTCTGAATAGAATAAACGAGTTACAAAATAATAATTGTGAAAAAACGTTTTTGAAATTTGTTTAAGAGTACTTATGGGGACAACGGGATGAAAATCTCAAAACCATGTTGATTGCCTTATGAGGTGTTTCTAGTAATCATTTTTCAACTATTTTATGTTTCCTCGGTGTTTTCAATCCCGTCATTCTCAACCGTATTTTGTCAAATTTTGATGGTATCTGTGACCTCTAATGTGCATGCTTTTTTAAATTGATTTTAAGCATGAATTTAAAATGAATGTATATAAAGGGCGATCATTAAGGAACATCTTTAAATATATATATTTCAGATGTTCCTGTGTGCAGTGAGAGGCAACGCCAAAGCTACGGTGTTGCCAAGAATGAAGAGATTGATGTGAGTTGTTCTGTGGATTCTGATCCTCAAGACCTTGTATTTTGGTGGATATTTAATAATACTGGAGCAGAAACTAGAACTATCAAATCATTTGATAGTAATTTAATGAGGAACAAAAGCATTGTTAAATTTGCTCCAGAAACACAAATAGATTATGGTGCTCTGTATTGTTTTGCTAAAAACTCCGTTGGAACCATAAATGAGCCTTGTATTTTTCATATAGTGCCTACAGGTAAAGTTCTTAAATTTTTTAAATTGTTACTAATTTTTGATTTCAAAAGAAATCTTAGGTTATTTTCATACAATTATTTTTAAATTATGATAAATCTTTTTTGTATAATTTTTATTTGATCTTTAAATTTTTTTTCCTTGTTTTATTTTTAGAATAAAATCGATTTAGAATAAGACAAATTAGAATAGACACACATTTAAAAAAAGACAATGTAGTCAAAAGTACTAAAATATTATAAAATTTGCCATGTTCCTGGCTCTAAGATAACACCAAAGAGCTCAGTAATTTTAACCGAAGTGGTTAAAATTACTGAGTTGGTTAAAAGTAATTATAAAATATGGTTACATAATCGATGATATAGTTTGGTAGTTTTATCATGATATCATAGAGCATGACATAAGTAAATTTAACCAAATAAATGACTTTTTTCAGTTTTATATTTTTCACTTGATGTGTCGTAATGAAAACTAGAATTTTTCCGGTATATTATTACCATATGAATGAAAAAACTACAAAATGATTTGTTTAAATTCCGTATAATTTATTTTATTAACCAGAATAGTGTTTATTTTACCAGAAATATCATTACCATGTTTACAATATTTTTACCAGTTATTTTCTTCGTGTATATTTTGAACTTTTTTTTAATATTTTTTAATTTTTTATATTTATTAAATAGCTTTTATGGTTTACTTGACAATAAAACGTGAAATTCGGCTAAAATCATTTTTCAACACATCATCGAATTATCTTAAAACAATAAATGCCTTACTTGTGATAAAAATATAAATTAAATAGAAATTATAGTTTAAGAGAATAATGAAACTAATCACTGAAACTGAGAATAGTTAACTTACCTATAATAACTAGAGTTTAACATTGGGCAATATATTCTGGAAACATCGATGCTTTGTAATAAATGCCTTTAGTTTTTCAACTTTTCGTTTACATAAAACAATATTTTTATTACCTAAACGAAAATTAATAACACTCCTTATTTTATCGCTTTGAATAATTTTTGATAATGAAGAAATATTTTATAATATCGTGCCCGTAATATTGCATAATATATATATTGAAAATTATCTTGATGTAATTATATTAAAATAACTGTCGTTATCGATAATATTCTGTCTGAAACTATGTCATATACATCATTCTTATTGTCATGATTGCGATTTAATAATTGCCGCATTATACATTGTTGAGAAATTAAATAATGAAACACAAGTTGTAGTATATATTTCGGATTCATTGTAAATTATGTCATTCACAATATATTGCAAAATTACTTTTTAAAATCATTTTATCTCTATATTTAAATAATATCGATCCTTTACAATACACAGGATCTATTGATTTTTAATGATATTTAGCTTATGTTTTTTTTGTTTTCTGGGGGTAAAGCGAGAGGCGAAATAAAATAAGCTGTTTCCAAAATAAAGCAAGTAAAAATATTCTTTGATAATTTCAATATATTAGGGTGAAATAAAAATTTACAGGGGATCGAGCGTTCAACACGACAACGCTAACTAGAATTGCCGATACTAATACTATGGTAATTTTTTTTTTTAAATTACATAGCAAACGAATTAGTTTTTTTAGAATTTAACTTTTTATTGCAATAGCTCGCAAGAATTACAATAAATATTATATTGTTCCTTATTATGATATTTTTATATCTATATATTTTTTAATTATATATACTCGCATTTTTGTTTATTGATTTAAGCAGATGTAAAATTATTTTTTAGCACTAATTAAATTTAACATTTAAATTGATTAATAGCTCAATAAATCTTTAGCTCTCAATAAATTAATAGCTCAAAATGAAAACCAAAACTTAAGATTTCTAATTTCAGATTTAAAAATCAGAAAGCCTAAATAGTAGATTTACATCCTTTCAAAAAGAAAGAGTACTGTAGTTGTTTTTTTAAATTACAATAACATCTGTTTATATATTTTATAATATCGTGCCCGTAATATTGCATAATATATATATTGAAAATTATCTTGATGTAATTATATTAAAATAACTGTCGTTATCGATAATATTCTGTCTGAAACTATGTCATATACATCATTCTTATTGTCATGATTGCGATTTAATAATTGCCGCATTATACATTGTTGAGAAATTAAATAATGAAACACAAGTTGTAGTATATATTTCGGATTCATTGTAAATTATGTCATTCACAATATATTGCAAAATTACTTTTTAAAATCATTTTATCTCTATATTTAAATAATATCGATCCTTTACAATACACAGGATCTATTGATTTTTAATGATATTTAGCTTATGTTTTTTTTGTTTTCTGGGGGTAAAGCGAGAGGCGAAATAAAATAAGCTGTTTCCAAAATAAAGCAAGTAAAAATATTCTTTGATAATTTCAATATATTAGGGTGAAATAAAAATTTACAGGGGATCGAGCGTTCAACACGACAACGCTAACTAGAATTGCCGATACTAATACTATGGTAATTTTTTTTTTTAAATTACATAGCAAACGAATTAGTTTTTTTAGAATTTAACTTTTTATTGCAATAGCTCGCAAGAATTACAATAAATATTATATTGTTCCTTATTATGATATTTTTATATCTATATATTTTTTAATTATATATACTCGCATTTTTGTTTATTGATTTAAGCAGATGTAAAATTATTTTTTAGCACTAATTAAATTTAACATTTAAATTGATTAATAGCTCAATAAATCTTTAGCTCTCAATAAATTAATAGCTCAAAATGAAAACCAAAACTTAAGATTTCTAATTTCAGATTTAAAAATCAGAAAGCCTAAATAGTAGATTTACATCCTTTCAAAAAGAAAGAGTACTGTAGTTGTTTTTTTAAATTACAATAACATCTGTTTTTATGCGGTTATTTTCCATTTCGGAGGTAGGGGGCATAAAAAAACTATTTTCATACAACATTAGGTACCTATATTTGTATATAAGGTAACTATTATGGCAAGAACTATTACCATAGTGAGTTAAGCATACCTAAAGTTTATTCCAAAATAAATACATGTACAGACAATCAGCAAATGGGATGTCATAGAAAATTTCATCATTCTATATCGTCTTTAAAATTCTACGAAGTTTTATAGAATTCTTAGCTCTTTAATGATGATTTTAAACGAGTTTTTTTACACAAAGAATTAATATGACTGCATCAAAAATATCTAACTATAAACATTTAAAAAATGAACGCTTGTACTCGGTTAAAACCATATCTGTTGTTATTTGTTTTTTTAATCTTAAAAGAAGACTAATTTCCATGTTTACGAAAATATGCTTATGAAAATTTCCTAAACCGCAAAAAACAAGGTAAGATAAATTGGCTTTAGAGTCTTCAGGAAATGTTTGATATACCGTCGGGAAATTATGCGTGAAATTGGCATATTTGTTTTACCTATCTGAAGTTATAATTTCGAAAATGATTTACTGACGTTCGAGAATATTTAAATTCTTTAATATATTCATTTTCGATGCGAGCGCAGAAGAAAATAGTTTGGGTTAAAAATAAATGCTACTTATTTCAAAGGTAATGCGTCAAATTTGTCTTGAAAATAAAATTAAAAAAAATATTTGATAGATGATGAAAAACTTCTTACAATTTCAGTTAATTTGCATAGACTTTTAAAAAATTCCCGAGGGATGAAAGAAAAATATTTGCTTTCAGATATTATGGCAAATTGATGAAATAGCTATTTCAAATTAAAAAGCAAGTTAAGTAATTCTTGTTTCTAAGAGAAAAAAAAAATTCTCTTTACAAATAATGGTAGTTTTTATTAGAACAAAATTTTAAAGCTATAAGCTATTTTGGGGTTGACTGTGAATTATGCACTTTTATAATTGTTAATTCTATTAGTACATGTACAGTGCCAAATAAAAACTACTCACTTTGAGTACATTTTGATCGAATAGTTCGATCTTCAAATTCTAGTTCTCAATTTTAATCATATAGAGAGGTGTCCTCAAATATGCTCATCAATTAGAGCAGACGATATTTTAAGCTACGAAATAAGATACAAAAGCATACTTTCACTGAATAAACATATCTTTTTTTGACGGATTTGGATCTGACCCCCAAAATATAGAGGGTAGCAGCAAGTAGGGTAATCAGTATACCATTATATGTTAATTTCACTTCTTGTGTATTTCGCTATATCTCAAGAACTTTTTTAAGCGAATTGAAAAATTTTTAGTTAATATTTATTGTTTTTTATTATTTCACTTAATAATAGAAAGAAAAAAATTTAACTGTAAAGTGTAAAATTTTTAACATCTTTTTAAATAATTTAATTTTACATGGCAAAATAAAATTTGAGTGAAATTGGTCGAATAGTCGAAAAGTTCTAAGAAGTCGAATTTTAAAGTTGTAATTTTTTAATCCGGTTTTACAGATGCCAATAGAGTAATTTCGCTTAGAAAGTATAGATTCCGAATTTTCAGAGAAAGAACGTTTTTTTCGTAACTTAAAATATCGTCTGCACTAAATAATTAACCTATTTGAGATCCAACCGTCAAACGATTGAATCCTTAACTGTGAGGGCTCGATCATTAGATCAAAAGTAAGTTATTCAGGGAGGCCCAGTTTTTTGCACTCAATATGTAAACACACTAACAGCTTATCTGACATTTTCCCTCTATTTTACCTAAATAAAAAAATCTTTCAACATTTTGAGTAACTTTAAATTTTATAATCATACTTTTGATTCATCGATAATATATAATCCTTTTATACAAATTATCTTTCAACTGACAAGTTATTTTGATGATTTGGGTACATAAATTGTAATTTTTTATTGCAAAAAATAAATATTTATTACAAAATATAATATACTAAGCAGTTAAAAATTTATATTTTGAATTACATGTATAAAAATTTTAAGGTTTTGTAGCCACTGCATATTCGCTTGAGACGGCTGTCACTCAGCATGGCAGTGGTAAAGTTTATTTCTAGTGGAGTATTATTTTCCAAAAATTAAAAAAAGGGATTCATTTAATCATTTTCTGAAAAAATGAATATATATAATGTTTCAAAGATCTGGACGCCATTTTGCATAAAACAAAATGCCGCGCACTTTGAACGTAAACCTCTATCCTTTGAAAACCTTCAGTGAAGTTTTGCCATCTATTGCTCTAAATTGTATCTAAATTAACTTTTACCATGATAGATTCGAGTTTGATAAGAAGATGAAGCCAAAATAAACTTCTCCAGTTATAGATTCGGGTATAATAATGCGATGCACTAAAAAATAATTACCCGGGGTAATAGTCGGGCGTGCCTTTTTGCAACACCAGCGCAATGCCAGAGAATATTTCGGGCACGACTGTTAAAAGGATAATACCAAAATTATGTTGATTAAAAAGGTGCAAAATAGATAGATATCATTATTGTTTCTAGGTCCTCCGGAATCTCTACAAAATTGTTCCATAATGAATCAAACTTTTAACTCATTAACATTTTTGTGTGAAGTGGGAGATGATGGAGGAATGAAACAGACATTTCATTTAGAAGTCTACAGTATGAAGAAAGAACTGTTGCTGGCTAATATTACACAGTATGAAAGTCCGAATTTCACGGTGAAAAACTTACCAGCCGGAACAGCATTTGTCATAGTTATTTATTCATCAAACAATAAAGGAAGAAGTTCCTCAGTGGTGCTGACAGCCGCTACTCTTTATTCCACAGCTATGCAAATTGGTAAGACGCTAAAAAAGATTTATAATTATAAAAGTTAAAATGAAATGATATTGGGTATCTAAAGTTGTTTGTGGAATTAAAAGTTTTTATTTTCGTAGATTTTAATCGCTGTAATAAATTCCTAATAGGTTAGATTCTGATGACTGTATCTTAGTACGCAACAAACTAATCATTAGATTAAAAGTAATTTAGAACAAATATTTTTAATTTTTTTGTAATGTACAGTGCATAAAATTATAAAAAAGGAATAATGTAATAACTTTTGATCTATTTATTTGTTTGTCTCGTTCTGAGATTCAATTTAAATATGTTATATCATATTTTACATTATAAAACCAGACTAAAAAATATACTCTCTGTAAAAAAAAAATTATCTTTTTTTTTCTAAGGCACCCATAATCTGTTAAATAAGATTTTTTAAGTTTCGTCAAACAAGCAGTCAAAAATTTCGTCTGTTCAGTATTAATTTCGCTTTTTGCGAATTTCCTCATATCAAAGAAGCTGTATTTTTTATGAACTTTTAATTTGTCGAATTTCGTCATTTTAAATTACTGTGTACAAATTTGCTCATCCTTATAATTGGATTTTTTTTTTAATATTGATAAATTTAATTATAAAAAATAAAGTTGACATGGAATTATCTTTGAATAAACCAGGTTTACTGTTGTATGCAAAAGTTAGTTTTTTTCTTAAATAATTCAAAAAATGTGATTAAATACACAAAAAGTAAAATTAATATTAAGGGTGCAATTAAGGGGTAACTTCTGAACATTCTCTTGTAAAAATTTCAGGACTATATTTCCCAAATTTTTACTACTCAAAATCCAAAAGCGGTGTATTTACTCATAGAAAGTACCTCTTTAAGCTTGATTTTCTAACTTAAAGCTTTACCTGTACAAATAATTTAGCATATTTACTTTGATCCTCTCGAACTATTAAGTTTGCATATTAATATGTGACAGTCTAATCATTGGATCTAAACTTAATAAAGAATTTCGACGACATTTGAGTTGGATAAATTTACCATATAGTGTAGATAATAAGTATTTAGAATTAGATATTTAACAATCTTTGATGTTATATTTTATCTCGTATATGATTTTCTAAAAAAAAAAAATTTATGAAAATAAAATTTCTAAAAGTATTTTCATTTAACCTACAGAGGAAAAGAACCGGAGTATTATTGGAATTGTTTTATTAGTTTCATTAGCGGCAGTTGGAACATTAGCACTTCTGGCTGCAGCTGCACTTGTTACAGTTTTTAAGAATAAAGCAAGGAGTCCATCTAGAGAAGGTACGCCAATACTTTTGCCTTTATTATACTTAACTTTATCTTTGTTTTTTGAAACTAAAATGTGCATAGTTTATTAATTAATTTGAATTTAATCTATTACACGGGATTTTCCATAATCACCGCCTATAATTATATTATTCTGATATTTTGTCAATAATAAATTAAAACACACATGTATGAGATAATTATCATTATTTTAATTTAAATATATGAAAAACAGAAAAGATTTAAATATTGAAGAGCCACTATTAATGAGAAGCAATATTAATAACATCATAAACTGTTTCATTGCTGAAAATTATTTATAAATAATTGAGAAGTAATTCGCTATTATTTAGAAAGTTATTATGATGCGAAGGATAATTATCATAATTATCTTCGAATTTCTTCCAGACATCAAAATCTTTTTAATGTTTAATCACATCTTTCTCAATAGTAATTAGTCAGATTAATATAAGGTATTATTATTATTATTTTTTTTTTCTTTTTACTTTAAATTAAATTGGGAATCCATGATGCGCATGCAAATTCATTTTTGGCAATGAATCTAAAGATTAATAGGAATGGAAATGATTATGAACTACCCTGTCTATACACATCACAAGAAATGAAATTAAAAACAATTTCACAGTTTTGTTCTAAGTTGGAAGAAAAAATCGCACCAATAAATTCTTGCTAATAGTTTTATAAGACAACTTTTTTTAAGTTTAACACTTTCTTAACCAGTTTAAGTTTAACACTTTCCAATTCCAGTTTTTGAAATATTTTAAAACTTATTTTATTTTTTTATTACTTTACTTTATTTCATATTTATTTTTTCTTAAAAAATGTCAACAATTTGAATATAATCTGCTTCTGATGTTAGAGAAGTTATTTTATGCACCATTTTCTCTTAAAAAAGTTAAAATTGCGGAATTAAAATAAGAATGAAACGCAGGAACTCTTGATGTTTTAGTTAAAAGTTGCACAACAGCAAATATGTACACGTTTTACGGAATAAGTAATAATACGCAGCCTTTGGAACACATTAAACTTCTATATTGAAAAGATATTGATTGCTATGTATTTATTTAATTTCAGCAATCTGCGTGCTATGTTGTGTTATATAATGGCTGAATATATATTATCTCAAAGTTTTTCTTTTTATGACGAAATACATGGCAGATCTTTGCTTTAATATTTGAGTATGAGGGACCTTTAAAAGTTGGTTTTAAATTCTAAACTTGTTGTGCATCAACTATTTATTTTCCACCTTTCATTTCATGATTTTCTAAAAAAACAAAAATTCAAGGTAATTTTTAAATTTATTTTTTTAAAAAATCACTAATTCGTTCCATTGTAAAAGCGTTTTATAATTTTTTTTTCAAGAAAATAAAGAAGAAATTATGAGACATTTAGGGTTTTATCCGAAGAAAAAACATTTTAGTGTTTAATTTTAAATTTATATCAACTAGTATAATCTTATATTTATTAACATTTCCATGCTTTATTTTTTAATCCGTAAAAATATGCAATTTTAACTTTTAAATATTTACAGAAAATTTGAGTTAAAGCGGAAATACAATAATGGTGCTTTTTTGAGATTACATGATAAATTTTCATCATAAAATTTAAATTTATGTAACCAAAGCTTTAATGAATATTTAATATTCTTAAAAAATTTCCCTACTCTTTGATACCTAAATTTTAGACATTGTATAACTATCTTAAATCAAACTTATCTTTGTTTCAAAAACTGTACATAGAGAACAAAAGATGATTAAAACCACGAGAATTTGGTAAATTTTATCGTGTTTCTGACTCTATGGGAAAACCAAACGGTTCTGTAATTTTTAACGAAGGTATTTTATAATGAGTTTGGTAAAATTTTAGCAATAAAATAGGCGAACAAATGCGGCAAAAATTGGATAATTGGGTAGAATTTGGTAATTTTATCATGATACCTTAGAGCATGGCATAAAAACTATTTATTACTTTCATTCAAAACTATTTATTAATGGATAAATTTACTTTCAGTTTTGTAGTTTTTAGAGATTGAGTGGTTATAAAATCTAAATTAGAATTTCAGGTGAACTGTTAGCATATGAACGAAACATAATACTAAATATTTGGTTTTAATACCGTATATTTGAATATCCAAAATTATGGAAAATCTATAATTTAGGAAATAAATTTTACTTTTTCTTTTAATTTTAAAATAAAATTGACTGTAATTACGTTTTTTTATTCAAAAATGCAGTTACCATACTTTATGTTAATTTTTTTTTTTTTTTTTTTGTTTTTTTTTTTGAACAAAAAAACAATTTTATTGGGAACAAAAGCAAATACATAAATACAAAAAATATATATTCGTCGCCAAGAGGAAAATCCTGTCCAGGCGACAACGAAAGGTGATACAATAAATTTAAAATAGAAATTAAGAGAAAAAGATAAATAAAAATACATGAAACTATATACACATATATACACATACATATACATACACATACATATACACACATATATATATATATATATATATATATATATATATATATATATATATATATATATATATATATATATATATATATATACATATATATATAAAAATAACAAAGGTAACAAAAGAAAATTATTTGAATTGGCACAAGACTGGTATAAAAAATCAAATGCTTCCTTTAAAGTGAAAAATAAAGATCTAAATCGTCGATGTTTATCAAAAATTGAAATAAAGCACGCTTAAAAGAAGAATGAATTTGGATGTTTTGCAACTGAAATGGTAATTTATTATAGCACAAATTTTTTCCTTGCGTTCATTTAAATATTTATCAATAGAATCTGCGTACTTAACATGAGACATACTTGTTAATGCATGATATCAGAATACATTTATTCATTTCATAATTCTCTTCTAAATATAAAATTTCATTAAAAATTTAAATATATCATTTTTTTAAAAATTTTTTTTAATGTATTGTGTATCATTTTAAAATATTTTCAGTGGCTTCAACTGGACATGAAATGATTCAGAAGTAAGTAATACGATGAATTTTAAATCTTTTAACAACTTAAGTTTACAAAATAATGTATAAAATGTATATGTACAAAACATAGATGGTAAATATAATAGGATGCAGTAATTAATATGCTATACTCTTAAACCAAAAAAGAAAAATGAAATTTAGTTTTTTTAAAAAAAGAAGCAGTAAAATACTTCAGCTAAATTCGAAATTTTGAAAAAAATTAACACTAATCATTTTATTTTATGACAATGATTTCCATTATCACTTCTCTTTATAATTGCTTTCACGACCCCTGTAAAAATTCAGATGCAAATTGGGTTCACAGATTAGCGACACAGAAGTTTTATTGGAATAAAACGAATGAAATTAGATGAAAGTTCTAGGAACATTGAAACCTATTTTAAAATACAAATTGAATTCGATTAATTGAAAGATCTCGAAATATCATAAGTCAATGCAAATATTTAATGCTTTTTTTTAGTGTGTTTCTTATGCATACATATTTCATTCAATTTTTCGCAATGATTAAAAAAAATATGTATATATATCAAATGTATTTATTACGGAAATAAAATAAATAATATGGAATTTAATAACAATGCCGAAAATTTAATTTTTTATTTTTTTATTAATAATTTAAATAACTTAGATTAAGGGTGATGTGCGTAATTTAAAAACACAGTGTACTTATATCCCACTCTGTCAAGACGTTGAATAACAATGGAGAAGATTTTGTTTTCTGTTGTATTATTTAAAAAAAAAATCATATAAATTTTCATTTCGGTGTTATGCAATCAGTATTGCTCTCCGAGCTATAGTTTTTAATGATATTTTTTTGTCAAAATCTACAAGTTTAGCCAATCTGTGTCTCCAAAATGCGGCTACAAACTTCTCGGGGAGATAGGGCACATCTTTAAGATTAAAATTGATTGGGATACCATACGCGAAAATGTGGTCATACGCCACTCGAGCCGTTTTCCTATTATGGCCAGTTCAGAAGCACACGAAGAAATAGCTCATAATAAGAAAGTGGTCCTCGTGGCGTACTACGCCCCTTTCCGCGCATTGGGTTTCTAAACAACTTTTATGCAGATGATGATCCCGAACTCCCCAAGAAGTTTGTCGCAACATTTGCATGAGTCTCTGCTACGTATAGCATTTTTATACTTGTAAATTTCGACAAAAATGTCATTTTAAAAGAATTCTGTAGCTTAAAGAGCGAAATTAATTTCAGATTTAAAATCCCTACACCTAATTCAGGCAAAACCAAATATTTGTGTAAATGCAACAAAAAAATTATTTTCTATTGTAATCATTCAATTTTTTTGCTATACAGCTTAAATACACAACTTAAATTTTGCAAAAATAAAACAAAATTAAAGTACTTTTATCACAAAATAAAGTTTTAAATCTTCGCTACTGTATCGAAAACTCTTAAATGCAATTTGATGTCTACCATTTTCTTTAGGCATACTTAAAATAATCTCAAAGAGTAACCAAATCTAATTTACCTTCTCTATAAATTTTAACATATTTTTAGATTCAAAATGTTCAGTAACAAAAATGAAAGTAAAGTTGAGTTAGAAGAGAAATACCTAGGGAAATACACACTTGGCACAATTTTTGCAAAGGCATTCCACCTTTTTTTTTTTTTTTCTTACTTGGCATTTGGCGCTACTATTTTATGCTTCTCCCTAGCTTTACCTACCACTTTTCCAATTCAGCTGAAATCTTTCGAAACGAAGAATGTGATCTCATTTTTATCCGTCGAAAATCCCCCTGAAATATTTGACTCAATTTTCCTGATAAATTCTCCTACACTATTCGTTTCGATTTTTCCCAACAAGAACACTTGTGAAAAGAATTGGTGGCTCTGAATAAAGACGTGAGTGAATCTTCTACGGCTATGAAGGTAAGTACGTGGCTGAAGGAAGTAGCCCAGAAGAAATATTCGCTTTCTTATCACACAGAACAAGATGTTTCTCTGCTATATATAGCTTGATTTTACAGAAGTTGCTTTAAAATTGGACTTTCTTGAAATAAATCGGAGAGTCGATTAAAGGAAAAAATTTCCAAGTCCCAATGACGATGAAGAAGATTTTGTTTGTATTGTCTCGTAAGATTTTACGTTGATATTTTAAAATCGTGCCATTTTATAGACATATAAATCTTTCATGCGACCCTATATAAACATAATAAATAGTTAAAATAAAATGATCAGTATTTTTAAGAATAAATTAGCCTACTTTGAAGTTATTAGTCCAGCTTGATTTTTGAATACAAAATACAGGGTGCTCCAAAATTATCTTTACAATACCTGACTTGAAATTGATTACAGACTGGAAGTGCTTAGGGCGACCAATGGTGCGCATGTTGAAGTGTACTAAACAAAACTTTATTAGTTGCAGTAATACATGCAAAAGACAGAATATAAATATCTTGTTTATTTTCGAAGTTATGAATTTTTGAAGTTGTAAAGAGAATTATAGAACACCCTGTATATATATTTAAGCAATATTATTCATTATTTGCTTCCGGTCGAGTAAAAACGTGATAAAATTAAACGTACTGACAAATTCTGTTACGCCCGAGTTTTCTTGGGATAATAAATATATGCAATATATACATACCCGAAATAACTCAGAATAATCAAGGAAGCGGTTAAAATAAAATGATCAGTATTTTTATGAATAAATAAGCAAAGCTTAGAGTTATTAGTCCAGCTTAATTTTTGAATATGAAATAAAAATCAATTACTTATATCTTAAATGATAAGTATGCTTAAAAGCAGAGCAAAAAGATAAGCATTATTAGATTATTCAACGATTTCTCAGAAATGCCACATATCAGTAATGGAGACACTTAAAGAAGGCATCGCTGAAGGAAGTATCCCAGTATTAATACATTTTCTTTTTTATTCCCCCCCAAAAAAAAAACTTTTTCTCGATATTGTTTAAGTTTAGATTAGTCACTTTAAAATTTGACTTAAGACAGTTAAAAAAAAAAGATTTCTCAAATTCAAATCACGAAGTTGAAAAGATGATCATCTGTTTAAATTGTCAAGTTCATTATGTTACGTTAATTTGTTACGTTGATGTTTTTCAAAAAGGCGTGAAGATGCAATTATGAAATATTTTAAACTATCATGCATTATCATAATAAAAAGTTAGAAAAAATACATATTAAAGTGTTTAGAAAGACCTTTATGTTTTTAATGTATCTACTGAATATAAGAAAATGATATAATTATAAGATTATTAAATGATAAATATGATTAGAAAATCAAATTCATTGCTTAGAGAAAACCATTATTCAGAAACAAAAAATATCATTAAAATATGATAAAGAAAATGAAATCAAATTTTGGTTTAAAAGAGAAATAAGATTAGAAAATTCTCAGCTTATCACTTAAAAGGAATGGTGTAAAATGTCCTGGATCATGTTACGGTAAAAAGTACCGACACTCAGGGTGCCGGTACTTTTTACCACGAAATATATCTTTATCAGTACATGTTTCAGAAATTTTATACGCCGTAGCTTTTACAGTAATAATAAAAGTAAAACAACTGAATAACTCGAAATAAGTACCACTGTAAAAGTTATTTATAATATTTTTTATAAAAATGGATTTTAGGATCAAACACCCAAAGTACCACATTTTATACCGTAATTTGATTCGGAATTTTTTCACAGCGTAAAAAAAAAATTAAAAGGTATTATTACTAAAGAAAAACTCATTGTCCCTGGCCAAATCATTAGACGCAGTATAAAATTCTGTGTATAATCTTAATTATCAGGTGATACTGTACAGTTTTATTGTTTTTAAGCGACTGAAACCGGTTTGCCCTTGTTTGCGTTCGTGTTTCAGTTGGTGAACATTGTAATGCAATACCTTTAAAATAAGTACAAATAGGAAGTATATGAAAAATTTCCTGAATAAAAACCCATCACATGTATGCTTAAATATGAAAGTATTGTTCATAAACTCCTGCAAAACATGTAATTATTAAAAACAAAACTACAGTGCGTCTAATAGTTTGATATAATTATTAAAATATATTAATATAATACTTGATTTAATAAATACTCTATATTTATATAATAAGTCGTCTAATTTATCCAATTGTCAAATTTATATTATATATCGTCTAATTTAACCAATTGGTACCCGAACATAATCAAGTGCAAACCGGTTTCAGTCGCGTAAAAACGATTAAGCTGTATAGTATCACCTGATAACTAAGATTTTACATAGAATCTCATAGTGCGTTTAATAATTTGGCCAGGGACTGTAGTTTTTTTTTTTTTGTTTTTTGTTTTTTTTGTTTTTTTTTGTTAAGGTTAAAATATCAACAAAGTAAATAAGTAAGATAAGATTATTTAAATTACCGTTGGAATTAGTGCTCGACTTCGCGTGCAGGTCGTTGGGCTACCGAAGCGGGGGTGTCATCCCCTCTGCAGAGGATCAAAATTGTGATGGCATGTCTTCGGATCATCCTCAGGGATGTTTCCCAGACCGTCGCCAATAGCCCATTGTGCAGCTCTAGTGCGACGTAAATGAACTACAACAACAACAACCGTTGGAATTATAAGTGTGATTTAAAAATTTACTCTCTTGTTCATTAAAGATTAACTCTTAATAAAAAAATTTAATTCAATATTAAACGTAAATACATAAGTCGATTCAACAACATAATGTAAATTCTGCAAACATAATGTAAATTAAATGGTATGTTAAATCTGAGAATAATATTTTCTTTATTTAATCAAACTCAGGTTATCAGAGTATTTTATATTTTAATAAATTTCACGACTTTGCTAATTTATAAACATGCAAGTATTCAACTTATGGACAATATAGTGTATCATTTTTCATAATGTATCTTGTATCGTGAATTATGTTAATATCACGTTAATTCACATTTTTGCAATGTTCTATAAATGAGAGACACAAGTGCTCCAAAAATGACTAATGACTTGAAAAATCAATTAAATGAACGGAAAGAGCCCTATTGCTTGCTGCGTTCGGCAAAAAAAAACCAAAAATGTGTTTTCACTGACTTTAGTTAAGATCTGCAAAAACTTTTATAAAAAATTTAAAAATACTAAGTTACTGAAAAATGACTGTTTAAAAAATATTAAAACCTGAGAGAGATAAATTTCAGACTGCGTTTTGCTTTAGAAACCAAAAAGTGTTTTCTCAAAATTAGTTATAAACTTAGTCAACAGGTGGCACTATAAACATTAAAAAACCAAAAAGTGTTTTCTCAAAATTAATAATAAACTTAGTCAACAGGTGGCACTATAAACATTAAAAAAGTAAAACAGGAAGAAAAAAAACATTTCACTAATAATCAACCTGTAGTGTATCTACCACTACAAAAATACAATTCCAGTTCCCTAGTATGAAAGACATCTGAACTCGATTCTATGTTGGGGTAACTTTTCATAGATGAAGGTTGATATTGTCGATCCCCACAAACCTTTGCAAATACATGAGTCTCAGTCTGAGGACAAAATTAACAGGCACTTGCGCAAATTTTTCAGTTCTGTTATGAAAGAAAATCTTACATTTCTTTTTCTATTTTTCTATTGATTTTTCAAATTTTTAGTCAATTTTGGATATCGGTTAATATTTAATTAAAATATTAAATGTTTTTTATTTGATATTTTTAAGAGCATTTAATGGAAATTAGGTTTTTAATTGTTTTAGTTATGATATTGTACTACTACTGTACTAATTTTATATTTCTAGAACCTCCAATTCACAGAAGCCTACATTTGAAAATGGAAATCCTTGTGCTTATCATGGAAAAGAGGTTACTACAGGTACATTCAAAATGGTTTATTTTAAGGAAATACCTATTTATATGATAAGTTGATAATACGGAAAGAGAAATGTTCATTGGCGGCTAGCAGGATTCGTACCTAAGACCTCTGGGTTCGTAGAAGGATGCTCTAAGCACTATAATAGTAGAAGATTATTATGAAAATGGAAGATTATTATGAACAGGCTACAGTTCGAACAAAAATGATATTTTTCCCGAATGGGTTTAATATTTACCGATTCTCGAAATTTAACATTCTTTTATTGTTTTGTACTTCCTATACTTTTTCTTATTTATATATCTTCGTAAATTCACGTTTTAATTTGTTAATGAGAATGTGCAAATTAGAAAAATGCAAAGTAAAGCAAAGTAAAAAATGAGAAAATGCGAAAATAGCACTTAAAATGGAGATAACTTTCAAACAAACTAAAATCTCTAAAAAAAATGGTGCTAAGTTAATGAAAATATATCATTTTCAGCATACCAACTCTGTAGTTGCATTTCTGCAGTCTGCATAGTGGTCCACATGGTATTTTGTTTATGTCAAGTTTAATAGTTAATAATTCTGGAACTAAATATCAGATGTAAATTTTATTTTTCATTGTTTTTTGTGAAAATTTTCCTACACAACTTATCAAGTTAAAGTTAAAGTTTTATAGTTTTTATGCAGCAAAACACAATGTAACATTTAGTAGAACACTCAAGCGTCTCCGCCGACAGTCCTTACGAATTTTATATACCGAGATATCCAATCAAATTTTAAATAAAGAATATTGGTAAAAAGTTTTTCTTATTAAGAGAAATGTAATGAGTATTTTTTTCTCTTTAATGGATTATTAATTTCACTAAATAATGCGCCAATTTCGATAATTATAATCATTTTTATACAATCTCAATATACTACATTTTTTTATTTTTTTTAATTGTGTTACTAAATTAGTGAATGTCTTTTTTTAAATTATTTGTTTCATGTTTAAAATAATTAAGGTAAACACCGTATATCAAATCAAAATATAGCTGATTTCTGGTATGCCAGATGAATAAATCGACTCTCAAGTATACATAAATAGTTGTATCAAGTATTACACATTGTTTTCTCTGGATATGATGCAATTGTCCTCAAAATAATTAAGCAGTAAAAGCAAAATTACTTGTATATAACATACAGCTAGTATTTGAAAGGGGTAAATTGATAGAGCCTTTCTTTATCAATGTTTCTCGATTCGACAAATGTCTCACTCTCTGGTTTCCGTAAAGTTTAAAAAGCCGATTTATACACCGTTATTCAAAATTATTAACTTTATTATATTTATCTAAGTTTACAATTTTTAACCTTTATTTCTCATGCATTATGGCTGCATTAGCATAAATTAATGCGTCAAAACATGGCATAGTTGAATATGCTTAAAAAATATTGCAAGACTAAAATATAAATTTAGAATTCCGTTTATTATTTAAAAGAAATTTTACTCGCATTGGAGAAGCAAGTATTTCAAATAAACCTTTGATTTATTTTTATTATGTCTATTTGAATTCTAATATTTTAGAATAATAATTTGATAAAAATAGAATATAATGTATTTGTTACTGCGAATGTCCAAAATAGGTGGTTGTTGACTTCCACCGGTGAATATTGACAATTACATAGTCCCTTTGGTAAATGTTCAAAATATATACTAGGTCTAGTTAAATGCCCTTGAGGTATACATTTGCCCGGTATCCCCTACATCAGTGTTTTTTCTAAAGTCAAATGGCACTGCCCAGTATGCATTTAACCGGTACTCCAAACACTGATGTTTCTCCTAATCTATCCTGAGCAGATACTAAAATATCGAATAATTATAATATTATCAACAAATAAATTATATCAAATCGGATATAACAAATCTTTGGGACATTCACCAAAGCGACTATGCGATTGTTGACACTCACCGGTAAAAGTCGATATTCTCTTGATTTCGGTCATTCACGGTGACATATTCATGTTTAAAGTGTAGATTTGTTGCATGCTGTAAATCTTCCGTAGGCTTTAGATCAACTTAGGCTGCAGCTACGAAGCATAAATACCATTCCCTTGAAATCTAACTATTAACTACTAAACTACATCAAGTTATTTAAATTTTTTAAAAAAACTGATGAATCAATACATTTTTCCAAAAAGTAATTAGAAACTTTGATAAAATCTCGTAATTATGTTTATTTCTCAGTAAAAGTAATCAATTGCGAAAAAAGATTTTATGTGGAATTTTATTTTGTTTTAGAATACATCCATTTGTCTCAATCTGCATCTGAATGTATTTATGAACAATTCATGAGTGGTAGAACTGCTTCATTTGAGACAGTGCTTTGCAAAGCCCACGTACTGAATGAAGAAGTAAGGAATATATAATTGTTTGTTTTTAAAACCTTTTGTTTTTTTATTACTTACAGCAATAAAATTCTTTGGTATTATCTTTTTTTATTTTTTTTTGCATCATCACTATTTGATCAAATAACTCAGTTCTATTTATTTTTATCAACATGAGCGCTATTTTCACTTCCAAAATAAACAAATTTTATGTATTTAAAATAAAAATTTTAAATTTAAAGGTCACTAAGCACTTAATATTTTAAAATTCACTCGTGTTTATCTTAATCTTGCAATGGTGTTGATATTATTTTGGTGAAATAACATAAAATTTGTAAGCATAAAATTGAATAAACACGAGTAAATGCGAAAGAAACCACCACTGGCTAGCAAAAATAAAGTATTTGTAGTTTTCCTCTCCAAGTAACGCAAATTACATTATAGAGTCCTACACATTTTAACATCACACGTGGTCCACATGTTGTACCAGGCGTAAGCAAAAGGTTACAGCCGCAGAAGTAGACATTCTCTTTCTAAAATCAAATTGGTTTGCATGAATATGCTTATTTAATTTGAGATGATACGTTAAAAGATTCGTCACCAGTTTGTCGAGAACCCAACATGATAAAAATGAGATTTACCTGCAGCTGCTTGTTTCCTCCGTATCTTTATTTATAAAAAAATAACATTTTTTTATTTAAATGTATATTTGTTCTTTATGAAAATAAGTTACAAATAAGATATAAATTTACAATAAACATAAAATTTATAAAATAAAACCATTTGCAATGACAAGATCTCTCAATATAGAGTTAAGTACAGTCCCTTGCCAAATTATTAGACGCACTATAAGATTCCATGTAAAATTATAATTATCATGTGATACTCTACAGCTTAATTGCTTTGCGCGGTTGAAACCGGTTTGCATTTGTTTACGTTACTGTATCAACTGCTTAACATTGTAATGTAATACGATAAAATAAATGCAAATAGGAAGTATATCAGTATAAAAAAATCTCTTGAATAAAAACCCATTACATGTATGATTAAATGTAAAAGTATTGCATATAAACTCGTGCAAAACATGTCAGTATAAAAAAACTACAGTGTGTCTAGTAATTTGATCTAATTATTACAACACTCTAATATAATGCTTGATGTAATAAATATTCTATATTTATATAATATATCGTCTAATTTTTCCTATCATCAAATTTATATGATTAACCAATTGATACACGAAGGTAAATAAGTACAAGCCGGTTTCAATCACATAAAAACAATAAAGCTGTACAGTATCACCTGATAATTAGGATTTTACAGAGAATCTTAGAATGCGTCTAATAATTTGGCTAGGGAGAGTATGAGGCTTCTCATTCCTACTGGTGCTATAAAAAGTAAAATTTTATCACTGAAAATATAAATTAGATTACAAAGTGTAGATGTTCAAATTAAAGTCTTCAAAATCAAACGGTTTCTAGATGCTGCAATTAACTTTCACACTACCTGGAATTCTAATATGTTGATCAAAACTTTCTGCAAAGCTTTTAATCATTTGAAGCTTTAATTAGGTAAATTAAATCAATGAAACTTTTCTGAATTATTGTCTTTGGTAGACAAAAAAAAAACAATGGTGCTTCAGAATTTTCTAATAATCAACGTCATTATCGTAAAATATTTCTATGAGCAAAAATATAAAACAAAAAACTGTAGAGATTTGACTTAGTTTATGCGTAACTTTCAGTTAGTTTAAACACTATTCTTAGTTTAGTTAGTTGAAACGCTAATTTTTTATGCCGTTAGATTAGCAAGTTAGGTGATGTCCTTAAATTTCTACTTTAGGCCAAAATAAAATTATTTTTTCATTTTTTGAAAAATTGTTCTAATTATGACAAGACGGGAGATTGTGAAGACTTATTATAAAAGGTCCTGTTTTTGTGAATTTTTGAAAAATCTAAGCATAAGTTTGTGCAATTGGTATTATTGTTAATTTGATTAATTTTAGACAAGATTCTGTTTAATAAGTCTGTAAATACATGGTCCTATTATTTTTGAAGTTACAAAAAAATGTTTTCTTCTTCGATTGATCAGACTCATATAACATAGTTTACTATTTAAAAATTTTTTTCTTCTGCTACTTAACCAGTAGAGTACTCATTAATGCCCTATTTATCTAGGCAATTTTGTGAAAGGTTCATTATTTGCACAAAAAAATGAAAGGTCCATATTTAAGAAAGAATATTTTGAAAAGGTTTGTGTTTTTTTTTTTTACAAAAAACAGTTACAAATTTTTTTAAACAAAACTCTACATACCCAATCGAAATTTTTGATGGTCCTATCAAACTATTTTTATGGTGTATGTTAGTTTCAGTACTTCATGATGGTCCAACATCATTTGATCCATCATTTTCCATTATACATTCATGGTTTTTGATATGCCAGCAAATTTCCATCATTCCATGAGGGAAAATGCTACTTTAATACTATGATGGTTAATCATGAAGGGAAGTTTGATTCTCATGAGCCAACAATCCATGCTGATCCGTGATGGTTCCAAAAGCTGCTGGTTTAATGGAAATTATGTCTGCTTCTCAGGAATATACCATCAAAACAATTTGATTTTTTTATGTTGGACCATCAAAAATTAGTCCGAATTTCCCCATTGGGGTGATAGTGGTTCACGATCGTTCCCGCATCTGATTTTCTAAGAAACTATGATGGAAATTTCTCAAGGTTCAACATGAACAAACCATCAAAACAAGTTGCTATTTTCATGTTGGACCATCATAGGGATTAGAGGTTACCATCAAAATTATAATGGTTCATGATGGAATTAACATTAAGATTATGTTGGTCACTCAATGGAAAACTATCAAAAACTATGACTTGGGTTTTATCGTTTGTGATGGTTTTATATAAATTCAGATGCTGATAAAATGTTTTTCCTCCATTTTTAGGGATTAGAGGTTATTATCCCCGTCATTGAGCGATGAAATTATGTTATGGTCACGCAATGATTCAAAAATATTCCACAAATATCTTATCTTCATTTGGAACATTAAAATAAGCATGACGGATTTCTGAATTTGAAAATCCCGTGCTATTTTCCCAATGTGACTTTTTATCTTTTGTTACCTAATGATAGAAGATCAAAAATGAGTTCAAAGCAGAGCGGTAAGTCAGAGTTATTCTTAGCCTATTTTTTCTTACATGAAAGATCTTACTGAAATTTTTCAAGTTATGTATAATTTTAATTAGCAATTAGTATTTCAAAAAGTTTTGTCGCGCCATAGTTTAAAAATTCAAGTTATATAGTTTAAAACAGTAGATTTTTTAAGCTAATAAGAGCAAAGAGTTTGCTTAACAAAAAAAAAAAAATAATAATTGAGGAAGACATTTTTTGTTGCATTTACCGGTACTTGATCTTACCGGTACTTGATCTTACCCTGGGTGTCAAGATTGGAAATCTGAAATTAGTTTTATTCGGAAAGCTAAAAAAATTTTTCAAAAAGATATTTTTCGTTACATTTTTTTTTTTTTTTCTGAATGTAAAAAAAAAAAAAAATATATATATATATATATATTTATATATATATATATATATATATATATATATATATATATATATATATATATATATATATATATATATATATATATATATATATACTTTTCTGCTACCTTGAAAACAGCACTTAAGTCAAAAGAAAAATCGACTCCCTACGTATCAGAGATTTGGAGATGTTTAGTATTTACTCGAGTAAATTTTATTACTGTTTAGAAAGTTATCAGGATGATGTTGAATGTTATTAAAATGTATAAAAACTGTAACTGTAGAGTTAAACTAATTGCAGATTTTAAATCAACAACGCGAGAATACCTAAATTCCGTTCAAAAAACTCATGAATCAGGAAGAATAATAAATAAATACTTCCCCAATGTAATCAAAAGGGGTAAAATTTCGCGCTTTTGTTTAAAAATTATGCTTTATTCTTCTTTTAAGTAAAAAAAACTGGTTTTCCGCGAAATAGAATACTAGGTAAAAATTAAAGAGGGAAGTATTCATAATAGCAAATAAGATTAATATTAGATGTGCCAGCAATTCTAAAATTATATACTTTTTTGCAGTGAAAGTAGTTATTCTTGATAATTAGTAGCAAATAGTTATTGGAATTAGAAATATTAACTGTTCTATAATCTATTTTTTTTTTCCTTTTTTCAGTTCAAAAAGTTCTTAATAGAAGAATAAGGAACTATAAGTGAATGTAAGAGTAATGAACACAGCAAGAAAATAAAGAAAAGATTGAAAAGTACGCTAGGATTTAATGGAATTTCGAATAGTTTTGTTGTATTGAAAAAATAGTTTTATTTTCTTTTAAATTTTAAAATCGTTACAAAGAAACTGATACTAAAAATGAACAATGTAAATTCATTTTTTCACCTCAAATTCACGTATTTTATTGGTAGTTCTATTTCACGTATTTTATTAAAATGTTACAAATTTTAAAAGGCATTGATTGTTATGAAATGTTTTATTTCTAAAATACCTTTATCCATATTTTTATAAACATTTTACTAAAATTGCTTTCAAAAAGCAGAGTGCCATGTTTATAGATGAATTTTGATACTTGTAAATAATTGTGAATGTAAAAATTGAACAGAGTTACGAAATAAATTTTA
Source organism: Parasteatoda lunata (assembly GCA_949128135.1). Classification (NCBI taxonomy): domain Eukaryota; kingdom Metazoa; phylum Arthropoda; class Arachnida; order Araneae; family Theridiidae; genus Parasteatoda; species Parasteatoda lunata. The sequence continues at coordinate 8,821,093 of OX421970.1, read as the reverse complement.
CACTGTTTTTATGTGCGAGTATTTTTTTTTTAATTTTCACAGTAACAAAAAATTGAATTGAATTCAACGATATTATATATTTTTTTTTAATTTTCACAGTATCAAATAATTGAATTGAAGTCAACGATATTATATATTTTTTTTAATTTTCACAGTAACAAATAATTGAATTGAATTCAACGATATTATTTTTTTTTTCAATTTTCACTTTACACAGTGACAAATAATTGAATTGAATTCAACCATATTATTTTTTTTTTCAATTTTCACTTTACACAGTAACAAATAATTGAATTGAATTCAACGATATTATATTTTTTTTTCGTAAACAATATCTTAGATTTATTTATAAGTAAACAAGAGACGAATCGAAATCGAAGTAAATCAAACGTTTTAAAAAAAATATTTTAAATGATAAATAACATGCTATCTAAGCAAATTTGTATGTATACATATTTGCTTGAATACTGTATTATAAATTACTACAGTACAGAAGAAGTCCATGAATTTGACCATTCGAGTTCATTATTCGACGATAAATTCGAAATAAAGTCCATGATTTATGAAGGATATTTTCATCGTTGGAGAAAAGTTATAATTTTAAAAATATATTTGTTGATATAATAGTTTGACAAAATAGTCGGTTTTAGTTGATATAAATATTGAAAAAATATTTTTACACGCTGATAACCTTTATAGCTATATGGCAGAATCAATATGTAAAATATTGTTTTATGCACAAAAATAACAATTCACCCATTTTGAAGAATATGAGAGAATGTTCAATGAATTATTTTAAATCCAAAAAGAAAACTTTTTATTTGAACTTCAAGAAATCTTTAAACTTTCAAGAATAAACGATGAGAATTCTGAATTTGTTTGAATCTAAAAAGTAATAAATAAATAAAGCTTAACAAAATTGTGCTATGTACAAAACAAATTAAATTAATAGCTTAGAAATAGTAAACGCGTTCAGAAAATCCTCCAAAGAAGCCATCACCATCAAAAAAAAAAAAATATATATATATATATACTTTTAAGGAAAGTGATTATTTGTCTGATAAATGAAAAAATATATGTTTTGAGAAACTGAAGTGCTAAGTTAAAATAAAGAACAATATCAATAAAATTTAGCAACGATTTCACGTTTTGACTTTTCATTTACTGAAGTAATCTGTATTAAATTGATATTGATCAGTGATATCTTTTCTCTTACTTCTTCTTTCCTCCAGATTCTCTGCTGAAGTATATTTTTAAACTCATTTCCCACTTCATTCAGAAGTGTTTACAGTGATTTTTTACTCTAATTTAAGGGATTTGATAATAAACGTGATAAATAACTGAAAAGTTATAGGTTTTTTACATCTATTAAAAACGCGTTTTTATAGTTGTTCGTAGTTACAGACACGTTTAATGGTATTTCATGTATCAGAGCAGTAATGACCAGGATTGTGCCTACCGGACTGTGTAGCGGCCAGAAAACTAGCCTTGCATCAGAAAGGTTCTAGGTTCGAATTCCGGGCAAGGCACGGATGTTCTTTCATTCACTGTAATATCTGTCCTTACTATGGGAGCAACGTTAGCCCACTTAATAGGGTGCCCCTGAAAGAGTGGTCAACAAATCTGCCCTTCAGATGCCTGTGTGACAAAAGGTCATTCTCCAGGTGGGTATTGGAAAAAAAATGACCATAATTGTGAATAAAACAAAAAAACGTGAATAAAGCACACGTTCCTGCTTTATAAACAAAACCTTTTACATTGTCCTCGATTTGTGCTTTATTCACGTTGTTAGACTTTATTCGGAGAAAGCACAAAATATATTACATTCTTATTTGAATCGCAATTGCGGTTAAGGTTTGTAACCCTAAAAATATTTATTTATCTATTTTCGAAAGTTTATTACATTAAAAGCAACTCATTTTAATGAAAAATATCAAAGTTAATATTATTTTTTTAATATCAAATTTATATTATGATATCATTTGCGCAATAATTTTAAAATATGCACAAAAATGAAAAAAAGATTTAAGAAGGATCATATGATATAAAAATAAAATATATTACAATAAATTAAACAAAATAAAATCTTTGGATTACACATTATAAAGATTAACCCCATTTAGTAGAACAATAATTAGAAATTAATATAGGCTAGATATAAAAATTATGAAACAAATGCCCTGTATAAGTATGAGAATCACAATTTTCAGAAATACATTGAAATCATTTATTCCATTGAACAGATACTAATTAAAAAAGTACTCGTTATTCTTCTTTATGATATTTTTTTTTATTTCTAATACCCACATCTGTTAACTTTTAATCTATTCGGGCACTTACAGGGGAGAATTATTGGCCACTTTACCAGGGTCACCATATTAGATATGAAAACGTTGCTGCCACAGTAAGGACAGACAGTACAGAGAATGAAAGAACATGCATGCCTTGCCCGGGATTCAAACCTAGAACCTTTCTGGTGTCAAGCCATTTTTCTGGCCGCTACACAGTCCGGTCAGCTCTTCATTTTAATATAAAATAATACATTAAACTAAAACACATTGTACTAAATATTCATCATGAAAATATGAATTAGAATAAACTAAAACGCGTTTAAATGATTCGATATTAAATAATAAAATTAAGTATTTTAGTTGAATAAAAAGCAAACAGTGAATTAATGTTTGAGGGTGACATAGAAAAACAATATGGAATATGAAAATTATTTTAATTAATAAGAGATAACCTAGAAAGTAAACTATTAGCTTGAAATAGTTAGATAATAAAAGCTGAAAGAATGTTAGAGAGTCACAACGCTGATTCCTAACCATTTAAATCACCTTAACCTCGCATTATAAAAAGAAAAACTCAAAATAAGGTATTAAATATTATGGTACTTTTAATTATTCAGTTGTAAGAAAATTAATTTTTTTAATAATTTTTTAATTTTTTTTTTTAATTTTTACATATTTAAGAAAAATAAAATAAAATAAAAAAGTTAGCGAATGTCTACATTTTTGACAACATTTATCTTGCGACCAATTAAACGAAAAAAAAAACAAATATTCTTTGCTGGGATATGAATAAATGAAATAAACTGAAACGTATTAAAATAACAAGGAAATTAAAAAAATTAAAATTAAGTTTTTAATTCATTAAAAACACAAATATATAATAAGTTTTTGAGAGTTAACTTTTTCAAAATTCTTCATCTCATTCAAAAGACAACTTCAAAACATTGTTTTTTTTTTGGGGGGGGGGGATACGAGTTTATACAACGAACATAATAAAGAAAATTAATGCGATATTTAAATTATTTCATGAAGAGACAAATAAATGCTAAAAAGTTAACAAATAACTTTAAGTTAATGTAAAATAAAATATTGAATGATAGTTTAAGAGTTACGATTCACAAAAACTTACAGAAACCATTTTTACCACTTCCTCCTCACTTGATGTAAAAACGCATTCAAAACAAGGAACTAGATTTTCTTTAGGATATGGGTTATTATAATAAACTAAAGCACTATAAAATATGAGATAAAAAATAAAATTAAGTCTTTGTTTTACAATAAAAATTGAATACATATTCTACAGCCACAGTACTCAAGTCACACAGAAACCATTTGAATAATCCCCTTTTGGGTTAAAAAAAAAAAAAATTCTAAACAAAGTACTACATCTTCTTCATTATTATAAAGCGAAATAGTAATCATAATAAAAGTAAGCTAAGTATCACGAGACAAAGTCACAAGTATTATTACTTCAAAACGGAACAATTTCCTTTTCCGCTTGAGAGTCATTAAGCTAATGTGAGCTGAAGTGCATAATACCTCTATCAACATACTCTAAGAGAAAACAAAAGCACTGATTGAATGGCCAAAAAAAGTATGTTTCTTACATCCGTGTAATTCAATTCCAGCACAATGATATATCTTTGTTGCATTTTGTTCAGCGTCATTAATACAGAATTGTGCATTAGACATTTCGAAATTATGATGACGACTACGCTATTTGGTAGATTAGGAGACATAAAGTTTTTATTTTTACGTCACTTGCATGTTAATTTGAGGGTACGGAAATGCAAAAGTTTTCTATTTTTTGTGCAACTTAACAAGAGCCAACTTCTTTTAAAAGTAATGGTTAAGTCATACCAATTTTGATTAGTCAAACTAGTTTTTTTTATGTTTGGAACTTTGACGTATTAAGTTTAAAGTTCAACAAATCCATTTAAATAACTTAGCAACTATTTTTTTTGGCCCCGATTGGGCTCGAAATTGGTCCAATATGGGTCCTACATGAACATGCATCGAGAGACCAATAATGAGATGTCTGGATTTTCTTAATATTCATCCTATATCGAACCTATATGGCCTATATTGGCTGAATAATGCATATAAAATATCAGGTGAATAGTACAATTCTATATAGGGCATATATCAGAAAAATAACAGCCCTTTGAACCCTTTTTGAGTCAAGATTTGTGAATATATTGGTCCTAGGAGTCATTTTACAGTTAGGTTAATTATGCATTATTTTTCATTGAAATTTGCTTTCATGCGAAACTAACAACATATCGTAATCGTCACAGAAAAATAAGAAGTTGTACTATTTTGGATTTAATCACTATTTATTTGTCTGTTTTGGAATGTATATAAATGCATAGTTAGGTTTTTGTCATACCTAACGTTGACAAACCAACCCCTTTTTCATGTTCGGTTCTATTATTCAATAAATGTATCGCTCTATAATTACAGCTTATTAGACATCATTCCCTACCCAACATCAAGAAAACTGAGATGGGAATAGTAGGCCTTGGCCCTCAATGAGCTGTCCTACCACTGAGTTTAGTTTAGTAGTAGAAATCATTCTTAATTTATGTGTATTATTCTCTAAAACTAAGTAGTATTTAAAAGTAAACAGCTTTGTAATTTTATCAGGAAAAAAAGTAGTTATCTTTATATGTCTCGCTTGTAATGCATCTAAATTAATAATTAGGTTGAAATGAATTATAATTAGGTTGGATTATGATTACTAAGTTAATAATTAGGTTGAATTATGATGCCAATGCTGAGTTGGCAAGCTAGATAATATTTTCTTATTTGGAATTACAGCACGATAAACTTATAGTTGCACAAATTTAATCTAATTATGCATCATTCTTTATACGCAGAGCTCTTGCGTGTCTCCTGGAGCCAGAAACATGTAAATTCCACCGTATTCTGGTAGTTTTGGCCATACTTTTTTCCCCACTATATGTGTATTTACCTGGAAAAATAAATGTATGAAAAGAATACTTACTAAAATTAAATGCGACTTCCTAAGTTAATAAATTATCAAAATACTTTAATTTCATTTAGATATTTTTTTAAATATAAGAAAATTAAAACATACTAGAGAAAAATATAAGTTGTAGCTACCATCTTGAAGATTGGGATTTTTTTCAGCGGAACTTTTTTTATGACATGATTATTTTGAACTTATCTTCTCACTTTATTATTTCCAATCTCTACCATGTCCCCTTCATTCCTTTTCCCCCCCTCTCTCGAAGTCTCCCCGAATCGAGATTAACAAGACCAAAGCCCTCAAATTTCAAAACCCAATCATCCCCATCAGAAATTAGATATACTTGACGAATCGAAAGATTTGGGGGAAAGTTTTTGACGCCTTTACAAAAAAAATTAATAATAAAAATTTTAAAAAAATTAAAAGACATCTAGTAAGAATAATTTTATGATATACTCTTTAATTGCAAAATTTCCCATAGTTTTGAAAGAAACGGCTTTTAGCAGCCTGCTGTGCAAGTGTTACCCAAAAAAAAAAAAAAAAAAAAATCGACCCAAAACCCTTAAAATATTAAATATCTATCTCGATAACTTAACTTAATTAATAATTTAGTTATAGATGTATCTTAATTAGGTTATTCAGGAAATCACTTCTTAACTCAAATGTTATAAGAAGCTGTATTTTTTATTACAACGTGCCTAATCCTTAAAAAAGTCAATATTTTGTAAACATTCTATGTACTTGCATATCACTTAAGTTACAATATTTTTCATGTTCGTTTGATTAATTTTTATTACTATGCCTCTCTTGAAAAATTTATGGATGACGCATATAATTTTTTTTTTCGAGAGATGCAAATTTTTCTGCGTGTATAAAAGGATTACGTAAACTAATTCATTCGTTAAGCTCACTAAATTCATTTTTCTTTTATTGAAGAACAACAGGTGGTGACGGAGCTTTCAATTTTTAGATTTTCAAAAATGTCCTGCCATGCTCTCAAGTGCCACTTCCCGGATGTTTAATTTTTGAAGCAACAATTAAAAACAAGCTATTTACAGTTTTAAAATAGCCTTTTCCGAGAAACTAAAAAAAAGGACGTAATAACGCTAAGGTCATCATTTCTCTTTTTACATTGAGTACCAACATGCTTTATGCAAGATAAAAAATGTACTCGTGTATTTAGTGCGGATTATAAGCTTTTGGTTAATTGTAAGCTGTCGGTTATTTCATAAAAATTTTACTTGCTTCATTATTTTATTTAAAACCTAAAGAGCCTTAATTGATATTTTTAATTCAAGTTTTCCTCATTCTGAATATGAATTATTACTATTGTATCTATATATTTATGCAATATTTTTGCTCTTAGATCTTTATTAACAATCTCTAATCTATTTCGAATGAAAATCCAACTCCAACAAATAAACCCGAATTTTTCAATTCAATTTTTGCTGCATGACTTAATATAGCGAAACATTTTATTATATCATTAATGATTCTATTCAACTTAAAAGAGATTTATTTGAAAATATTGGATTTAATATATAATAAACTATTGCTTTATTTGTGCGGGATAATACACTTTTAATGTCTACATCAAACACTAAAGATTTTATTTTAGAAATATTTTATTTGAAGCAAAAATTAAATTTAAAAGCTGATTTAGATTATGCGAACACCTTTTTAAATGCAAATGAACTTATTCTTGCCTGTTTTAAATACGCTAAGTTACTTGCAAAACAAAAGTTCTTAAATTCAAAATATATTCTTTTTGATCTTTGAAAACAACGGAGTTAAAATTATATTGTACAGTAAATCATAAAAAACAAAGTCGAAACAATTTATTCTACTTCAAAGTTATTAAACTAATAAGAATTAAAGTACAAAGTATCTATTCTTTTTTATTTGAAAAGGTCTCAAAGGAAACAAAGGAGCGGATTGGTTGACTAAAAATAACATATTTCTTATTCGGGAGTAATTCAATTCCGACAAGATATAGTAATCTGCGTTACATTTTCATTACGCTTCAATGATATTTTATGGTACAATTGGCATTCCAGAATAACGTTCTGTCTTATGGTAAATTACCTTTACGATGAAATTTTTATTTTCTGGTTGGTGCATTCTGAATTACTTAGAAAAATATCTTTGAGTTCAATTTTTATTCTTATGGTTTCATGTCTGGTAGTATAATAATATAAATTGTAATATCTCAAAGTGAAATTATATTTTTCTGTTTTTAACATAAATATATATAATTGCTCTTTCATTTTAAAAATATTTGTCTGATTATTTTTAAAAACATTATTTATTGTGCTTATTTTTATGACTGCTCAATCCATCTGCCAAATCTTCATTTAACATTTGTGCTATATGATTTCTATCAAATCTTAGGATTAAAACAAAATATTTTATTTGACACACATTAGCATCTGGAAAATATATTAAATTAAGTAACACTTTGATACATGCATTCCTTTTTATTTTTTATTTCATTTTAATATCCGCAGTTGTATAGCTGAGCTGAGTTGTATAGCTGAGTTTACGACTATCAAAAATCAATTCCGTATCCTTGTAATTTTGAACTCTACCCAGAACACAAGGTAACTCCTGGATTAAGTATTGGGAGAAATTTTGCCTTCGTGGAGGACTTTCTGATTAAACTTATCCATATTTGAGTTACATGGAGAGGGAAACCACCAAAACATCCCAAGGTTAGCTCGACGACCGTAACGCTCATGATCTACTACTGAGGTCTAATACTGAGAACATTGTATGTCACAACAATGTAGTCGGTTGAAATTAAGAACAGAATTCGTATCAATGAACAATCGTTGTGATTTGAACCTGGGGCACCTCCTTCAGGAAGCAAATGCTATATTCCCTGAGCCAACGCGTCTTAGCCTATATTAGTAAACGAAATGCATTTCCCCCAAATCCAATAAACCCCAGAACATTAATTAGAACTTAATTAGTTTCCAGGCCATTCTAGCTAAATTTTTAAAATTGGCTCACCACATAGGAGTCATCTTTTACAGTCCTCAGGCTCCAGAACTCGCAAAACACATGCTCCTAACTTTTGAAAGTATTTACACTGCTATAGACAAGGGAGGCCGGGATAGCCTGGTTGGTAGGGCACATGGCCCATGTCCAACAGTCCGTGTGCTCGATCCCCGCAGGCCGAAGACTCCCCGTGCAGTGAAGGGTGACCGATGCACGTTAAAACTGTCGAGTAGCAAAGGCCCTACATCTTCTCATAACAGATCAATACCTCTGGGAGTACTGATCCGGGAGTTTCCTTGTCTTCTGGATTGGTTCAAAATTACAAGGCTACGAAGTTGAACATTAGTAGTCGTAAACCCAGAAATTGAGTCAGCTGTTCAACGACGGTTATAAAAATAAATAAATAAATAAAATCATTTAATCATGCCCTCATTGCGATGACCTCAAACATTTTTTCCTCATTGAAATATATCGTTCTATCTGGAAAATATACCAATTTTCAAGTTATTTCTCAGCTGAAAACTATTTACTGTTTTATACAGTACTAGCTGAATGCCCATTCTTCGCACGGGGGGAATAAAAAATAAGTTAAGTATCAATAAATCACATTTGAGAAACACAACGAAATCATTCTCATAACTGAAAAGCACATAGCGACCACTATGAAAGAGCTTAATGGAAGAACCAGGTAAGTGACATTTTTAGGGGAATTGATGAATCACTGGTTTTACCTTTCTATAAATCTTAGCACGACCAATCACATAAATTTTTAGTATGCTAGTATGATTTTTTATTTCAAATTAGGCAATAATGTTTTATTTTCTAGGTAGTAGTTAGGTTTTATTTAAAATTGGGAACAATAAAGCGAAGAATTATTAGTCCCGTCTTCATAAAATTGGTAATGAAATACTTCGGATACAACTTTTTTTTCATTATGAAAATGTCACTTATCTGCTTCTTCTACTAAGTTTTTCAATTAATATCCCTAAAATTACTTTTTTTATTATTCAATATTATTTGTTGCCATTCACGATGGCTTTACGTTATTGAAGTAAATAAAACTTGCTTTTTGTAATTCATCCCATTAAAATAAAGAGAAAATGTATTTAGCATCACTTGGCATGATGCTATTACTCACAGCTAAACCAATAATAATTAAACTTTACCATTATCAAATAATTTTCTCCGGTACATATCCTTTTCGAGGGGCCGTTTTAAAGTATCGGTATTTAAACGGTTTAGTATTGGTTCTGTTTTAATCATAGATAAATATATCATTATAATATTTTATATCTATATTAGCATATTTGGTACTTATGATATAAACCTTCAACATTTAAATTTTGTGAAAAATATATTTGTCAGTGACAGCCAACTAAAGCCGAAATTGAAAAAAAAAAAATTAATTCTTATTAGAAAACTTGATAGGGATTTTGGAGAATAGCTATTTCTCTATCTAACCTTTAATTTATTATTAAAATATTTGGTAGTGAAAGAACAAAGTTCTTTTGCTCTCATTCATTAAAATATTAATAAATTATCTTTGCTACCACAAGAAAATTATTTTCTGAAATCACGGAAAACCCTTGTAGAATTTTTATCAAAACTGCACCAATTAGTATAATACCAGTAGTATATATTACAATCAGGGATACATATAAATTAAGCATCATCTGTGAATGGGGATTTTCTACGGTTTTCTTAGCAATTTTTTTATTAACTTATTTTTCCCTTTAACTTTGCTTTTTAGAGCATAGCTTATATATTTTTTTATTTCAATTAATACATATTATCGATATTAATAAATCATTAGTGTCAGTAATTAGATATCGATTAAAAATGAATAAGTATCTTTTCTCCTATATTTTTGCTATAATTTTGATCAGTTTCTTATGTCAATTAACAAATTACCAACACTAATTAAGCATCATTGTCGTCATTGATAATATGACGATTCCTTACGCTTCTTTTAGACAAATAAATTAGATTAACTCCATTAATTCTGCTTTCTAGTACAAAGCTTATTTCTTTCATTTCAATATATTATTATTTAAATTAATTAACCATTATTGGCATCAATAATAATGTGGCGATTTCTTACGTTTCACCTAAACAAATAAATACAATATTCCCATTAATTTTGCCTTTAAATACATACATATTTTTTCTATTCAACTACTGTTGACTTTAAAATAAAAAATTTTTTTGGAAAAATGTTTTAAAATAAATGTAAATAAAAAAAATATGTGGTATCAGACAACGTTAAAAGTATAAATTTGGTGACGGAGCTTTCACGTGTTACCACATCATGTTGCTCATTGAATTTATCTGACATAAAAATAATTCCATATTTAAATTCGTGCAATAAGTTTTTTTATCAAATGGAGCTATAAGCCAGATATTGTCACTGATGTTATACTTAAAATATGTGACAAAACTGAATTGTCCATAGTTAAATGTAAGGCAATGACTAGCGTTTAACCAATCAGAAAATTCCATTCCGTTCGAAAGGTTCGTCGTAGAATGTTATAATATCGACAGTGACCTTCATCGTGCTTCAAACTATCTGTATGCTAAGTTCCGTCGATTTCATTTGAATGATTTAGGAGTCTACGAGGGTTGCTATTTATATTTCTGGCCTAATAATGAAAAAACGAAGGATCGAATTTATGTAGGATCGAAATTGTTTTTATTGTTTTTCAAAATATTCCCCATGATGATCAATACAATTTTGCATGCGTTTGAAACAATTTTCAAAGCACTTTTTCCAGTCCGAATGAGGTAACTCCAAAACATGCGTTTTGAATGCATCAACCGCTTCTTCGGGGGTCGAAAATCGTTGTCCACGTAATTTATTTTTGATGTGTGGGAATAAGAAGAAGTCATTGGGTGCCAAATCAGGGCTGTACGGTGGATGACCCATCAGTTCGATCTTTCGCTCCGTCAGAAATGCCTTTGTTTGAGTCGATGTGTGAGAGCTCGCATTGTCATGATGAAGAATGATTCGTGTGTTCTTCTGCTTTTATCGAATTTCTCCGATGACTTCTGGCAAACAAATGGTCGTGTACCATTCAGAATTGACCGTCCTGCGTTGCTTTTACGCCACTGTTGCCACATGACCGTTAATGCCGAAGAAACAGGCAATCATTTGTTTCGATGTGCTTCTTTCTCGAACAACTTTTGTTGGTTTTGCCTCGTCTTGGAAGACCCATATAGTTGATTGCTGCTTTGTTTCCGGCTCATATGCATAGATCCATGATTCGTCACCTGTGTAGATGTTATACACAGCCTTTGATGTACCTTGAACGTATTTTTCCAACATTTCCTTGCACCAATCGACACGAGCCTTTTTTTGAGTGTTTGTCAGATTATGCGGGATCCAACGCGAACAAATTTTTTTTACGCTCAAATGTTCATGCAATATTTTATTGATGATACTAATGTCCAAAGACCCTCTATATCACGGTATGTCACATGAGGATCTTGCTTTATCAGTTCCCGCACAGCATCGATCTTTTCTGGCACAACAACGGATTTTGGACGACCTGTACGGGATTCGTCCTGGATCGAACATCGACCACGATTAAATTCGTTATACCAATTTTTTACAGTGCTGTAGGATGGCGCTTTATCACTGAATAAAGAATTAAGTTCATCGAAGCACCCTTGTCTTGACAATCTACGTCGAAAGTTATGAAAAATAATGGCACGAAAATGTTCACGATTCAATTCCATTTTTTGAAAGAGAAGAACTTTTCAATTTACTGTCAACAACACAAATGAAGCTATAATGGTAAATCGTCTGCTGAATTTATGTTTAAAAATATCAAACTTTCGATAAAAATCGTCTGCGGTCGCCTAGCAACACTTACTGTTGCCAAGGCCAGAAATATAAATAGCAACCCTCGTATAAAGGACACACACACAGAGACATTTATTTTTTATAGATAAGACAGATTCGCTTAGATTAGACAGTGGTAAATAAAATAAAGTAAAGAATTATTAGTTTCACCTTCTTATAAATTGGTAATAAAATATTTCGGATGCGTGGGCTCTTTTTTCTTTCTGAAAATGGCACTTACCTGGTTCTTCCACTAAGTATAGCTAAAATAATATTTTCATTCTACTGAATAATATATGTTGTAATCTTCGGTGTCCTTACGTTATTGAAATAAGAAAAGCTCTTTGTTTATAATTCATACCAATGGAATAAATATAAAATGTATTTAGCATCTCTTGGCATGATGATATTGCTCGCGACCGATTCATGATAGTTAAAATTTATCACTATTAAGTGATTTTCTCAGGTCAATGGTCCTGTTTTACGGCCCTTTCGAAGGGCATAAAACACTTAATTCCTAACTACAGGTATTAAAACAGATTGTTGCAGTTTTAATAATCACCAAATATATAAATATATTTTATACCTACATAAGTATATTTGGTACTTAGCACATAATCCTTCAACATTTAAGTTTATACGTATTTGTCAGTGCCCCCAACTAAGGCCGCATTAATTGAAAAATGAAAGAAGAAAAAACAGAACTTTATAAGGATTTTAGAGCATGACCATTTGTCTATCTGACCTTTAATTTACTGTTAAAATAATTAAAAGTAGTGATGGGAAAAAATTATTTTAATTATAACTCGTTAAAAATTTAATACACTATCTTAGCTACCACTGGAAAAAAATATATTCTGAAAGTACGGAAAACTTGTAGTAGAATTCTTATCAAAAATTAATCGCCAATTACCATAGTACCAGTAGTACATATTACCGTCCGGAATACATATGAATTAAACGTCTTCTGTGAATGGTGATATTTTAATGCTTTCTTAAGCGAATTTCCTATTAATCTTTCTTCCATGGGCTTGTATTTTTAGAATGTAGCTTATTTTATATTATTTCAATCAATATACATTTTTCTAAATTATTTTTTTTATCGTGTCCATGGACAATTAAATGGCCTCGTGTGCTTCCAAAACTGCATCCGCAAGCTCCAATACATCATTACTGTAGAGGATCTCACGAAGTTCTGAAGTCAGTGGCACCATACCCAGTTGTAAAACATATGGGGAAGGGCTGGGCACTCGAGAATGTGATCTGGGGTAAAATCAATATTGTCAATATTAATTGAGCATTAGTGTCAATAATAGTATGCAGATTTTTTACGGTTACCCAAAGCGCTTTTTGTTCTTATATGTTCTTTAAGTTGTAATTATTGTATTGGTTAAAAGAGAAAATGGCAACGATGTTTTTTTTCGAATGTTGATTAAATGAAAATAGTGAAAGTAAATGCATCGTGTCAAGTTATTTTCTACTAGAATTATTGTAATCTTGTAAAGTATAGAAATTAAATGGAGTCAGATAATAAATAAGCTGAGTACGACTGAATGAAACAATATTCAGGGAGATACTACCGACATTAGTGGTGACCGGCGGACGTGATTCTTTAAAAGGTACTGTGTCATTAAGTTTTAAATTATGGAACTCTTGATTAAGAAACGTTCGCCAATTAGAGGCAATTTTACCAAAACTTACAATGCATTAGCTAAATTGTTGGAGGAAGAAAATCCTAAGGAGGAAAATATTAAAGTAAATTACGCTAACTTAGAAAGAATTCACCAGTCTTTGGCGATATTGGACAATGAAATACGCGACATGTTATTAGATACTTCCGAACAGCAAAGATACGACGATGAATATAATGCTATCGAAGAATATAATGAAAAATTGGTTTCTGCGAAAGTAAATTTCGAGCTTTTTTTGGCGAAAAACACAAGTTTAGATAGAGCAAGTTTAGATGGCTGTTCGTTGTCAGCGAAAAGGAAATTGAAGTTGCCAAAAATAGAATTGGTAAAATTTAGTTCAGAGTTAAAAGATTGGCTTTCCTTTTGGAGCCAGTTTAAAAGAATACACGAGGATAATGAATTAGAAAATGAGGATAAATTCCAATACTTGATTCAATGCATCAGCAAAGGAACAAGAGCTCGAGAAATAATCGATAGTTTTCCGCCCACAAGTGAGAATTATGAAAAGGCGATAGAAAGTTTAAAATCCCGATTTGGGCGAGATGAATTGTTAATTGAATTTTATGTGAGACAGCTTCTTCAACTGGTTGTTCAAAATGTAAAAGGAGCCAAAAATAAAATTAACACCAGTAGTTTGTATGATAAGTTAGAATCATATCTAAGAGCGCTGGAATCCATTGGCTTAACCTCCGACAAGTACGCCGCCATGCTTTTTCCACTTGTAGAATCATGTATTCCGGAAGACGTTTTTAGGGTATGGCTAAGAAACCCAGGCGCCATTACAGATGATTCATCAAATAATATTTACAGCACAAAGTTAAAAAGTTTATTGGCATTTCTCAAAACCGAAGTAGAAGGAGACGAACGAATTCGTTTGGCGCAATCCAGTTTTGAAAATGATCGAAATCGTTTGGAGCAATCCAGTTTTGAAAATGAACGCCGCCAACGAAAAGAGAAATCGCCACAATTTACTACGGCTAATGATTTGTTCTCGGGAACAATTGAAAAGAAGAAAATAAATAATCCCTGTGTATTTTGTGACAAAGTGCACGACAGTAAGGAATGCTTTCACGCTCAAGCACTTAATTGGGAACAAAAGCAAGAAATTTTACGTAATAAGAAGTGTTGTTTTCTATGTTTGAAAATCGGACACCGATCAAAGTTCTGCAAAACTCGCGTACAATGTGTTTTGTGTAGCAAAAGGCATTTGGTTTTAATGTGTCCAGAATTGCCAGCTAACAAAATAACTGAAAAGAAATCCGACTTGACCTCGCCAAAAGTAAGTTTGACAAGCCATTGCAATACAGAAGACGTGTTACTTCAAACATTAATTGTGAAGTTGAAATCAAACGATAAAACACGCCAAGTTCGAGTTCTGATTGATAGTGGATCGCAAAGGTCATACATACTTGAAAGTACTGCTGAAACTTTTGGTTTGGATCCAATAGAGAGGAAAAGTTTCATACAGACATTGTTTGGCGGATTTAATACTCAGGAGAAGTATCATAAGCTCTTTAAAGTAAATCTTGAAGCTCTCAGTGGAAATTTTTCATGTGACATAGAAGTTTTGGATCATCCAAAAATTTGCAGTAAGATCCCTAGACTTAAACAGGGTTCCTGGAATAAGGAATTGCAAGAAAGAAAAATATGGATAACAGATTATGGAGATAACTGTCCTGATATAGAAATTTTAATAGGAGCTGATTTTTGCGGCCAACTTTTTACCGGGCGCATACATAAGCTTAAATGTGGCCTAATAGCGTGTGAAACTTATTTGGGTTGGATAGTCATGGGTAAAGTGCCTGGAGAGAGATTTGATCATACCTCAACCAACCTGATAACTTCATTGTTTGTAAAAGACGCATCAATAGCCAATCTCTGGGAAATGGATATCCTTGGTATAAAAGATCCTATTGAAACCAAATCCAGAAAAGAAATGGAAGCAGCAGCTGTCGATCATTTTAGCAAAACTTTTTCAATAAACGAAGATGGCCGTTATGAGGTCCATTTACCTTGGAAAGAAGCAAATTGTGAGTTGATTGACAACAGGGACATTGCAGAGAAAAGACTTATTTCGACATCTCTGAAGCTCATACGGGAGGGAAAATATAATGATTACAATGCAGTTTTCAAAGATTGGGAAGAATCAGGGATAATAGAACTAGTACCCGAAGAAGAACATCAACGTCCCTCTATTTACTTGCCTCATAGAGCCGTTATGAAGGAGAATTCCACGACCAATATAAGGCCTGTATTTGATGCTTCTTGTCATGTAAAAGGGCACCTGTCACTGAATGACTGTTTGGAGAAAGGACCAAATCTTCTAGAAGAAATTCCACCTATATTAATGAGATTTCGCAAGGATAAGATTGGCGTAGTTTCCTACATCAGAAAGGCATTTCTCCAGATATCTGTTTCAAAGGAAGATTACGATTCTCTCCGTTTTTTGTGGTGGGAAGACTTTGAAAAAAGACAAATGAAGGTGTTCCGACATCGGCGTGTTGTATTTGGACTTACATGCAGCCCATTTCTATTAGCTGTTGTATTGAATAACTTGATAGAAAACGCCCCAATAGAGATGCAAGAAACGGCAGACATCTTAAGAAAATCTTTTTATGTAGACAATTGTGTTACCTCTTTGACAACTGAAGAAAGAATGATAACATTCATTCGTCAATCTAGAAATTCATTGGAAAGAGGCCGTTTTGACCTCAGAGGTAGGGAACATTCCAATTTCTACGAAATGAAAAATTCTGAGAAACCCATATCTGTTTTGGGATTACAATGGGATAAAAACGAAGATACTCTTTTTTGTGATGTACAATCAGTTGAAGAATCGAAGAAAAATGTGACAAAAAGAAATATTCTTTCAACTGTGAATAAAATATTCGATCCTCTTGGATTTTTATGCCCTGTGACAGTCATTCCCAAGCTTATTGTGCAACAAACTTGGAATCTCAAGATTGGTTGGGACGCAGAACTTCCAGAAGAAATCCAAAATAAATTTGAAGTGTGGATTAAAGATTTAGAGTTACTATCTAGCGTTAAAATTCCCCGATGTCTTGATATATGCCAGCCCAGCTCGCAAATAAGCCTTCATGTCTTTGTGGATGCAAGCAAACTTGCATACAGTGCTGTGGTATTCCTTAGGATGGTTGAAGGCAAAACTATAAGGCTTCATTTTATTCAAGCGAAAAGTAGGGTCTCTCCTTTACACAAGATGTCAATTCCAAGACTTGAGCTACTTGCATGCTGTATTGGAGCACGACTCGCCCATTCCGTAATGAAGGCAATGGATTTGTTTGGGGTGCCCACTACCTATTGGACAGATTCCTCAACCGCTCTCAGTTGGATTATAAGGAATGAGAACTGGGGAGTCTTTGTTAATAATCGAGTAAGAGAAATCAGAACGCTTTCGAATAAAGATTCATGGAAACATATTTCCGGAGATCATAATCCCGCCGATTTACCTTCAAGGGGTTGTTCAATCAGAGCCTATTTAAGATCCAAATGGTGGGAGGGGCCGTTATGGTTGAGACAAGACGAAGAAGATTGGCCAAAATCAGAAGTACAAATAGATGAAGAGGAAGTTTCAAAAGAAAAAAGGAAAGGTCTTGACTTATCGTCTACCCTTCTCGTTACAGAGGAAGAGAGAAAATGGTACAACAGAAGGTTTTCGAAGTATTCTCAAATACTTAGAATGATTGCCTGGATCCTCCGTTTTTCAAGTAACTCACTTAAAAGAAATAAGAAAATTACAGGTGAACTATTAATAACTGAATTAGAAGTTGCAGAAAAGAAACTTGTAAAGTTTATTCAACAAGACTATTTGAAGCAAAGTGAATGTCATAAACAGCTAAAATCGCTTTGTACTTTTCATGATGATGAAGGACTTCTTAGACTCAAGACCAAGATCATAAGACGTAAAGATGAAGAAAATTTCTTGTGCCCAATCATTCTCCCATCTAATAATGATGTGGTCAACAAACTCATCCATGAACGTCATTTACAACTCTCACATGCTGGAAGTCAGGTTGTATTGACGAATATCAGGCAGCAATTCTGGATTTTAAGAGGCAGAAAAACTGTGCAACGAGTAATAGCGAAATGTGTCCGGTGTAGGAGACATGCTGCTAAAGGAGTTGAATCCATTCCTACATCACTACCAGAAGTTAGAACCAGGGATACTTTAGTCTTTGAGGTAATTGGATTAGATCTGGCAGGACCGTTATACATGAAGACTGGAGAAAAATTGTGGATTCTACTATTCACCTGCGCGGTGTATCGTGCTATTCACCTTGAGCTGCTAAAAAGTGAGTCCACAAACTGTTTTCTTTTAGGCTTAAGAAGGTTCATAGCTCGCCGTGGTCGGCCTAAAATAATATATAGCGATAATGGAAGCAATTTTCTTGGAGCCTCGAATCTTATGAAAAGTCTCAACTGGGATCAAATAATTCGTGATACTTCAATCTACAGAATACAATGGAAATTTAATCCTCCAGCTGCACCATGGTGGGGCGGTTGGTGGGAGAGAATTGTGCAAATGGTGAAAAGTCTATTAAAAAAAGTGTTAAGAAAGGCTTGTCTTGTTTACGAAGAAATTCTAACAATTTTGTGTGATGTAGAAGCTGTAATCAATGCAAGACCTCTCACGTATGTCTCAGATGATCCAAGAGATTTGGTTCCCCTATCTCCATCATTGTTCATTCAGGATATTCCAACTGTTGGTGTCCCAGATTTGGATCATTTGGATGATGTTAATATTTCAAAAAGGTTGAGATACCAGCAAAGGCTACGTAAGGAATTCCGAAGACGATTCCGAGATGAATATCTCAGTCTTTTTGTGCAGTCACCAGTTAAGAAAAGGTATCTAATCAAAGAGCTAAAGATAGGTGATATTGTGTTAATCAAGTGTGATAATAAGAAGAGAATGGATTGGCCACTTGGACGAATTATTGAAGCTTCTTCGGGACATGACAATTTCATTCGTGTGGTTAAAGTTAAAACGGCGAATGGAGAATTGACACGACCTGTTAAAAATATATACCCCTTAGAGATTTCATGTAGTAATGAACTGTACGAAAAAGTAGACATTACCAAAACTGAGTCTCTTGCTCCTAAAGTTGTTGTCAATCAAGACTCTGATACAACTCAGACTGTGTCTCCAAGAGTTGTAGTCGCTCCAGACTCTGATTCCAAGAATGATCAAACTAGGTGCGGAAGAAGAATTAGACTTCCAAAACGTTATAACTAATTCAATTTCTCATTATTATTTGTAAACTGTTCTACCTTAATTTATATGAATGTTGATTTTATATGTGCGTGTGTGATTGAGTTGAATGTTTTAAAATTAGTTTAATATTGACTGTTTTGATAAATTAGCATTTATCAAAAAGGTGGGAGTATGTGGAAAATAGAACGATAGTTTTTGTAAATATATGTCTGACGTCACAAAGTTATCTTATATGTTCTTTAAGTTTTAATTATTGTATTGGTTAAAAGAGAAAATGGCAACGATGTTTTTTTTCGAATGTTGATTAAATGAAAATAGTGAAAGTAAATGCATCGTGTCAAGTTATTTTCTACTAGAATTATTGTAATCTTGTAAAGTATAGAAATTAAATGGAGTCAGATAATAAATAAGCTGAGTACGACTGAATGAAACAATATTCAGGGAGATACTACCGACACTTTTCTCTTTATTTTTGCTTTTTAGAACAGAAGTTCCTTTTTTTCAATTAATACATATTACCAACATTAATTAAGCATCATTGGCGTCAATGATAGTAGGACGACTTTTTACGGTTCTTCTAGACAAATAAATACTTTTACTCCATTTCTTTTTCTTTCTAGTACATAGCTTATTTCTTTTATTTCAATATGCATATATTACCTTAATTAATTAAACATCATTGTCATAATAAAGCCTCATTGGCATCGAGTTTTTATGATTCTCCTAAACGAATTAGTACCACTTTCACATTAATATTCGCATTTTGAATACATAAATATAATTTTTTCTATTTTCATTAGCGTTGATTTCAAATATGTATTTTTTTAGAAACACGTTTAAAAGAATTAATACAAATAAAATAAAATCGCGTAGCATCAAAGTATAAATTTGAAGACGTAAACCACGCGTGCTACTACGTAATGTTCATCGAATTTATCTGACATAGCGAAAATAAAATTATCAAATATTTAAATACGCGCAATAA
This sequence comes from Parasteatoda lunata, assembly GCA_949128135.1. Classification (NCBI taxonomy): domain Eukaryota; kingdom Metazoa; phylum Arthropoda; class Arachnida; order Araneae; family Theridiidae; genus Parasteatoda; species Parasteatoda lunata. The sequence continues at coordinate 8,801,060 of OX421970.1, read as the reverse complement.
ACTATTTTTTTACCAAACAGAGCTATAAGTTAGCAATTATCACTGATGTTATCTTTAAAATATGTGAAAATTGAATCGTTAAATTTAAAACAATGGCTATAACGCTTAACCAATCAGAAAATTCCATTTCGTTTTTCGCTCATCACACAAGAACGATTTGTCGCAGAATGTTCTAATGTTGACAGTGACCTTCCTCGTGCTTGAAACTATCTGTATGACAAATTTCATCACTTTCTGTCCGATGGTTTAGGAGTCTATAAAGGACATACACGCAGACATTCATTTTTATATATATAGACTAACTGTACGCAGCGTGCGTTGCAACGCTTTCAGTTCGAATTTTAATTTTGTATTTAGGTGTGTAAATGAGATTTGCGATTATGATTTGAAATGAGAATTTTATTTAATGGTGAAAAAACCAGTGATAATCTCAGCAGTCAATTCTCTAGGATATCGTTAGTGCATTTTCAAACAGACGTGTATGCTGATGCACACCGACCATATGAAACATATTTTGAATGGTGATCTGAAATAAGACTGGATCAATGGCGACATCAACTATTTCTGCTGATATGAGCTGACCAATTTGGCATGGCGTGATTTTTTTAATAAGCCAAATCATATGGCAATCCTCTTTTTTGTCATTCAATAGAATACATCAAACACCGTGTCTCTTCAAAAACATGACGCTTTGCAATGAAACCAAGTATAGAGCTTAATATTTGTTTTAACTCATGTGCGGTAATATTATGAATATCAGATGATGTTTACCTAGGTTACAAAAGCTCTTTAATTTCAGCTCAAGCAGGATTGCATGTGAATGTAATAAATAACTCTGGCTGCCCATATGCACACCGATACTTGTAGCACCGAATGAAGTCATTTGGAAACACGAATATACCGACATATATTCGCCAAGAAAAGTTTCAATTGATTTGCTTGACCCGAGAACAACGTTGATAATGCGTCAGTTGGCGACGTTAAATCTGGTAGTTTCACTTTTCCACCAGAACGACAAATTGGTACTGTTCAATACAGCAATACTGTTTCAATCTTAAATTTGAGAACACAGATAAATGATCCATTTTTTAATGATAACTTGGATAGAGAGACTATAATTAGTAATTGGATAATAGTGAAATACACTAAGATTTAAACCAGCACATTGGCGGCGTTTGAATAGAGAAATTGATTTTCTATCGTTTTCTGTTCTTACTTCTCATTGTTTTGATGTTTCAGATAAACGGGCTTGAGCAATGTATTTTAAATCAGTAACCTGTCTTGCTTGCCGTTGCTCAGATGTTTCAGAGGAATGTGCTTGAGAGGTGTGCAGTTGATCGATAACCAGTTTTACTTGCTGTTGCTCAGATGTTTCAGATTTTGTATTTAATTACGGTCAGAGATGTATTTAATTGGTGAAAAGCATTTGGAAATTTCCCGGCTCGTTATAATCAGGTTTATTCAAGTGCTTTTGAATAAACAATGTTTTTTGTTTTACCGTTTGGAGCGTACACGAATAAATTAGAAGGTCTTCCGACACGTGAGCAGGCCACATAGAGCTGTCCGTGGGAGAAGCATGGATTTTTCAAATTCAGACCACATACTTGTAGTGACTGTTCTTGGGTTTTGTTGATGGTCATGGCAAAAGCAAGTCTCACCGGAAACTGCAAACGTTTAACTTCAAATGGCATATCTGTAGGGGTCATTGGAATACGCGGTAGCAGAACTTCTTCTCCTTTAAATTTGCCATTTAGAATTTTAGCTTCGAGGATATTGGTCATTATTCTTTTCACTGAAAGACGCGTACCGTTACAAAGTCTGGGTGGGTTGATGTTTCGGAGGAGAATGATAGGTACTCCCGTTTTCAATGTTAAAACGTGCGGCGGCATACCTGGCATATCGAGTGAATTCAGAAATTCAGTTGGGTAGTTTACAACCTCGTTTGGATCTATTACAGTATCAATGGATTTATATGTTCTTGCAGAACCTGGAATTTCATTTAGAATGTGATTATTGATGTCATGTAGTACATCGCTATTTTTTTGCTGCTAATATAGCACGTTCACTGAGTCACTAAAGATTTTTATAATTTTGAGCGATATTTGGAAAAACGTTGTGAAAAAGTTTATCTACGGTTGAAATAATTTTACAGAAGTCTACTGGCAGTGTAATGCTTTGGGTGGATTTATCTATTGTCATCATTCCATTACCAATATCCAACAATTGCTTTGCAAAACGTTCGGCTGATGCATCATGCTGTAGTTGAACACGCATGTTGGTCTTTAAGCGTAACTTTTGTACATGGTGCCACAATGCTGATGATTTGAGACATGCATGAAGTTCATCAGTAGGAGTTGAACGTGGAATTACTGGTAGAGTTTGCCGGAAATCACCAGACAATAAAATTAGTGCTCCGCAGAAAAGTTGTTCATTTTCTCTCAAATCTCTTAATGTATGATGAAGCGCTTCTAATGCCTTTCTTCCATATCGCATTCATCCCAAATTATAAGTTGGCATGATTGCAGTATTTTACTCATTACAGAAATTTTTTTGATATTGCATGTGGGTGTTTCAGTGAATTGCATATTTTAAGGTAATTTAAGTGCTGAATGCGCTGTTTGGCCACCATCTAAAAGAGTTGCCGCAATTCCAGAGGATGCCAAAGCCAATGCAGTTTTGTTATGTGATCGTATTGTTGCAAGGATAAGGGAAATTAGAAATGTTTTACCTGTTCCTCCAGGTGCATCTAGGAAAAACAATCCACCGCTTCGATTTGAAACATCAGTCATAATTTTGTCGTATGCTATGCGTTATTCCATAACCAATTTTGAAAGATTTGATTGAACAAATGAACTTAGTTCGTCGATATCAAAATGCGTTTGTCGTAGAAAATTACGATTGAAAAGATTGTTTGAACATCGATTTGGCGCAGGAATTCCTAGTTCTAACAGTGTTTTATTGCAGATTGTTAAACATATGTCTTCGATTGAAATTAAAGTCTCATTATATACGTCTGGAGATAATTGAATGTGCGGATTTTGTTTTGTTGCACGTGAGCTATGTAGTATGTCTTCACTCATATTGTCTTTGTATTTTTCCCAAAGATCTTTTGGATTGGATGGAAAGCACATAGTTAATATTATTGAAAATAACGTGCGTATTTGCTGTGGTCGAGTAGTATTAGATGCATCAGCCATTGAAATGTCCCAATGTGAGTCGTTTTCAAGAAGATTTAATTTTTGGCAAGCTTCGTGATAAGTGACACATACTTCATTGTTTATTGTTCTTAATTCTTGAAACGATGTCGATCCTCTCACGTTGACTAATAGTAATCGTAAGTAAAAGCATTCTGCATTGTTAGGGTGGATGGTGTAGAGGCGACCTAATGCGTCAGTTGAATATAAATTGGGATGTCCTTCAACTGGTTTACCTTGCTTTCTACGTTGAAAATGTTTCGCCGAAACACTCCATGTGTAGTATGTTGGCACCTCACAGTAAAGAAGCGTCTTTTCAAATGCGTCACATTTTCTGCTGTAAAGTAAACTCGTTGTCCAGTTTCAAGGTGTACTGCCAAATGAAGAACTGTTGGATGTCGTTCATGAATTGGAAATGGTAAAATGCGCCAGACTGCTTCATTGCTACTAATGTAGCGTCCCAGTTGATATTGATTGATTTCATCGATTGTTGAAGTAGTATTTTCCAATCCAAAAACTGCCATATCACTTCCTTTATTTTCATATTTACAAATATATTTGATCGCTTTCACCGAATTACAATTGTCGACATTGATGTGCGCTTTGTACGTTTTCGAGAGCAACGGTGAATAGAGTACGATCCAACGATTATCGACTTCAACCTCGTTGTTCCGGATTTTTAAAATGATGGATCTTCCGCCATCTTCTTTAGATCGTCGTCGATAAAGCGGATAGCCGTCATTATAGTCTCAGCAGTCAGTTCTCTTGGATATCGTTTGGTGCATTTTCCATTGGACATGCAAGGTGAAGTGTTGTTGAGTGATCCACACGGACCATGAAACATATTTTGGATAATGACCTGAAATAAGTCTGGATCAATGGCGACTTCAGGTATTTCTGCTGATATGATCTGATCAATTTGGCATGGTGTGATTTTTTCAATAAGCCAAATCAGAATGTGTGCATGTGGCAATCCTCTTTTTTGCCATTCAATAGAGTACATCCAACACCGTGTCTCTCCAAAAGCATGACACTTCACAATGAAATCAAGTAAAGATTTTAATTTTTGTTTGAACACACGTGCGGTAATATCATGACGATCTGATGATGATTGTCCTGGTAACAAAAGGTCTTTAATTTCAACCCAAGCAGGACTGCATGTAAATGTAATAAATAAATCTGGGTGCCCATATGCGCGAACATATGTCATGGCATCCTGTGAATATTCATACATGTGCCTTGGACTCCCTGTAAATGTAGCCGGCAGTATAATCATTTTCCCCACATCATTAGGATTAACGTTACCATCATTAATTATTGCATCCCGTAAATGAATGTATTGTTCTGAACGTGATGTGGTTTGATTTAATTTAATATACAGTAGGCGTTCGGTTTCAATTTTCGCATACATATCAACAATGTATTGATGAAATAATTGTCGACATTTTAAGATGTGATTATCAGCGTTTTGGCGAATCATCAATCTTTATGCATAAAATTTCATGGCACTAACTTTTTTATTGGTTTTCTCGCCTGTTTGTGGATTTCTCAATTTTATGTTAATATGGTATCCATCCTCTCCTTGCCAAAATAAAATAGGATATTGCAATGCATCATAGGATCGATGTGTTTCTAAGACTCTTTGAACGTCACCACTTCTGCGATAAAGAACTATATCGCGGGAGGTAAATTCTTCGCCAACTATAACAATAGCCACCTCGTCCAATGTTGGTGCATTGTATTTTCCTTTGTGGTGGCCTGTAGGTGTTTTGTCAGTCTAATAACAACTTTGTAATTATCGGATGGCATTTTGTCAAGTGCAGTTTTGAACAGTCTAATTAACTGATTATGTTGATTGAAAAAATTTTGTAATGCGGTAACAATTTCTCGCTAAGTGCCATTGTTTAACTGACAACGTTGATTGACTTGATCATTTGTGTTACCCATGAAATAAATCTGTGGAAATTTATGGCTTCGCTGGTGACGTTAAATCTGGTAGTTTCACTTTGCCTCCAGAACTGCAAATTACAGCTGTTTCATTCTTATATTTTAGAGCATTACAAAACGTACATAATTGATCCATTTTTCTGATGATGACGCTTGGGTGAAGACTATAGTTGGTTGTCAAATCATAGTGAAATGCGCTCAGATTTAATTCAGAGTATTGGCAACGTCTGAATAGCGAAGTGTGTTCTCGATCGGCTTTCATTCTTGCTTCCCGTTGCTCTGATGTTTCCGACGAACGGGCTTGGGTAGTTCGTAGTGGTTTTGTTATCAGTCTTCTTTCCTGTTGCTCAGACGTTTCTAAGGAACGGGCAAAAGCATTGTGTTCTCGATTAGTACCAAGTCTTTTCTCCGGTTGCTCCGATGTTTCTGAAGCACGGGTAGTTCTCTTTTTGCGCGCTTGAGATGTCAATCGACTAAGAGCGATTAGTTTAGGCGGCATATTTTTGCAAATATTCTCTCTCACATACAAAAAGAAATGACTGAGGTCGCAAATTTGCTGAACCAAAAATTCACATATATATTTTAAATAATAAAAAGAGCAATAAAAACGAAACAAATAAGAAATATAAAAACTATAAAATTTGAAACCAAAATCTTTTTTTTTTCAAATGAAAGAAATAAAATGAAATTAATTCGAATAATAAACAATCTAATAGTTTTCAAATGACAACTGCGACAGCAATGAAATCTTCAAAAACTATATTTATTTGTGCTAACCTAAAATTGCATACTAAATATAAATAATTATTGAAAACGTGCAATTTGAATGAAATTTGCTTTTGCCTTGATATTTATTAAACAGCTTTCACAATACTAAATCCGTGATGCGACCAATAATTACGAAATCTATCCTCGTTGATTTTACTTGCTTGTGCTCACCAGACATAAAGAAACTTGCGCGAATTATAGTTAAATATTGAAATATATGTAATTTACTTTTCTAAATGAATAGAGCTATAAGATGGAAAATTTCACTGTTGTTATCTTCAAGATATTTGAAAACTGAATCGCTTATAGCAAAATTTAAAACAATGGCTAACTTTTAACCAATCAGAAAATTCCATTTTGATTTTCGCTCATACCGCTGGAATGGTTTGTCGCAGAATGTTCTAATGTCTACAGTGACCTTCCTCGTGCTTTGAACTATCTGTATGCCAAGTTTCATCGCTTTCCGTCGGGTGGTTTAGGAGTCTATAAAGGACATACACACAGACATTCATTTATATATATATATAGATAACAGAATGGGGTACTCCCATTTCCCATTCAAAGGAAATGAGAGTAATCTGCATAAAACAGTAAACATAGGCCCCATTAAATGGTTTATAAACTGCATTGAGAAGGTAAAAGTTGCAATCAACTAATGTAAGGCGCCATACTGAAAGATAACTTGCACATCGAATTCGCTTACTATTAAGAGATTTATATGTTTATTACAAAAGCCAAATTTCTTCCACTGATATCAATGCAAAGTCTACAGCGATGTAAAAATACTTATCAGACACGCTTAAACATGTCAGATGTAATTTTAATGTGAAGACAGTCCACGTCATTTAAAAGATGTCATTTTAAAGTGAAGACAGTCCACGCTATGAGATTATCCAATGTATCCAAAGGCGACGCATAAACAAATGATTAAAGGTCAACCCCTATGAAAAGTCACACTTGCCTTAGGAGCCCTATATAAAAAATCAAACTCCTTTAATATAAATCGAACAAACCTCATTTTTATTTTGAGCCTCCATGCTTTTTTCGCCGTTTCAACATGATTAGTCGTTTTTATCAAGTGTTTTTATCCGTTTTTATCCGCTCCATGGCTAATATCACATCCTCTGCATTTTTCGGTCGAATTTTTGAACATCTTTATCATTTAAATAAGTTACAGGAAAGTAAATTTTATTTCTCATGAGGAAAATTAAAAAACATTAACGTAGCATTTCATCATAAAAATTTAAATATAATTTATTCAATTGAAAAAATACTGAATATATTTTCACTTTAAAAATTTAAATATATGTATTTTAATTTATAAGTTTGAGGGCATGTTTTTATTTTTAAATTTGAGAGCTTTATTTTAAGTTTGATATTTCAGTAATACTTAATCCATTTGTAAAAACAGAAACACATTTTTCAGTAAAAAATATTAGCATTATTTTTTCTTTCTTTACATTTAACAACAAATTCGGAAACATATTTTACGTAAAATACATGGTCTTTTATTCGTATTGCGTAATAGCAAATTTTACAATATGTTTTTCAACTTTAAAGATTTAAATGATCTGAACTTGAAATTTTTCAAATTAATTTTCAGCCTATTTTTAACTGCCATATTTTATTTTATAAAATTCAATCATATACTCTTTTCATTTAAAAATTTGAGAATCTTTGCTTCGGAAAATTAAATATAAAATCTAATATAATTCGAATAAACATTCAAAATTTAGTCTACTAATCCTGTAAAGCAGTCTGACAAACGAAATAAATTTCTTATACCAAACAAATAATATAAACAATTTAATTCAAACTTACTGGTTTTCCTTCAATATCTCAATTTAATTAATATTAAAATTAAAAATACTGAAACATTTGATCATATAAGATAAAATGGCAAATAATCCAATCAAACTCCAGAATATTATACATTTGTTACACATATTCAGAATAACCTCCTTTAGTGTTTTCTAAACTCGCTTAAGTGAAAATTCATTTAAAGTTAAAAAAAAACAACTTATTGCTAGTCAAAACTTAAACTAGTTAGCTTTCATGAAATATAATTTTCTTTCTTGCTAAACGAAAAGCATTTCCTACGGCAATAATGAAATAAATCCGCAGCTACCCACTAATAAATTTAGCCTTACGTAAACCACGAATTCTTTTGATTGGATTACCTTTGACAAACATCTGTTATTCGTTAAGATAATTGGATTTTGAATCAATAAGCTTTAGTATAATCTGCCCATATTCGATATCATTTTTTGGGAATCCAATAAAGAATAAGTAGAAATTGAGTTCTTTAAATTACGAAGTATGAGATAAACGTTTAATAAAAACTTTGACTTTATAGGTGATTTTAATGCAAAGCAAATAATTACTTTCTTTTGAAACTAATTTATATCCACTCAACAGAAATAATTAGTTTTCGTGTTAAAAATATATCTGCATACAACTGAAAATAATTTATTCAAAATTTTTAGTATTTTTATAAATAGGTGACTAAAAGGATTAAATTTATATATATATATATATATATATATAATATATATATATATATATATATATATATATAAATATATATATATATATATATATATATATATATATATATATATATATATATATATATAAATATATATATATATATATATATATATATATATATATATATATATATATATATATATATATATATATATATATATATATATATATAAAGAGAGAGATAAATAGAGAGAGAGAGAGAGAGAGTTAACACCAGAATTAAGATGAAGATTTTTTTTTATATAAACTAGTTTTCAAATGTATTCTACATAATTTTTTATTGATATGGATGAATTCATACTGCATTTATATAAGTGATTAAATTATTGAAAATAGGAAAATAGTTTGACCGTTTTAATGTAATTTCAAGAAATGTCTTTTAAATTTGATGTTATTCTTGTGAGAAGTTATAAAAAGAAATTAAAGCCGTGATTTAAAAATATTTTAAGAGGTTTATTTTAAAAAGCTCGTTTAGTTAAACCGATTAAAAGTGTTTAATGCTTTTTTTTTCTTTTTTTTTATGCGATTGTAGTTTTACAACTGCATGACGTAGAACAAACATAGCATAAAATACATTATCACTAAAGCTTAATGATTCTATTAAAGTTTGCAATATATTCACGTTTATACACGAGATACGTGTTCATAGAAATTCATAATTTTGCACGAGAATGATGATCATTTAATTTTTTTAGAATTTATCCCTCACAAACATTATATCATGATAATACATGCAAAAATATGAGCAAAGCAATAATCTGTTTAGAATCTAGGCATTGCTTAGTATAGCAATATCTATTTAACTTGGTTTTTCGAAGCTTTTTTTCAAAAGAAATATAAATGCAACAGTTTAATTGCTTCACCCATGAAGTGAAGCCATAATTATAAAACTACCATCTTATCGTGAAAAATTATCTGGGCCTTAGAACGGACATGGAACTTAAATAATTTGAATAAATATTAAACTTTTTTTAAAATTGCCAATTTGGTTACGTTTTTTCTCCTCGATGAAAACTATCACAATCGCTGAGTTATTCTCAGTGACTGCAAATTTTTATGAGCTCACATAATGCTTAGCAGTAAGTTTTTAAATTATAAAATTGTTGACCACAAACACATTTCAATTTTACAAGACCATGACTTTTCTCTTTATTGACCTTTCACGCCATTTTCTGAAGAGCACAGGGAGCGCTGGCTGTACATTGGCTGAACTTGACCAAACAATCTTAAATAAGAGTTGAAAACTCATATTAATTACTATAATTAACAAATGAGCATGACTTCATATGACACTTCGAAAAACAGCTTTAAGTTATCGTAATTGAGTAATTCATGACAACGTCTCCTTAGTCTATTTTCAATATCCATACAAACTAAACTTTCAAGATAAACTTTCAAGATTCATACCTTTGAAAGAAGTGGAATTTTCACTATCAAATCCTTTTTTTTTTCTGACAATTTAAATTTCAAGAGGTCTGAGAAAAATTACTCATTAAATTCAAGTTATAATCGTAATAATAGGGTTTAATATAAGCTTTTTTTTAAATTATACCTACTACTTATTTGAAATGTCCTTTTTAAACTCGAAATCTTATTAAATCAAGACTCAGTTCAAGTTAGTTCAAGTGTATTTATTTGTATGTTACCCCACAGTTTAAAAAAAAAAACGCATCAATACCATGAAACAAAATTATTTTTTTAAAAAATCCTTCAATCTAAGCACAGATGACCGAGAAAAATGTTTAAGTTGAGAATAAATGTAGCATGATGATGATATCATCCATCATTCTGGAAACTTTGAAGAGGATTTACTGCAATTGACCATTCTTATATTCGCGTGTTCAAACAAATGGAGGAGCAGCATAACAGTTTTTGTTCTATGAAATGATTAACGAGCATTGGATTTATATAGAACAAACAGAAAAGTGATTGCTTTTAGCAAAAAAAACCTCAACAACTATCAGTATTGGGAAAAACTATCCCGTTTCATTCTAACCAATCCTCAGAAGAAAACAAACATTAATCCCAGACGCATAAGATTTTCTGTAGTAAGCTCTGCTGAATATTCCATTTTATTTTCTCAAACATGTATAAGTTAGAATGCATTTTTTCGCGATTTTTAGAATGTGAAAGATTTATGCCGAAAAGGTATTTATTACAAGCAAATCTGCAAAGCAAAATACATTATTTTTAAATGTTTCTAAAAATATTAATATAAAATAAATATATATAAGTATATAGACAGAAAAATTTTATTCAGCTCCTGTTCTGTAACATTCGCAACGTAAAACATAAAATAAAATTTAACGTTTCAAAAGACGTTATGTTCGCAAGGGTAAAAATCTATGAGATATAAAATAGAAAATTTTAGAAACAGATGACTGGAAGGATAACTCTGGGGACCAATTTTTTTGTTCCATTTATATAAATATTTGATCTTGCCTGTTGCAGGCGTGGGAGATTTCAAATCTGAAATTAGTTTTGCTCCTAAAACGACAGATGTTTTTAAAATGTCATTTTTTGTCTATTTTTTGTCAAAATGTAGAAGTTTAAAACCTAATTTACAACACAGGGTTGCATAAATGCTGTAACAAATCTTAAGGGGAATCAGAGTACATCATCAGGATAAAAATTTCGTACAAAACCATGCTCGAAGTGCCTTTGTAGGTCAGGTAAAACAGGTCATAATAGGGAAACTTGAGGCATTTCCCTATTATGACCTGTTCAAAAGTGCACGAATAAACAGTTCATAATGGAAAGCTCCCCCAGCGGCATATATTCGGTCATTTCCGTACATGTCGTTTTAATTCCAATGATCTATCCTAACTCCCTTGCGTGACCTCCTGTAATATGTTACGTTTTTAAGCTAGTTCATTTCGAACCAAAGCAAACTAAAAAGGATAATTAATAAAATAAATAGAAATTTTAAAAAAACTGAAGCTGGGAGAGAGAAACCGATTGCAGATTTGAAATCAGTGACACGAAAGTATCTAAAATCTTTTAAAAATCTCATGCAACTGAAAAATAATTTATGCTCTGAGTAATTCAATTTAATTCAATGATTGCGTTTTCGATTAAAGTACATATATGAGCTTTTTTAGGAGAAAAAAATGAGATATCCCTTAAAAAATAAGATATTTCGATGTATTATTTGGCGAGAATTTTGGAAATTTTCTTAACACTTACATGAAACATTATTAAGGAATACTCCAATTCAGAAATGTCACCTTTACAATAAACAGTGGTTAAATACCGCACTATGTTGAATGGAGAATTTTAAATATTTACTTACTTAACGACAACGAATTTTTAATGAACTTTTATTATCATTTTATTATCAACGACTTTTTATCGAATTTTTTATCATCGTATTTCCCACTCTATTCTTTCCCGTTAATAAAAAAATTGCAATTAAGAAGAGGAATCGTTAGAGAATGGTTATAATTAAAGCATTTAGACATATATTTCTTGATCTTTATTTTTTTTATTACTTTTTTTTAGTGAATAGCACTAGATTTTAACCTCTTTAAAATTAACACACCCAAAAAGAATAAAACAATATATTTGTTGCACTCAAAATCATGTTTGTTTCTCAATTTATTCACCAGGCGGTACCAGACTATTTGTAACATATTTAGAGATGGTTTGTTTTAAACTAGATGGCAGCCACACGTATTCCAGCACACGTATATTTAAGATTGCTTAAAAAATTAAAATTAGTACATACTTTGTACACACACTTTGTTTTATATAATTTTCTTGAATAAAAAACAGGTACCTTTATGATCGTTTTATTTTAATTTATTTATTTATTTAATTATGAGTCTATTAAGGGATTAAAATAATCCTGAACGAATGTACTATTTTTAAAAGATTAATTCTTTGCTGCTATAATCTAGAAAGATATGTATTATTAGAGTTTTATTTTTTAAAATTTCCCTTTTCTCGTTATCATTTAGCGAAATTATTAAATTTTATTCCGGAATATATTTTCACTAAAACTCTCAAAATCATGTTTGTTTCTCAATTTATGTTTGAATTTCTTTTATAAGTTGTTGCCATAAAGTTACAAACATTTTTAGTAATCAAGTGAATAAATTCCATTTGTTAAAATTTCAAAAAAAATCACCAAATCTTTTGAATACAATTTTATTTTGTTTAGATGTTTATTCTTAATGATATCAGTGATTATGGGACGTTTAGAAAAATATTTAATGATCTAGTGCAACAAATTTTATCGCTGTTTTCATTTCAAAATTCAAATAACGATATATTTCACTTAGGAAACAGGGGGGAAAAGCTTAGTTTTTCGTAATATAAATGATGATTATGTTAGTAAATATAAAATTCCAATGAGATTTAAAAATGTATGCATACGCCTTTTTGGTGTATAAAATGACTTATTTAAAATTTTTTGAAAATATCTTACGTTTAATTCTTTTGAAAGGCTCTCAAATCAGATTGTATTATTGTGAGTAATCAAAAAGCATGCTCTACATTTTTTTTCTTTTTTTTTTCTTACAACAATTCAGTTCCCAAAAGATAGCGAGGAAGAAACTGAAATAAATTATTTCTTGAGTATTTTGAAGAAAATGAGGGAGAAATTATGATACGTTGAAAATAAATAATTGTTTCCCTATTATAACAGAACATTACTAAAATAATTTTAAAAAGTTTAAAACGTCATTAAAAATAATAAAATATGTTTATTTTACTTTTTATAGTTTAAAGTGATTAGTATTATGTCATTACATTGACATTTTTTAGTTATTTTAGTTCATTCTTTTTTGGCTACTATTTTTTTAGTTTATTTTCATATACAGTGTGAAAAGAAAGAGTAAACACCCTGTATAACTTTTGACTAAATGATCGGATTTTCACACACTATAAGACTCGATATTAAGGGTTCAAAAGGCTAACCTTGAATATACTAATTAATACATTATTTCTTGATTTTAAAGCATGCAATTTTAAATTACAAAACATTAATTTTTATAATATAAGTTGTAACTGTTGCCGTATGCTACTGGTCAATACTAGCTAGACTATTTCAATAAAAATGGGTGTGCTTCCTGTTTTACAATGGCGCCATCTATGGTCAAGAATATGACTTCCACTACACACCATCCATTCATCTGCAGATCGCAATTTTTACCTGAACCAGGACAAGAGTAGTCTCCGATCCAATACCCCTAGAAGTATTGATTTGCTATGTAAACTGGGAGGAAGTTGTTACCCCTACAGATATAGGGTACACCAGTTAGTAGATGCATTTTATATACCTGGAGTCTTCAGCCGGAGGGGATCGAACTCACGGTTACTTGGACAAAGGTTACGGTACAAACCATAAGTTTATATGCCATAGACTAATAGAAAAATCCACCTCTGGTGACCAGAGAGAATATTGTAGGCTGATTGCTACTCCGTTGCTACTTTGAAATTCGCCAGGCTTGTAGAAAATATTCCACTATATTCTAATCAGCCAGTGTTTAGGCTTATTATAATGGTTCTAGTTATCTTTAGGTTAATCAGAAAATGTATCATTGCTCAATTAATCTAATATATATATATATATATATATATATATATATATATATATATATATATATATATATATATATATATATATATATATATATATATATATATATATATATATATATATATATATATATATATATATATATATATATATATATATATATATATTAGCATTTCCTATAGAACCAATACACTTTATTATTTTTAACAATAAAGTAAAGAATAAAGAAACTATGCGTATTCTCTAACAAGAGAGTAAATAATTGAAAATTGTCTTTTTTCAACTTAATAAATTAAACCCTGGTTGCATATTAATTCCTGTGACAATGCATAAATTTTCTTTTAACTTACTCCCATAAAACTGAAGGTTTTTACGAGCTGCAATCACGTTTTTCCTCTAATGAAAACAATACTGAGTCTTAAGACCATTAAGTCTGCTTTTAACGGTCAATAAATTACGATAAGGGCTCAGATTGCAGAGGGCTGTCCATTAGTCTTGTGTTTTGGACCAGAAGTTAGTGCCACCAAAGAAAATGAGATATGCTGTTTATTTTATTTAAAAAAAAGTTGTTCCTTTTTTAGAGTTGCGTTTTGGTTCATTAATTTAGTCATAAGAATTTTATGCTAACAACACTGGTAAACAATAGCACGCTAAATAAAATTGATAAAGTTATAAAATACTTATTAAAACTAAGGATATTATGATTGATATCATATTAAATGCCTTTTTATGTTTGAATTAATGTATTTTAAAGGGGTTTTTTTTTAGACCTCTAGAACTTAAAAGTTAAAAGACACTTCTTTTGTGTTGAGTCTTTTGGACGTCTATGGTATTTTACTGTAGTTCCAAGCAGAAAATTAATATACAGGGTGTTTACAAAGTCCCGGACCCATTTTGGTGTTTAATAACTCATAAAATAATAAAGATAGATAAAAATTAATAACATAAATGGTTAGATAGACTCAAAAAGTTTCATGACCCTTGTCAATAAACTTTCACGTGTGCCCCCTTCGTCGCACGGAGAATATCAAGTCGATAGTCAATTTCACTTCAGGTAGCGGCAAGCATGTCAGCATCCACAGAGGCTATTGCGGTTGTAATTCTTTTAGGTCATCAATGTTCGACACGATCGTCCTGTAAACATTGTCCTTTATAAATCCCCAAAGAAAAAAGTCCAGCGGCGTTATATCAGGTGATCTGGGTGGCCAAGGAATTGGACCTCCTCGCCCAATCCATCTTCCTGGAAAATGGTCTTTCAAAGAACTACAAACGATGATACCCCAATGAGGTGGTGCACCATCTTGTTGCAAAAAGACATGTTACTGAAGCTCTTCTAGTTGTGGAAATACGAAGTTTTCCAACATGTCTAAGTATACGACTGATGAGACCGTCTTTTCTGTAAAAAAGAAAGGCCCAATGACTCGGCCGTGCATTAGTCCACACCACACATTAACCTTTGGGGAATCCTTTTGTGCCTCACGGTATTCATGGGGTTTTTAGATCAATGTTTACAGGAGGATCGTGTCGAACATTGATGACCTAAAAGCCAGAATTACAACCGCAATAGCCTCTGTGGATGCCGACATGCTTGCCGCTACCTGGCGTGAAATTGACTATCGACTTGATATTCTCCGCGCGACGAAGAGAGCACACGTGGAAGTTTATTGACAAGAGTAATGAAACTTTTTGAGTCTATCTAACCATTTATGTTATTAATTTTAATCTATCTTTATTGAGCCGCGATGGCTCAGGGGATAGAGCGTTCGCCTTCCAATGAGGCGAACCGGGTTCGAATCCCAGTCGATACGAATTCCGCATCCGGCTTGCACTGACCACAGTGCTGACGTGAAATATCCTCAGTGGTAGACGGATCATGGGTTAGAGTCCCCTTGCCGTCAGGCTAACCGTGGGAGGTTCTCGTGGTCTTCCTCTCCATGTAACGCAAATGCGGGTTAGCTCCATCAAAAAGTCCTCCACGAAGGCAAATTTCTCCCAATACTCGATCCAGGAGTTCCCTTGTCTTCTGGATTGGGTTCAAAATTACAAGGCTACGGAGTTGAACATTAGTAGCCGTAAACCCATTAAGTTGGGTCGGCTGTTCAACGACGGTTATAAAATAAAATAAAATCTATCTTTATTATTTTATGAGTTATTAAACATCAAAATGGGTCCGGGACTTTATAAACACCCTGTATATCAATACAAAAAATTTCAACAATTAAAAGAACCATTGAAATATTTACTGAGTAATACAAGAAAGGGAGTTGTATAGATAAAAAAGGAAAACAGATCTATATGGCATAGAGAAAATAAAAAGCATAAAATGGCAGTAGTAGTGGTTACATAATGTTTTCACTGCCACATTATGTACAGCGACGGGGGAAAGTTTTCCAGTTAAGAGGAATAAATATATATTTTCCAGCATGTTTTTCTGATAAAATATTTGGCTCTCGACGCAAATTAACAGTAAGCTCCTAAAATAAGTTATCTTCAATTCAGATCTTGACTTTGTTTGGCAAGCGCTTGGTTTGCCAACAGGCGTTCCGTGGATTGCGATGAAGACGTGTCGATGCAAATTTGCGTGTTTGTTGCCTATGGTGACCATGGCTGAGAATGTGCGAGAAAGACGTTCTTTGACAACGGCTAGGATTGAACCGCGGACCTTTGTCACCGTAGCTAGATAGTTTAAACCCTCGAGGAAATGGTGCAACAAGTTGAACCTCTAGCAAGTTGAATCTCTAGCAAGCTGATCATCTAACAAGTTGAGTAATAAAGTTTGTTTCACAGGGTTTCTTTCTCTGGGAACTGTATGTATTTATTTTGGCAGTCAACTCAATTCGTTACTATTACAGTAACTGGATTTTTTCTCTCAAAAACGGGAGTTATTGATAAAAATTAAAAGGATATTTCCCGAGTTTCTTAACACATTAACAGGCGTTGGGCATATTTTTCAAAGAAAGAAACTGGCAATATAAATTGACGGACAATCCTCTAAGTTAATTTTACTGAAATTTATCAGACTCTAACCATATGAACTGAGTGTCATTCGCTGGATTTACAAGATCTTAGAATTTTATACTTGTGATATTATAAAGCCTTAAGAAACAAACAAACTTAAAAACCAGTAAATAAAATGGTTTAAGATGATGATGGAATTTTTATTAATTTAACATATCATCACATATGTATATATATAAAGGGAGAGGGTCTAAATCAGTTTTTTTATGTACTTTCAGGTTGCATCAGATTTTCACAGAACTTGGTTGCCAATTAATAAACATTATTTTGTTAAATTATATTGAGTAGAGAGATTTATGCGTATTAACATTTTAATCGTTATGAGCTTTACAATATCAGTTGTTTACAAAAGAAACTTACGGATATTTCTGTCAAATTACTTTATTTTTTCATGATTATGTTTACATAAAATACAATTTATTAAATAAGCACGATGAATTTAAAACAAAAACACTATCGTTACTATTAAAAGATTATTTCAGTTATTAATGAAATCCAGGACATACAAAATTAAAAAGAGAGTTTTTTTTTTCCCAAAAGATAATTCAAATCGTTTCATTATTTCTAACGTTAAACTTTAAATGATGCAGAAGGAATTTTTTTTTCACTGTGTTAAATTCTTTTAATTTTTTTTTTCATGTATTTTATGTTTTAAATTTTAACTTAGCCCATTAAAGCTGTTGGCACGATCTTTAAAAAGTGTACATTTTGGTTTTTTTAGAGTAATTTTTTAAACGGAAAACTATAAATTGTTCCTACTTTGTTTCTTACATCAGGTGCAACCTTCTATTGGCATTTGGAAACTGCAAAACCAAAATATGGTACAATAAAAATACCAAAATATGGTAAAATGGAGCTCTATTTTATGTAGCCAGCAAATGAATATCAATTTTTGGTGCAACGTGGCTCAGAATTTTTAACAGTTTATCTCAATAAATATAATGATATAGATGAATATCTTAAAATAGATATTTTAAATCTGAACTTTTAGGGAAAATAAAGCCTAAAAACTTATTTTCAGTTTTATGCTTTTATTTAGATGAATAAATATCAAAAAGAAAAATTTTATCATGCGTTTATGCACTGTAAAAAATTTTGAGCTATGTTGCACCAAACTTTGGTATTCATTTGTTGGCTACAAGAAATGGTGGTCAGTTTTACAAGATATTGGGGCTCTTACTAGTTCTAAATATCGTGAGAAGGTTGCACCGAAAATCAGTGTTTTAAAGGGAACTAAAAGCGAGAAAGGTTGCACCATTATTAGGTTTTTTTATAGTGCTAAAAAGCAAGGTCTATAAAAATTTAAAAAATTTTTAAAAATTGTTTTATCTTCATTTTGAACTTATTTTATGAGTTCTATTTACTTGCAGCTTACGCGCAATAAATGAAACTTATTGTTTTTCTTAATTTTCTTAGTGTTTTTTTGGTATTTATTTACTATGCTATATTATATATATATATATATATATATATATATATATATATATATATAGTAAACTATTACACATCCAAAATAAAAATAGTTTTTTTAATTTTCATAGATTTAAACAATTAAATTGCAATTTGATTTATATGAATTTGATTTAAATTATCTTTTCTTTTTTTTATACATATTTAATAACAATGCTAATTTTCTCCCCTTTTTGGCGTTTAAAATTTTTTTTCTTTCTTTAATTTGATATATGTAAAATTAAAATTCTTTTTTACATTTCATTCGTTAAAGCACCAACAGATGCTACAGAGTTAGTACCACTAATGTTTTAAAGAGAAAATAAAACATAATTTTAATTTTAGGCTGCAGCAAATTCTTATTACTATGTATTTTGAAATTATTTTATTATTTAAAAATTAAAATACTACTTTCACAAATAAAAATATATATAAAAGAGTAGACAAATATTGGATTAGTCAACTCCTAATCACTCATTAAGGAAACAGTCCTATATTAATTACATTGGCGTAGGAAAATAATAAATTTGAAGTAAATTAAGATGTGTAAAAAAAATGACATAACTTGAAAATATTAACAGAAAATATACAGATCTGAATCATTATTCAATCATAATTTATTCATTAACAATCACTTTAATATTTGTATACATAGACAGAATGTAGTCATTTTTATGCAAAATTTAAAAATTTAAATATATTATATTTTTTATACTTATCACAGCATTCATTAAAATAATACAATATATTCACTAAAAAATATAACAGATAGTATGTTTTGTTACTAAGAGAGTGCATTCAATTCAAACTTAGTTTTAATTTACAGTAATTTAAAATAAAAATTATGTTATGCCTCAATGTTTTCAGGTTTGAAATTTGGGATCATCTGGAAGTAATTTTCAATATTAATAATTAACTAAATTATTAATAATATTAATAATACTAAATTTCTAAATATACTCTGCCTCATCGGAATTAAAATTTACAATATAACTAAATTACTTTTTTACTAACATAATTTACTACTTGATAAAAAAATTAAAATTTCATGCAGTTTAGAAGAAAATACTGTAAATTTTTTTTTTTACAAATTAGTAAATGATGGTGAATATTTGAGAAAAACAAACATTTTTATTACATATTCATTATTACATTCATTAGTATAGATTTTACTTTAACTATATCAGATTTTTTCAGGTGATTATAAAAAACACAACAAGATTTAAAAAAATTACACACGAATAAAGCTTTGGAGCCTATTCACAAAATAATTGTTTTTCCAAACACAGGTTCTTCATTCTCAAAACTTGAAACTATACACATTTCTTGTTTGTTAGCTGTTCTTGAAACTAATACTTTTCAAGTGCGATAAAACTCTTTATAACCTTCTGGAATTCTAGAAATTTCGGTAAAATAAATATTTTCACCAATAGGTTCGGCACTGGTTATAACAATATTTTTTCCTATGTCTCTTTCTTGATTAAAAGCGTTGCAGTTGGTGGTGTCTTTGTGCTAGTGAAAGAAGATTAAAAATAATGTAATTTATGCTAATAAAATATACAGAAGAAACAAAATTAAAACATAGAAAGTTCAATCAAAGCAAGTCATATTTTAATTACAATTTTTAAAATACAATATTAAAAAAAAAATTGAGAATTGTTAAAAGATTTCACTACCTAAAAAAATAATTTCGAGATCAACTATTTATACGGGGAGGGGGGAGATTTTTATCTTAAGCCACCTTTCACCCACAAACATCCCAGAAAGAAAGATATTGATATCTGAAAATATTATTATAGTTAAAATGCACTAAAATACCCAAATAGAATTTCTCCACATGAGAAATTGTGAATTGAATTTTATGCAGAGCGTCCCCGTAAAAAATTTGCTGAAGGAACTCTTAACTGTTAAAATAATAAATGAACAAATTGATCATCACTTGGATAGATAAAAGAGTTCGTGTTGAGATTAAGAGGGTGGAATCTGGCAGTTGATAAAAACACAAGCAGTATTTATGTGAATGGTGTTAAAACTCCACTTTTTAACTAAAGGTCTTTTGTTTCATAGAAGTAGATATATTTCAGAATAAAAAAACTTTTATAATTAAAATGAAACTTTTCAAATAAAAAATTATTTAGAAAAAAAAAAGAACTGTAAATATTAGAAAGAATAAATATGACATTTTTGATGATCAATGAAAATGTTCGATTTCATGCTTATGTTGGCTTTTCCCCTCCCTCACAAAACACAAATGTAGGCTAAGTTAATATACATAAATCTACAAAAAAGAAGAAAAAAAATCAAAGAAAATAAAGTATCTAAAGCAAAGTGTCTATGAGCATCAAAGTATTTTTTTATTTATATTTGTGGGGGTGGAGTTATCGACCATGCCAACCGTCATCTATCAAAAGGTACCTCATGATAGTATTAAGTTAGTATGCCTTATATACCAGTGAAATGATGTTTAATTTTCAAAGTGGTAGTTACGACACATTACTATTCTATCAGTGATAGAATTCGATGTATAGATACCACTAGGTGCTGTACTTGTGACAAACCGAGAGAGCGGTCACCGGAATTTTGAATGCTGATTGTGAGAGGTGTATTAACTTCACAGTAGTAGTCGCTCCTGTGTTACCATTAGCAGTCGAGTGGTATGCAGGAGGACGTTGTGTTTAATCGAGACGTGTGAGTAGCAACAGCGTGAGGAGGTGGATAATGCAGTCACAAATAGCAAGTTAACTGTTGAATGTGGAATATCCATTAAAGTAGGCGTTACCAGATCAAAGTGGGCGTTACTGCTTGTACAAATCACGTCCGTAGGTCACCAATGTGGGGGGGAGGAGTTATAGA
The DNA here is from genome assembly GCA_949128135.1 of Parasteatoda lunata. Taxonomy (NCBI): domain Eukaryota; kingdom Metazoa; phylum Arthropoda; class Arachnida; order Araneae; family Theridiidae; genus Parasteatoda; species Parasteatoda lunata. The sequence goes on along the minus strand of OX421970.1, from coordinate 8,779,739 downwards.
CAATGCCAACTGTCATCTATCAAAGGGTACCTCTTGATTGACTCAAATTAGCATGCCTTATATACCAGTGAATTGATGTTTAATTTTCGTAGTGGTAGTTACGCCACATATTTAATAAAAAAATTTATTTATTAACTTTATAAATACGATATTTTGTTTCATTTAAAATTTATTTCGCTTAGTTAAAAAATATTAATAATAAAATCTATTTCTTAAAAATTTATAATAAGAAATCTGCTTATTTTTAAATGTTCTAAAACAAATCGTGTTCTTGCCGGTGTTTTGTTCTAAATTTCAGTAAGATATTCTTGGTAAATAAAAAAGGAATATCGTTTTGTTTTCTTAAACGCTAATATTACTCATTTTGTTTTTCTCCTTGCGCCCAACGAACTTAAAAAGAAACCTAGTTTCCATGACAACGGTTAGTTCAAATTTGAGGCGAATAATTCGCGTTGAAAATTTTACAACAATAGCATTTTCGAATGTATAGACCAAAATTCGTGTAATTATGTGGCATTATAAACGAAAATGAGCAAAATAGAACATGAAAATCAAAACAAAAGCATAGATAATGATAAAAAGTTTTAATCCTGACAGAAAGCACATACGAATTTTTTTGTTCAGTAGAATGAAATTAAAACACAAACCTAGAAAATTTTCACCGGCAGTAAATTTGGTGGAAAGTTATGTTGCTTAAGACTGTAATTAATGCAAATAAATAAGAAAAGTTTACTTACCTGCAAAAGAAATTGACAATTTCAAAGACAACTTGCATGAGATGATAGCAAGCTTCAAAAACAAAAACGTCCATCTTGTCAACAGCACTACAAAATAAGTTATCGGTCACGGTTAAAGCCCATGCCTCTCATAGTACGAAAGTTTGGCGCAATCGATTGCGCCATAAACGCATTTCTTGATTATATTTACCAATTTATGGTGCAACCTAAATAAAATAATTTTTCATTTACTCAATTTATGGTGCAATTAGAAACTTTGCACCAACTATTGGTTAAACATTAACCGAGATTTTTTACAGTGTGCATCTAGTTTTAGAAGAAGTTCATAACTTAACAGTACAAATAAAATTTTACAAATAAAAACAAATTACTTTTATTTATTCAAAAATAAGAAGAAAATTTAAAACTTGAACTTTAAGCGCTTAAGTGTTTAACCAAGAGAAGTTAATAAAAGAAGTTACTTAAAAAATTACTTAGACTAATTTGTTTTCTTGAAATTAAATAGATTAAAGTTCTTTGCTGTAAAGCAGTAAATAACTGTTCCTTTTTAATTAAGAAACTAAAACTTTGTTCCTTTGCTTTGGACATAATTAATGGGAAGTTTTCTTTTGTCTTAAAAGTGAGGTAATTTTTTCTGAAAAAAATATAATTAGTAGTTTTTTTTTCTTCAATTTTTTTGTATTTTCTGTTAGAGTCAGCAGATTGTGGTATTGAGCACAAAATGTAAGTGCTTTTTCTTTTTTGATGATAAAGTTTTTTTCTCAAACATTAAAACCGTAACTCTTTTTTGTTTATTTTTTCACCCTAATTGCGACTGAAAGAAAATCTTATCTATAACTGTTTTTTTTTCTTTTTTCGAACAATGCACGTTTTTTATAGGCATGTATAACTAATGTAACATTTATAGTTTTTGTACTCATCAAAATACAAAGAAATAAAAGGAATAATTTCGTCACATTCTTAAGCTCTTAAGAAGTATGCAAACAAGTTTCATTTTTCGAAATTAATATTGTGAGGGATGTAAAATTTCTGCAACCATGGCAGGTAACATACCTTTTGTCAGAAGTAATTCACCGAAAGTTTGAGACGCATTTAAATTTCTTTTATAGCTTTAAAGGTTGTTTTCTTTACAAAAACATACCATGAACTTTTCGAAAAAAAATATTTTTGGTAAATTTGAATGTTAAAAAAAATTTAATGACTATTATAATTAATGAAATTATAGAAATAATGTATTTTTCAACATAAAAATTGCATATTTAGTCTGCAAATTTCTTGCGTTCTTTAATTTGGAAATAAAATTTCTTCAGTAAGATATCAAGTAATTTAATGATTATTTAGGTGCTCTCTGCAAATTTTGTTCCAAAATGTTCTCCAAAAATATACAAAGTTAAATACATAAGATTAAATGTATCTAAAATTTTAAACAGAATGTAATTTTATTGCCTTTAATTTGCCAACAATTTTTAATAGTGCTTTGAAACTAGAGATAATTTTAATTATTAAAATGCCGAAAAAATTGAACATACTTTTGAATAACTTAAGATTTAAGTATCTTAAAATTAGATGTAATAAAAATTTATAATTCAAAATCCTTAGTATTAGCTATATTTTTAAACAATTTACAATTTTAAAACAACATAAAAGTGAGAAAAATGCAAATATTTGTTCAAATGATTATATAAATGGCTTTTTGGAGTTACTTTTCAGTTTTAGCTTCAAAATTTTAGTTATTCAATAAAATACATTAAGATATTTTTTTGCTTGCGCAATTTTCAAAAGCAGTAAATTGTAAACAACATACAATTTAAAAGCGTATTTTCATTTATTAGATACCTCAATATTCTTTTATTTTATATTTTGTAAACATAGTTTAACAGAGTACACAAGTTTTGTTTTACGACTACTTATGTTCAACAACTTTGTAATTTTGAACCCAATCCAGAAGACATGGGGAAGAAATTTTACCTTCGTAGAGGAGTTTATGTTGGAACTAACCTGCATTTACGTTACATGGAAAGGAAAACCACAAAAAACTCGAACTCTAACGATAAGGGGACTCTAACTCATGATGGGTCTACCACTGAGGATATTTTTACGTCAGCACTGTGGCCATTGGTAGCCGGGTGCGAAATTCAAATCGACCAGCTATCGAACCATTGGAATTCGAACCATTGGAAGATGCCTGCTTTATCCCCTATGCCATCACGGCTCTCATGTGTAAAAATATTTTTTTTTTTTTTTTAAATAACGGCAGGCACTGAACTTTTCGTTCTTCGCCATAGAAGATGCCGGAAGTGTTGCTCATGGTAACGATAAGTTGCCCACTGGGTAACGATAAGTTGCCCACTGGGTAACGATAAGCTACCCAGTGGGCACCTGTGAACCAAAGTCACGGCGGCGAGCAACGTTACCCACGCCACACTGACACAAATCCCTGTTCATAGGGTGGGCCACATTCACATTCACACATCATAAGACAACACAGAAAGAGAAACATCCATGCCCAGAGCAGGATTCGAACCCGCGACCATTGGCTTCGCAGTCAGACACACTAACCACTCGGCCACCTGGCCGTCCTGTGTGTATAAAAATGTAAAATATCTATACAGATTTTTATAAGGTTTAAGTTTATGTTCAAGAGTGCCCTCCTGAGACGGTGTCGCATCGTTTTTTTTTTCCCCTGACAGCCAGATGATCGAGCTGTCAGCGTGACTGACTGCGAAGCCTATTGTTGTGGGTTAGAATTACATTCAAGGCACGGATGTTCCTCTTTGTGCGTTGTTCTCTGTTGAGTAATGTGTGAATGTGGCTCCCTCTATAACCGGGTGTTTGTGGCAGTGTGGTGTGAGTAAAATTCCTCGCCTCCGTGAATTGGGTTCATCGGTGCCCACCGGGTAACATTCATTGAGCAACACTACCGACAACTTCCCAGGCAAAGAACGAGAATTCAGTGTCTGTCATTATTTTTTTCTCTAGTATCTTTAGAGCTATCTATTGACTCTTTGGGGGAAAGGTAGTTATCGACAATGTCAACCTTCATCTATCAAAAGATGTCTCAAGATTGAATCGAGTTCCAATCAGCCCATCTCAACCGCGGCCTTTCCCGCTTTCTTGTTCCAGTGGGTCTAAAAAGCAATATATTTTTTATTGTATTGTCATCACTCATTCGAATCAAGTGGGCCATCCAATTCATTCTATTTATTTTAATGTACTTAATAATATCAGGATGTTTATGAATCTTATACAGTTCAAAGTTAAATCTCGTCCTCCAGTTATTGTTTTCATTTACACTACAAAATATATTCCACAGAATCTTTCTCTCAAATATTGCAATACAGTTTTCCTCAAGTTTTGTCATTGCTTATAAATTATCATTCAATTAAGATTACGACTGTTCAAAACAGCATTTAAAAAGCAACATAATTTTAAAAGACTATTTTAAAAATTTAATTAATGTATTATTAAAAAAGTAATTGTTTTATTAAAAAAGAAAATGATTCGAGAAGAAGATAAAATCTGCTTATTTTTGAAATAAATTATTATCCAAATGATACTGCTTATCTTTCTTTGAAAGTTAACTCAACTCAACAAAATAAATTTTTTGAGCAATACTTCTAAACAAAAGTATTTTATTTTTCTGAATAAAAGTCATTAAGCTAATAATAATTGAGGTACATAATGTCTTTCCCCAAATAAAACTTTTCCAACAAAACACTAGCCCTGATTGAGTTTTCGAAAGTAAAACACACATTATTTCCGTGTAATTCAATTCCGACACAATAAAATTATTTTGTTACATTTTTATCCTAGGGTTTTTGCAAGTAAGGGTAAGTTTGACGTTTCTGAATAATGCTGATTATGCTTTTCGCTAGATTAAACTTCAAAGCGTGGTTTTATGTCAGTTTCTGAATATGAAAGTAGGAAAAATTATGGTAATTACATCAGGTTTAGATTTGTGGTTTATTTTAGAAAATTGTTACTACACGAAAAACAAAAGAGGAATATTTTTGATAGAAAATGATATTTTCTGATCGATGACAAAATCTGAATCTGTAAACATTTTTAACGATTCAGCCAAGAAAAAAATTACTCCTTCCAAATATGATCTGATGTTAGTTTTAAATAAAGTAATGCAGCACAGTAACAGAGAACAAATAATACAGTTCTGAATCAATCCTAAGCAATCTATTGTTTAGGTATTGCTATAAAATTAGAATAAAATGTAAATCAACTGAAAGATTTTTTTTTTTTTTTTTTATATCCTTTTAAGTAACATAATTTGTCTAAAAAGTAGAAGCTCAAATCATTAAACAACAAATAATGTAGTTAATAGTGACAGACAATTATCGGTACTATAATAAAAACATAATTAGTCAATATAAAGTATGAGCAAAGATTAAATAATGTCGTTTTAAGCGACAGATGATTGCCAGTAAAATAAAGGACGGCTGATAACATGATCCATCATGCGGGGGCAACGGCATTAGAGTACCAAGCAATACGCGATACCTAGACACCCACGAATAGAACACCATAATTGATTCGACGGCCAGGGGAGGCAACCACCACATCAAAGTGTAGCAAAGCTCCTCCTCTTGAAATGCTTTCGAACCAACTTTATTTAAAGACAAACAGTCAACAAAATAACATCAAAATTACAATAAAAGAATTTTTACATAAAAATAACTAAAATTAGAATAATATCACAAAGATTTTAATCACGAGGCATCGAAATAGTATGTTAACCTGCAGGCGGTTCTACACGTAAAAAGTCGTATTTTAACCAGTAGTCTTCCATGTTATTAGATAGGGATATAATGTATTAGGATGAAAAACATTCAACCTATTTTGCCCTTTTTTTCAAACCACCAGTGGGTTAATATATTGAATCATCTATCCGAACTTGAGATAGTCCTGCCCTCCTCTGGATTTGGGTTTGAATTCTTCTAATGGCTAGACAGCGATTAATCATGGATGAGTCTTCAACTTTGTACAGTACTTTTCGTTAGGATCTTTGCAATTGATGCGAATGCTCTTTTGAGCTTCAAATGTCCCTCTATTTCACAGTTGGTGTAAGCTTCGGTGTTATCACATTTCGAGGCTTCTAGGTCGAATTTGCAGCACATGAAGCATCCAATATCTCTTAAATACCTGACGCACTTTTTTTCTCACTGCCGCACAGTATTGAGGAGAGCAAATTAGAGTGATTTCTCGAACAGAGTCCATGTTAACCACCCAATAATTTCTTACTCTCACCGTTATGAAGAAACAGACTTCTATTTCGGCTTTTTTAAGCTCTTCATTCTGAGTTTTGAGATGCTCCTTCAAGGCATCACTTTTGAAATAGTCTTTTTATTTTCTTCAGTCCCATAAGTGTTTTTGATAGAATAAAAAGTAATATAAGATTTCGCAATAAAGTTTAACAATTATAACAAAACGAAGCATGAAAACAACAAAGATTGGCAATTCTTTGGTACTATAACAAGTAACATAATGCGTCAAACTAAATGAGAACTACGAAGAAACTAAGGGGACAAATAACGTAGTTGAAAGAAACAAACAGTTTCTTTGGTAGAATAAAAAGAGTAATAATATGTCACAAATAAATAGAATAACTATGTATAATACAAAAAAAGTAATTAACGCAGACATACAATTATATAGCTGATATCATAAGTACCATAATATGTCAAGCTGATGTAGAATAAAGTATACTACAATAAATAATGTGATATACAAATACAGACAATTATTTATTGTACAATAACAAATACCATGATCTAATAAAATGAAGAAGTAGAATAATAACTCAAAAAGGTGCAAATTATGTTGTATCTGGAAACAGAAGCTCGTTTCTGTATTTGAAAAATTAAGTTGGAACTCTCCACAGAATTTGAACAGAGAAGAGAAACTAACAAACTCTCCCTTCACTTCTGGTTGAATAACTGAGTTTCTGGTAACTAAATTGTTTAAGTTCCTATGACTACCTTGTTCTTTTTCACTCAATATGGCAGAACGAACATATTGTTTTCAGTTCAGAAACTAATTAATTGGTATGTGTTAAATTGAGAGAAAAAATTACAATATTCTTTATAGAAAAAAGCTTCCTAACCTGATTGTGTTTAGAATTAAGGAATACTACAGAAAAAGAATAAAACCGTTAAAATTCGTGACTTTTAAGCTTATTGAAAATTTTAAGATTGTGTATTTTTACATCGAACAATATTCTTTAAGAATTTAATGAAAATAATTAAACTAATTTTATCTGAAATCACTCTGGTAATTGAAAATAAATTGAATATCAACTACATTGATTTTGTATTTAATAAAAACTCTTAAGAATCTTTAATCAAGGCAATAGTAAAATAAGAGCAATTGTTTTCTAGCTTCAGTTACACATAAGTTAAATAGCAATATTCTAAATATCTTTTTAAAGTTTAAATTGATAGATGCTCATATATAATGAGTACAAATCGCACTTAATTTCGAGAAAATGTGTATCTCTCTTGTATCTCTAAAATTAAAAAAAATTTAAAGCAAAAAAATTCTTTTTTTTAACTAAAGAAAATAATCTAACACTGATAAGATAATCTAAAGAAAAATAATCTTTTTATATAATGATTCATTTTTAACGCCTTACTAAGTTTGTGCAAAATATATTATTATTGCCAGATAGACAATATTTCTGTCAACAGTAATAATATAAATTAATATATATATATTATACATTACCTTAATATAATAAATCTTATGCAGTAATAATAATAGAAACCCAGCTAAGAAAGTTAAAATATTTATTGATGATAAATAATTATCTTCAAAACTTTGCAAACAAAGGTTTTTTAGCATTTTGCCATAAAATTGAAGCATTTTGACAAAGGTTAATCAGGTATTTATTTAAGGAAAATAAAAGAAGACGTAAAACTACTAACACCATTTTTAATGGGCAATAAATTGCACTAAAGCTAATAGATACCCTAATCTCTCCAATTAAATTTGTGTTTTGGACCGGAAATAAGTACTTAAATTTCAAACGTGGTGAGAAAAAAATGTTTTATAGCAAAATGATGAGAATCTGGTTGCTTGAAATAAAACCCTAGCATGCATGTAATTGAGAAATTGAGTCAAGTGTAAATTTATATCATTATATAACAACAAAAAAAGTGTTAAAGAAGTGGTTTCCCCGTATGAAGAGTTAGAAAGCAAAATAGATAAATTCATTGCGCAAATTTTAAAAAATTAGTTTGTTTTTAATATTGTTTAAAAAATAACAGTAAATATATAAAAAAAAAATTTTGAAAAATATCGTTAAGGATTTACCGTATAGCAAACTAAATTTATTTATTTTATGAAGGTTAAAGATAAAACCCCAAACCTGCCGATCCACACTACACTGCACTATGTTTCTCGGATTCAAAAAACTTTAATTGTTCACCTAACCGCATGTAGTTTCGTAATCTTGATATTGGAGACTTGAGTTAAACCTGATTATATGAGATTATAACCGTCGTTGAACAGCCGACCTAATTTTTGGGTTTATGACTACTAATCTTCAACTACGGAGCCTTGTAATTTTGAACCTAATCCAGAAGACAAAGGAACTCCTGGATCAAGAATAGGGAGAAATTACCTTTCGTGGAGGACCTTTTGATGAAACTAACCCGCCTTTGCGTTGCATGGAGTGGAAGACCGCGAGAACCTTCCACGGTTAGCTAGACATTCATATGCTTACCAGTTCCCGTTATAAGTTTACCCGGTATTCCTTTTACATGTTCTTGAAATTAAGAGAAGTACCTAGCATAAATTAAATATCAACGAATATGTTGTCGTGTTTAATAATATTTTTAATGCATATCACTATTTTCGCATTCACGGATTTGACCACAGAGATTTAGCATCCACAGTATTATTCGTTAGCATTTCATCATTTAAGATTTTGTCCGATGGGATTTCTGTATTCACGGATTTGCACTATGAGATTTTTGGCACTTTTGGATCAGTCCATTGACTTTTTTGTTTTGATTTCGTGGCCTTGTGGAATTTGATTTCAAGCAAAATGTTTCAGGTTTGTCCAGAAATTTCAGATAAACTATCCTCACATTATCGGTGTCTTTATAAGTTGGCTCTGATCGTTTTTTAACCAAGCATGAAATTGTTTCTTTCGTTCTTTGCATAATATAAGATTTTCAATTAGGGCAGATGAAATGATTAATTTTAGTTATGAATGTTTTATTTTTAGTCAATTTAAAAGGATGGAAAATACCGGGGAACATTTTTTATTTTTAGTTTTCTGTTCCCATGAGATTTTTAAATCTTGGATACAGTCTCATCACTGATTTAAAATATGTAATCGGTTTCTCACTCCAAACTATAGTTTTTTAATGACAGTTTCAGCCTATTTTTTTCGCAAAATGTGCAAGTTTGAAAATATTACATCTAACAGGTGGTCGCGTAAATTTCGGACAAACATCTTGGTTGGGATATGATACATCATTAATATTAAAGTTGCATATGAATCCATGCCCGAAAATGTCAACATACGCCGCTTGACACGTTTCCCTATTTTCTTCGTGTGCTTCTAAACAGGTCATAAAAAGAAAACGCCACGTAGACTATATTTCCGAAGTTTTAGGAGCAAAAAAAATCTCGGATTCAAAATCTCTTCATCCGAATGAGGCTAAATTTAATATTTGCATAAATATTTAAAAATATGCTCCTCGGTGTTATTATTTCCCTGCTTTACTAATTGTAAAATATTCATAAGAAATATTAATCATAAAATTTGACAACAATTTATACAAATTTAAGTTGATTTTTTTATCCGTTTATATTAGTACAAATTGAGAGAAAAAAAATCAATTCATCTATTTACCTCATACAAACAAAATCACCCGCATCTGCGAAACTTTTTGCATGATGTAGCTTTTTCATATCTTGAATCTTCCTAAACTTTGCAAAAACTATTTCATAAATTCGCTCTAGTTTGTTTGTTTATTTGACATTTCAAACACTCGGAAAGAGCCTCTTTGCGCAGTCAAACATTTTTCTGAAAACTGAATTCAATCTTCCTCAGGCATGACTGCGGGGAATAATGACAGATGCACCATAGAAATAAAATTGTTTTTTTTTTTTTTTATCATTGAAATTCACAGAAAGCATGTGCCGAAAATATTTATTTTTAATAATTTTACAGTTAAATAGTTTAATAACTCAAAAAATCAAGATAAGGTTTTGCTGACGATTGTGATTTATATTCACAGTAAAATTTAAATCCAGAAACTTATCTTTAAGAAATTATTATAAAAATCTAAATCTAAATCTATATAAAAATCAAATTTTGCATTTTAAGAAATATCGTTTGTAGAATCATCAATTAATCTGAGAATAATGTGAAATAACTTACAAAAATGTATGGTCGTAACTTAGATCTCCATATTCTATATATATTTGTATAATATTATTTACTTTATGCATTTGCCTTAGTTAATATAATAATTTTAAAAATTTTTTTTTTTTTTACTATTTATTCTTCAATCAATTTTTGAGCGGTAAAATTTAATTAAATTAATTTTATCTTTTGGAAATTGTTATACACCACTTCCTAGATTCAATTTTATATTTAAAGCAGCTTTATTGATGATCATTCTGAAAACTTTGAAACTAATGCGAAATAATGTTTAAAAAAAATGACATTACATAACAGTCTATATTATACTTAATCTTTGGAAAACATTTATATTTTTCAAGTTAGATCATCAATATTGCGAAATATCTAGCTTAAATTACCTAAAAGTTTGAAATTTTGAAAATACTGATAACATGTCTATTATTTTAATTAGTTTATGTACAAAATATGATGTCACTATATTATTAGCAATGATAACCAAATCATTAACAAATTACAAACAATTGTATATTATTCACGCATTTATCAGATAAAATTTTTACTGAAAATGATTTATGTTTGGTTATCACTATTACTCTATTATAATCTTTCATGTATTTACTTTAATAGCAATCTTGACGGAATTTTTAAATTTTCACTTATTTGAGACTTAAAATTCTGAAAAACTCATTTTAATATATACAATAAAATATTTAAAATTTTGCTTATAGTTTCTTTTTAATTCATTTGGAAGCTTTCACTATTCTTTTACCACTGAAATGTTTACTCAAATGCAATTTTAGTAATTAAGAATTAATAAAATACTAAGATTCTTTAATATTTGAATTTTGATGAAAAAATTAAATGAAAAACTGGGAAAAAATTACTATGACAGTTAAAGTAAATTTGCTTAATGTTTTTAAACATTCTTATTTTCCTATAATTTTCTAGATTTTTAAATTAATTTGTAATTATAATTAAAAATATCCAAAAGTTTTAATTTAGTAGATGAGATAAGAATTCATATTTATTTCCAAATAAAATTATAGATAGCAAAAAGAGATTAGTGTAATATTGAATCAGTTAACGAATTCACTTGTACTTTAATTTATAATATATAAGAAAAAATCTATGAAGCTGTAAAAATATTTCCTAAAGCGAGTAAATATTCGCGTAATTAAATTTAACTGAGAAACATAAAGCACTCCAATATGGATCGGCTGGTGTGAGTTTTGTGTTTCACCGTAGATACAGACCTCACCGATTGCCAAAGCACTACGGCTCCGGGGATAGAGCGTTCTCCTTCCAATGATGTGAACCGGGTTCGAATCCCAGCAATGACTGGTCATTAGGAATTCTGCATCCGGCTTGCACCAACCACAGTGCTGACGTGAAATATCCTCATTCGTAAGCGGATCATGGGCAAGAGTCCCCATGCGTGTAAAAACAACTATCCATAATTGGTGTCTTTTTCCACGGCTAATTTTTACTATTGGTTGAGATAGGTCAACGTTATTCGAAAATGTAAAAAAAAAGTATGATGCAAGATATGTACTCGTCAAATGCTTCATGTTTTATTTTTCATGAAGGAGAAATATCTTAATTATATTCCTGAAAAATGCATACATTTGAGAATAAGTAATAGTTTAATAGCTTGAGTGAAGAATTCAAAGCAAAATTTAAACTAAAACTCATTATTATTCAATATCAACCAACACATTAAGTTGTTTTTTTAGTATAAACTCTCATTAAATATAACTCCGGGCCTTAAAAATAGCGAAGGGAATATAATGAGAATTTAAAAAAGTTCTTTCATAACTTTTGCTCATTCACAAGATCCTGACAGTTTACGAATGAATAATTTGAAAACAGTTAATTAACCTTCAAACTAGATTAGATCAATCAAGCTGTTTCCAAAAGAATATTCTTTCTTAAAGTTCTTTATTTTCAGCACTGCGTCCACGGAGCAAAATTAAACTTGTCAGCAACTTAATTAATTCGTCAAGAAGATTTCAAACGAAATCATATTTTATTGCTGAAAACGAAAATAATAGTTTGTTGCAAAATATGAAAAGCCGCTACTTAATTAAAATTCCGGGTAATGCATAAATTTAAGTTAAATTATTTGCAAAACTGGTAAATGATAAATGTTACATTATGTAAATATTTTTGAAAACTACAGCAGTAATGCTTTTAGATTTTGTTACACAAAGAGGAACAGAATGTACCGTAATGAAGTTAAACACCGTAATTATGATAAAGTTTATTGTTTATATGTTATTGTTTATATGTATTAATTGATTAATAAATTTTCTTGTTTATATGTATTTCGTCATATGTAGAGTGCGCAAAAAAGGACCATCTGGTATACCTTTTGATCTAACAGTTGGATCATCACGTTCTAGGACTTAACCTTAATGGTTCGTGAGAAATAACCTTAAATATGCTAATTAATGAGTGCAAACGATAGTTTCATTTACGAAATTAGCCACAAAAACGAACTTTCCCTGAATAAATATACCTTTTTTTTCTACGGATTTGTATTTGTTGTCCCCAAAATAAGGATGTTAATCCAAATTTGGGAAATGTATTTTAAATAATTTGATGAGAGAAGACGTCCAAAGTTAGGTCTCTTTATTGTTCTTTTTACTCTTTGCATATGTCACCGTATCTTGAGAACTTTTCAGGCGAATTAAAAAATTCTTACAAGAAGTTATGACATTTGTTTAATCAAAAATAATGCCATGCATAAATATTTTTGGTAATCATTTATTATTTTATTTAATAGTCGAATAAATTGTATCTGAAAGGTTTATATTTTTACCTCATATAAAATAATGTAATTTTACACGGAAAAAAAAATACAACGTTTGATCGAAATTGTCCCTGAGAAATCAAAATTTAAAATCGTCGCATATTTAACGTCATTATATGTTTTTGAGTCTGATATCGTAACTTAATATATCATCTACACTAATTAATTAACATATTTCAGGTAATCTCCTCGAATTATTAAGATTGATTCTTAGAATGTGAAGATCCGATCATTAGATTAAAAGATATTCAAGGTTTTCAGTTTATTGTTTTGCGCACTGTACACACTATACAGTGCTCATACTCTACGCACATACTATGAATTTTAATTGTTATGCATTTTGTAAAAAAATACTATATAACAATCTCTGTTTAAATGCCAATAATTTTGCCCGTATCCGCATTCTCTATAATCATTCAAGTTGTATGAAAACTTATTTAAAAAGTTTCATATACTTTTTTGTTATTTCATTTATACGCTGATTCATTATGATTTCGTGTTTTCTGTTTTATTAACGCATACATTCTATTCCTCCCTTACTTGTTGTTTTGCTGTACCTGTTATTTTTGTAAAATAAGTAAGAGAAAATTTCTAATTAAATAATTGTTTTGTGAAGACTACATTTTTAGGAATTCCTTATTCAATTTATCAAGAGTTTTTTTTTTTCCTCTTTCATTATTAATTTCTTTTACTCTCTATTTCATAAATCTTTTAAGATAGGAAAAGGGCTATATATAAAAATTATTGAATGAATATTACAATTAAACTGTTACAATTAAACTGTTACAATGAATATTACAATTAAATAGTTAAAATCCGTATCTTCTTTTTCTGCACGAATCTGAGTTTAAAAATATCAAGTGTCAAAGCATCTAACGAATTGTAGTACATAATATAGTTTTTTTTAATAAAACCTATCTCTCAAGTCAACGTCACATTTCATGGAGTCTAATATCCAAAAAATTCATTAATTTTATCTATAATTGTTTAAAAGTACTTCTGTTTAATAAATCGAAATATTATACTTGTCAGAAACAGAAAACTAGATAAACAACGCATCAGCTTGAGTACGTTGACAAATATTAACTGACTTTTTTTATCACATCAGGAATTCTGACAGCGAACCAAACTTTGGAGATGTGTTGTCAATTAGAAATTAGGATCCGATTAGAGACCAATTCTATGACGTCAATAAGTGTTTAGATATTCTCAACGTCATGAATTAATTGTATTAGAGTCAAGTACAAGTTTTAGTAGAGTATATGCGTTAAAAAATATATAATATCGTATATTAATTTTATGTTAACAAAAAACCTTCTCTATGTAGTTATTGAGGTTTCACAAACTTTTTGCAGTGTTCTTGGTCCAAAAAGCTCACTATGCGAATTATAACACGGTCACAAATCATGAAATCTAATAAATTCTTTTTTTTTGCATTATATGGCAGCACCTAAATTTTTGTTAACTTACAAGTATGAAATAACCTAAGTTTGAGAAACTTAATATAATTTTTTATATTACTCTAATAATTGTTCATACGTAAGAAAAAAAAGTTAATAATAGTAATAGAAGTTATTTTGCGCAATTTTGATTACTGTAATTAACTTATTTTTTAGAGTGAACTTATTTCTAAGGAGAGCATGCCTATTAATAAACTAAACATGAAAGCAAAATTAAGTATCAAAATCAATGGGTAATACTATACTGGTTTTATCACGAGCAATGTTTATAGACGATAAATTCTGCCTTTTGTGGCGATGAATTCTACATGTAGTGGTCAAATAATGGTGAAAGCTTGTGTCCTCCAGCGTAACGTTATAGTTAAAATTTGACTGCTCTTGCAGGACTTTGAGTAGTCTGAATTTTGATGAATTGAATATTTTGATTTGCTGATTACATAAAGTTAAATTCTACTTATAACACTTAAAAAAACTAATAAAACTTGCTTTTCATTGGGTATGGAATTAGAGTTAAAATTGGAAAATTCAAGCTTGTTAAAGAAATAAAAGAGTCGAAGTCTTAATTGCGAAATTAAAGACACATAAGAAAATTAATAAAAACATGATACAAAATTTGCAAGCTTCTACGCATTATTATCTGTGGAGGATTAACTGCTTTCTTATCATCAAAAAACTTCTAAATTTAAATCTTATTTTAAATGCTAACTTTACTTCTCTTGATGTGTATTTCGAATCAAAATAAAATTCATGTAAATAAAATTAATATTCACTTATAAAATTGTTACAATTAAATTTATTCCATATAAGAATAAAATTAATATGATTCTACTAATTCCATGTTCACTATAAGCTACTTACAAATACTTTAAAAAACAAAACTACAAAAGATTGATAAAGTTAATCTCTAAATACGTAATGAAATTATAAATTATTATAAATGCCATGAGACACAAACACAAATTTTGTTTTTCATTCATTTATTTTTTATTAACAACTAAAACTAATATCTTAACATTTAGGATTAAAATTAGTATATATAGTAAAAGAAGTGAAATCAGAAATCACAAAAAATTTTAAAATGCTTTTTTTTTTAATCAAAAATGAGAGTAAAATTATGTTTTATTTAGCTGTTTAATCTATGTTAATGTGCGAAAAATAAATGCTTTTAATAAAACGTAAAACAGGTTTGATCAGAAAGAAGTTTAAATATCCTTAAATACCCAAGTGATCATTGAAAGAATCAATAATATCTAAATAGTACTTTAAGGATCCATAACTCATTATTTAAGTTTTCAGGATGAAATAAAAGTTTAAATTTATTTAAATTCATAAACTCTAATATTAAAAGTAAAATTGCAGTTTCCTGGTATAAAATGTAAGTTATAATTCAGTCAACTAAAATCTATTAGTTTGTTCTATAGAATGACAAGAAATCTTAACACAATAATATTTTATATTTCCTGGGCATGAAAAATAATTTGTCCTGAAATTTTAATGTTATAATAATATTTCTAGACTTTAGAAAAAAATAAAAAAAGTAGTAATTAAAGACAACTTCAAACCATTTTCTCAACAACTTTTTAAAGCAGAAGTTTTTATTGCAGTGATTCATGGATTGCAAAGTGTAAAATAACAAGTATTTGAATCAATTTTTCATCAAGTTTGTCAAAAGCTCATTTTTATTTTCAGTCCAATTATTTCCTTTAGTAGGAAGTGAATAACTAAAATTTTTGTTTCAATAATATCTGATACTTTCTATAACTAAAGGTCATACGCCTTCATCGTTTAAGGATAAAATATTTGTCTAATTTTGAATATAATAATATGAAAAGATACCTTCAAACTTACTAAGCTAAAAATAAATATCAACTGTTGTGTTTATTAAAAAAATGTATTCAGAGATTTATAAATTTTTATATATGTAACTGAATAAAAACTAAATTGTTTTAAAAGTTTAAGTAAAATTTCATCTGAATTATTAGCTAAATTATATTCATAATTACTACTTGAGTGACTAGAGTTTTTAGTGTAAGCATCTAGTATTTTCTATAAATAAAAAAGAATAAGCCTGAATCATAAGAAGGATCTATTTATTAAAATTTTAAAAAAACAAGTAAAACATTTCAAATATGTTTAATTTTTTGCTATCAAATACCGCTTCGTCAGAATCTCTAAAAATAGTCCAAGTCTTTCATTTTACAAAATGGCACAGTTTTTCAACTCATGATAAATAATCAACTCATCACAGTAATAATCACAGTTTTTCAACTCATGATAATTAAACTCGCTTATGCATTTAACTTTCTTTAGAAAGTTAAATGCATAAGCGAGTTTAATTTTTCCCTTGAAAACTGATAAAAGTATAAACTGAAAATTAAAAAAAAAGCACACGCAATTCATTTTATGAAAAGATTCAAAATATTTGCAGATAATAAATATATTTTTATTCTACATTTTTGTACATTTAAAGACTATTTTAAAATAAATATTTTAAGAAAGTAACTTCACGACTTGATAAATACATGAAGAAATTAAATTAATAATCTTTAAAAGTTTGAAAAATTAAGATACAAAGCCCATATTTGAGTAAAAGTTTAAATAAAAACTTGATTGTTTTTACAGTTTTGATTATAGCTCAAGCATGTACCGTCATTATTTTTTCTCAAAACCCACTTTGTTTAATTATACTTTACGTTCAAAGTGGTTCTTTAATTTTCAGAAAAGATTTTGCCTAGATTAAAAATAAGATAATCGAACAAATTAAACGCCGTGCATGCTTTTTTTTCAAAATTTACAAACTCTTAAGTCTTATTATTGTGAATTTTTAAAGTGTACAATCAGTGAATATTAAATTTGCATAAATCGTTATATGTAAAGAAAATTCCTTAAAAAAAGCATAGATACGTGTAATGAAATTAGGGGAAATATCAATTAGTCAGATTGAATTAACAAATACAATATTAAACGTCTTTATGAAAGTTCTCTATAAATAATTTAAGTGAACTATTTAATGACTCTTTTTGTAAAAGAAAAATTTTAATTCTTTATGGAAACATGAAACTAATTTCAGTTTTAATAATGCATAGTACAATTTTTGGTCTTTTTAACTTTCAAGTTTTATGATAGTTATTTTAATCATTATCAAAGTATAAACGCAGCTTTCCCCTTTGCACTGTAATAAAAATGTTTCTCAAAATTGAGCAAAAATGTGTTAAAATAGCTCCGAAACAAATACGAGTCGAATCTGAAAACCAGGTATATTCAATATTAAAATAGCAAATAAACAAAATTCATAATCTCAAATGTTATGTGGAGTGAGTGGTTTTTTGGCTGCATGTGACCTCCAGTCGAAGGAGAGTTAGAAGCTTTATGTAGTATAGTGACTTTGCATTTCTATAGTGATTTTCGAATGACACATCATGGAATATAGTGAAATAAACATAAAGTGAAATTAATATTACCGATCTCCTTACTAAGTCACATATTTTACAAATTTCAACCATCTGTACCATTGAAATGGGAAAAAAGTGTTATTATGTGTCTATGCAGCGTCCACTTCCCAAATTGTGCTGATTTTTCCCTTTTTGCTTTTGTTCTTTAATATTTTACTAAGAAAATCAGCGCCAGTCAAAATTAACACGTAGTTGTTCATTTTTTGAACTTATAGTCCACTCTTTAAAAAAAATAATATAATTAAGGATAGTATAATTATTTTATATCCTGGATACGCAATATTGAGCTTTAAAGCTTTAATATAAAGCTTTAAAGCTATCATAAAAAACGCGTAAAGTGTAAATGAAATATTGCTTACAAATTTTTCCATCTGTAATCTGTATCTGAAATTATCATGAATAAAACATTTTTTTTTTTTACCATTTCAACTGGAATAATTATTCTCATGTTATAAAAATAGATGGCAACACTGTATTTTTAACAAAAAGGTATAGATTAAAATGCTTATTTTTACAAATCGTTAAGAAAATCGTTTTGTTGTCTTCCTTTTCCTAAAATTTTTCGAATAAAGTTTTAAATATTATTCTCTGAAATAAAATTACAATTTATTACCGTCAGCCTGGTCTACTTTACCTGGCTTAAGCTAACGATATTGGGAAAGCGTCTGTCGTATCATCCGACAACGATACAATTTCTCAGTTAAGTTATTATCCGATATGATTGGAGTCATGTCGCATAATGAAAAAACACTCGAACTTTCCCTTGACTTGGATGCACAATAATGGTGGTTAGAGGGTCTTATTCCATTCCTGAATGCCTTTGGTTCGAATGCTGCAAACAGCAAACAAATCTCTCTCACACAAATTTCTTTCGCCGTATCATTTCGGAGACTGCGGATTTTGCTCAGAAATGAGTATATATTTTTTAAGTTTGAAAACATGGGGCTCAAGTTTGAAAACATTAGGCTATTATTTGCTTCAAAATTATTTTAACACATTGTTTCTCAATATTGAAAAACCTATTTTTACAGAGAGTGCTTCAAATAAGCTTTAAATAGTTAATATATATATATATATTTTAATAACTTTAATATTTAATATTTTAAATATTTATTCAGTAGCATATCACTTATATTTTTCAAAAGTGCACCAACTTTTAGTTCACCATATATGCTCTTGGTGTGTTGTTTTAGATATTAAAAAATATTGAAATATATTGAACAAATTTGGGGAAAACTTATAATTTTTCAAACTTGATTTGTAGTATTCAGGTAAATGTGGGATATAAAAAATGCAGTAATAGATAATAATACCAAAATAAGTTATTTCTTTATATTTTTAAACAAAAACAAAGGTCAAAGGTTCGTATAATATATCTCCATGTTTTAACTGTTTAATGGACATCATTATCCATCCTATAAAATTTAATGCAATGAATATAAACCAACGTGTGACCAATTTTTCTGATGGTATATGTGTTACTCCTGTATTACAAGAATAACAATATACTGTATTCCTGTTCGTACATCACGCTTATTACATAGTGTAATGGTGTCTACACTGATTCAAAAAATTTTAATCCTCGAGCATTGAATCATTTTATTTTAAATCCATTCATAGAAAATCCTTTACGATTCACCTATCCTTAATTCAGATATCACAAATTCAAAGGAATTCTGGTCCTCGGCTTTCATAGTTAATGCTTCAGAATTGAATAATCTAGCTTTGGAAACGATATATTTTTAAAAGACAATCGTAACTAAGATCTAGAATAGTAATTAAAAGATAATTGACAGCGAAGAGGAAAGCAATAATAAATATTCCGAGCACATTTCTATAATGTCATTTAATCTTTACTGAAGCGACAAAACTTCTCGTCAACAATTTCACTATAATCCTCGTTAAAATTTTATATTCCTTATACTTTAAATCTTAAATTAACGGATAAAAGGAAGGAAGATAGAGTTTATATCTAAATATACAGAGCACCTTTTGTGCTCTAATTGTGAGTAAATATAGAGTATTTATGTAACAGAATGAATTAGCATAAAAATATTTTTAAGAAATTTAGATTAATTTAAATTTGTAACGTTTCAGATTGGCTAAAATCAAAATAATTTGAAAATAAATTAAATTTAAAGTTGACATTTAGCTGAGCAGAATATTTTTCTAATTTTAAAAGGAAAATTTAAGGGAAAATAATGGCTTTTACGGATCAAAAATTTTCTAAAGTAACAAAAACTAAATTACCAAATTAATTACCAAAATTATGTTACCAAACGAATATATTAATTGTTAAATTGTTGATTGAATATTAGCAAGCATAAAAACCATTTCATGTTACTAAAAGTATAGATGTTTAGTTTCATTTTAAAATTAATGTTTAATTAACATAAAAATAAACCAAATTATGGTACCAAAAAATACACGTTTCAATTAAATCGTTGTTTGTACACTGAGAAAAAAAGTATGATCGAAACTACATTTACCGTGTTTGGGACACTAAAAAGCTCGGTAACTTTTGCTGAGCCACTTTGGTAATGGTTTTGGTCACAATAAAATATGGTTTTATAATGTGTGATAAAATCTGGTGAATACGACGTAAAATTTGGTAATATACCACAGTGCAATATTTTATTAACTAAGAACAAATGCGTAATATCATTTTTTCAGGTAAATTTGTTTTCCTGTTTTGAAATTTTCACTAAATACGTGGTGATAAGAACTATAATTTTGGAAACCAGAGTTTCTCGAACGAAATTAATGGTTTAAATTAAAATAATTATTACTGAGACTTTTCTGTGTTTCGAAAATCAATTTAAGAAAAATGGACTAACATAATAATAGAAATGTCGCGGTAGTTCCCGTAAAAAGTTTTTTTTTCTCACCAAATCTCAAAATTATTTACAATATTTTATAACAAATAGCGTTGAAAACTATGAAAAAATGTTTTCTACATCATTTTATAAAATTCTATATAAAATGTTGCCAGAAACAGTTAATCTTGTCTTGTTGTTGCTGAAAATTGTGATGAATTTGAAAATGTGGCGTTTTATTAATTTTTTTTCTGATTAGCATTTCCATCAGTTAACAAATATTTTAACGAATTTCGAAACATTTTGAGAATAATAACGATTTTCTAATCAGAGCATAGCAACATACATTCGATATTTTTATTTTTTGATTTATTATTAATTTTTAATCGAATATAAAATTGTCAGCCATTTTAGAGGTTCCCGGAAATTTTTTCCTTCAGTTTTCATACTTAATACTTTTGCTTTCTTTTTAAGGGGTTGATTTTGCGCTAGAAAAACTGATTTATTTGTACTCGCTGTTTATAATTATTTTATCTAATCCTTTAATTGAAAGGTATAAGAAATTATTAACACGGTATTTTTATTTTCTGTTTTCTTTCTTAAAATTAAATTATTGCGTGTTTCATATCTGAAATGACTCAACTGCAGATATTTTTCTAAATAATAATTAACATATTTCCGATATTTCTGCAACACCTAATGGAAATCTGTTCCCAAGTACCATGTTTTTAACTCCCCTTTTCCTTCTTCAAGGGAAAAGATAACTATTGGAAGTTAATACTTCTTCTTCGTGTTACTTTACATTTCTTTGTGGCCTTTAAGAAGATAGCAAAGAAGATGATATAGCTTTAATATCGATAGGCTGAAGTAGTTATTGATTAGGTTATTCGATAAAACAATTTCGCAAATACGTGCCCTCGTTTATCTCGGGAAAACAAGATGAAAGAAAAATTATTATGTAGAAACTTATTTTTGTATTTTATCATTTAATTCATCATTTAACAGCTAGATGTCTCACTTTTAATTTTATTTCAATCCCCCAACTGGCGTTTGTTGTCTATCAATACATCATGAAATAGCGAAATTTTTCAAACATCATTGCACCGAAATTTTTAAAATTATTAATTATTAAAATGATAGAGCACTCGCCTTTCAGCAAGGTGAATCATATTCGAAGATGGTTTGTCAATTCGAATTCTACACCCGTTTCGCACCGACAACAATGCTGGCGTAAATTATCCTCTGTGCTAGAGAGATCATGGGTTCTAATTCCCTTGCTGTCAGGCTAACCGTGGAATGTTTTCGTTTTTTTCCTCTCCATGTAACGAAAATGGGGATTAATTCCATCAAAATGTCCTCCGAGAAGGCTAGTTTGCCCCAATGCTTGATCCAGGATTCCCTTGTTTCCTGGGTATGGTTAAAAATTGCAGGGTTACAGACTTAATATTTGAAAAATTCAGAATTGAGTCAGTTGTTCAATAATGGTTAAAAAATAAAATATGGTATGTCATAATATATTCATATAAATATGGTACGTGCCTTCCCTTACGATGAATATTGATTATGATCCTACCGTGAGTATTGACAATTTTATATTTAAGAAGTTTTATATTATTCATAGATATAAAAATTATAAATTAAAATGCATTAAAATAATACTTTTTATAATACATTTCAAAAATTCATTAAATACATTAAAAAATTAAGTTAATTGAATGTTAATAATTAAATATCACGCAGTTCCGCTACTGACCTATAGTACTATAATTAAGTGAAGACAACTTTTAAATTACAAATAATATGTTTATGGCATTTTACAGTATACCAAAGTAACACTTCTTTTTAATGTAAAAATATAGGTATCTTTAAATCCAGATTTTCTACAAAATCGATGAGGCATTTAGAGTTTAATTAGATCAAGTCTGTGGCCTATATTTTTTATACATAGTCTTGAAAATGGACGCATGTTTTCATGCTTTTAAAATATGTCATGTCAACTGTTAATTCCAATTTGTATATTTTTGAAGCGAATGAAGTGTTTATTCAAGTAAAGAGCTTCTTGTTAAAACTATAAAAAAACCAAATGCTTGTATCTGCAATACTAAAAAAAGTCATTACTTCGACTAATATATATATATATATATATATATATATATATATATATATATATATATATATATATATATATATATATATATATATATATATATATATATATATATATATATATATATATATATATATATATATATATATATATATATATATATATATATATACATACATACATATATATATATATACATATATATATATATATATATATATATATATATATATATATATATATATATATGTATATATATATATATATATATATATATATATATATATATATATATATATATATATATATATATATATATATATATATATATATATATATATATATATATATATATATATATATATATATTAGTCGATATAGTTGCGTACAAAAGTTTTTTAATTCCTTTCAAAAGTTCTAGTGATAAACCGAAATACGCAAAAATTAAAATTAGCATTAAGAGCTCTCTACATTTATCCCCTCTTTCGCAATAAATTCAAGATGGCATCTAAATCTTTATTCAAGAGAGACTTAGATATTAAACCGAAACAAAGCTCTTATGACAGTTAAAAGATAAGTCAGAAACTTTTACAACCTTAGAAAACTCAAATATTTATATAGAATCTAAAAACTACAAAATAATTTCCAGATTAACTCTAATTATTTCATTATAAACTCCTTTTTTTTAAATAGATACGGAAAACCGCCAATTTGCTTTAATGATTGGAAGAAATATGAATGGAGCTTTCATTCTACAGTAAATGAGTAAGAAACTCATTAAATTCGAAAACACCGTTATTACATTAATCCATTAGTATTTATCGTTGCCATATAAAATCTTAAATTGTTATATATGTTTTTAGTTCATGTTAAAAGGACATCCTACAAACTTAAGTACATTTTATAGTTAAAGAAATATCAACTATTTTTAATAGTTATTTATTCAGTACCCAGCCTTAGTCATTAAATTTCTCTTTTAAATCCAGTTTTAGCACCCTAGTGGGTAATAAAGCGTTTCAGTGATGGAAGATAATACTTTCAAACGACTTCAACCGTAAAGCTTAGAGTTTATGACTACTTATCGTGCTTGAAAATGGACTTTTCAACCTTCTAAGCAAACAGGTTTGAATTTCATTATTAAATGCGTTATCACCAAGCTCTAAATGCTAAGTCCCAATACATTCAAATATGTTCAAAAATCATAATTAAAATAGTACTGTTGCTTAAAACATACTGTTTAAGATTTTTAAAGTTTTGTAAAGTTTTACTAATTATTTGACATAAAACGTATAAAATAATAATAAATGATAATCGTTTAGACTTCATAATTACTTTCATTATCGCCACCTACTAAATAATAAGACTTCGCAAAAAACCCTGTAAACTTTAATTGAAAATAGAGATGTTTATTTAAAAAATTCTGTTTAAATTTTTAAAGAGGTTTTTGCAATTGTTATAATAATGTTATAATAATGAATTATATTGGTTCAGATTTCATTATTACGTTCTTTATCACCAAACTCTTCGAGTCAGGTCCTAATTCATTGAAAATTTTGAAATCTTTAATTGAAAACTTACATGTTGATTTAAAAATACTTTTTAAATTTTTAAATTGCTTGTGTAATTTTTTAAAAAAAATTATTTTATTGAATTTTTGGAGAAAAAAATTATAAAATCTATAATGCAATTACAATAAATTTTTTATCGATAAATAAATAAATCCTGAAAATTATTCTGGTTATTTATTTGTAATTTTCTTTTACGTGAGATTTCCTAAAAGATAAATGGAAAATATATACCACAAATTTGAGACTTAGAGGGGAATTCGTAAGCAGAATTTTTTAGATTTCATTTTTGCTCGTATTATCACTTATCTCTAAATGTTATCTTTAAAAATACTCTTTTAATTTCTAATTTTGTTAGAAATTAACTTTATTACAAATATTTTGATAATTTGAATAAACATTTCAAAATAAATCATGCACTTAGTTTGATTTTTTGTAATTAAATTTAAATTATTATTTTGAGTTTAAAATTTCAAAATACGCTTTTATAGGCAAATTAATTTTTGCTTTAAAAGACATTAAAACTACCATAATCTATATCAGTATTTCTCAATCCTTTTGATATTAAGAATTGGAGAAAGAAAGACACGAAATTACTTTGCGAACCCTTACAAAAAGCTGTTTAGAAAACAAAATTAGGAAAAAAAATTTCTACCCTGTCTGTTAATCTGTTTCTATAGAGAAGCCATGTACATACAAACTTTTACTAGAAAAACAAACTAAACCATTATATTAATTAGATGGAAAACAGGGCAAAACTTAGTCAGTAATACAACAATTACTTTTATAGTAATTTGTTTTAAATATATGTTTTTGAGTCAGAAGGTGTGTTATATTTTTCGATTTATATGCATATTACTTTTGATTTCTTGACCCCAGACCCCATGGAAACGCTACTCTCAAGTTGATAAATACTGGTTTACAGTTATCTCATGAAATGTAATAATCAAAAAATATTTTTTTTTTTTTAATTTTAATTATTTAGAAGATATTATCTTTATTACTCAACTCTAATTTACTATATGAGGGATAATTTATTTATTTATGAACAATAAAAGTGAAGTTTTTCCGCAGATGTTGGACAAGGAAGTACACTGTAAAAGTTTTAGCTTATCTCAATGCCAAAAAATGTAAGCTACTTTATGAGAAAACAGTGTGTTGAGACACCATACCTGTGCAAAGTAGCCGCCACCATTTTTCTTATTCTGTAACAATGAAATTCAAAGCTACAGTTAGATATGATACACATAATACGCTATTGAGTCAGTAAATTTATTTTTGCGATACAATAGAAAGAAATAATCATTAATTTAAGATATATATGATCATCCTCATGGTTGGCCAGCTAGCCCAATGTAGGCCAATGCCTTCCTCTAAAGATTTCTCCCCGACGACTTCCGATATATCTTTGATCTCCAATTCTTTTCACCAATTGCAAGAAAATCAGACTCCACTAAATCAGCGCATCTCAACCGTGGCTTTCCCTGCTTTCTTGTACCAGTAGGTCTAAAAAGCAATTGCTTTTTATTATAATGTCGTCAAACATTCGAATTACGTGGACCTTCCTATTTTTTATGCATTTAATAATATTAGGTTGTTTATAAATCTTGTACAGTTCAAAGTTGAATATCCTTCTCCAGTCATTGTTTTCATTTACATTACCAAGTATACTCCGAAAAATTTTTCTCTCAAATATTGCGATACAATTTTCCTCCAGTTTTTCAATGTCTAGTTTCAGAAACGTATGTCAAGACTGGCCTGACAAGAGTTTTGTAAATTAAGAACTTTGTTTTTCTAGAAAGAAACCTACATTTTGCTTAAGATACATCTATACGATATTTCTTAAAATAAAATTTTTGCTAATAAAACATACACAGACAGAACATTAATTAAAACTAGGCTTAATATAACGGAAGCTGATAGAAATTACGTTCTGTAAGTTTGTTTAATACAATTAACAAATTTGCTTGGAATTTTTTATTAGAACTCAATTATCTTTATTACACAACTAAAAACAAGTCTGCATTTTTGTAACAGTTTCTATGTTTCTGTGATATGTTTAGGTGTTGGGTGAAAACAGATATTCACTTTCTGTCTGTTTGATTGTAAACAAAGGACGTTGTCGTCTAACAGTTTACAAACCTACACCGAAATGGACAAAAATAGTGTATGAATGGAGTAAATGCATCTAATCTTGCTTTTATCTTTATCAATTATTGGAATTAAGACTTAACTACACCATTCAAAGTGCTTATGTACACAGGATAAAGTATTGTATTAACTTTAAATAAACTGTTCATTCACACAATTTCCGGATTTCAGCACCAGATTCGATAGGTCTTTTTACCACTGGATTTAGAGTTCAGCGAGAAATTGAATTTGGCAATGAACTGAAGATAAACACTTCTGGTATTAATCTGCCTACATATCTTCAGTTAAAATTTGAGAATATTAGCTTTTTATTCATTTATCAAGTATTCTATTACAATATGTTTTCGTTGCAAACCTGAAAATTAACTAATATAAAATAGTAAGTAATTTTAAAAACATTAGTCATGAATTTTAAAAATTAAAATTTTGTTCAAGCGAAAAACACAGAACTCACTTTTTTTTTGAGTAAATATGTATATTTAAGAATATCAGCTCAAAGAATTAGTAATTGGGATGAATCCATTTGTCTATTAAAATTACATGGTGATAGTTGTTAAACTTAAAATGAGATATTAAAAACTTTTTTTTTGCTTCTAAGTTCTGTTCTTATTCTTATTATTTAAATCATAAGAAAAATTTAACAGACATTTTAAATTATCCTCACCAATCCAATGCTATCAATAAAAAATGAACACATATCTTATAATTATTTTTACTGCTCAAGTAGTTTTTAAAAACACGTGAATCTCACACAATTCACTGTCTGGGAGAAAATCGTAATGAATCTAAAATGGATCTTAAAGTAGGACAATATCTTTTAATGGAATTCAAAGAAAAGAAACACAGTGTAAAGTTGTTTCTAAAACTAATTTTCCCGAATTGCACAAAATTTAATATTTAATTTGAATCACGTCTTTTGCTTACGGCACGTTTTCTCAATTTGTGAAGTTAAATTTACGTCGAAACAAAAGTTCCAATTCTGCTTAATAAGGTGATTTCCATGAAAATGTTTGAGAAAAATATGTACTCCAAACCTGAGGCTTAAAATTTGTAACTTTGAAGATGAAGCTTTGTAGAATTTTTAATCAATTTCGATAAAATTTGTATGTTTGTATTTCTAATTTTCATTTATTTTTCAGCAAACGAATATTCGCAACGGACAGAACTGTCTCTGATAATCCTTCTACATAATTATTCTAATTGAACCGTTTTGAACTTTAGTTAACCATTTTCATGAGGATCAATTGATTTTTTTCTTGGAACTTCAACTGTTAGTAATTAATGGGTTCTTTTAAATGCACTTTGGTATTTTGCGGATGTTTTTTACATAAAAAAAACATACATCAATTCTCACAAAACGTAATTAAAATTTTATAAATTTTAAATATAGAAGATATTATTAAGTAGAAAAATATTACAAAATTCTAAACAAATTATTAAAATTGAAAAAAAAAGTAAAAAGTCAATGCTTAATGCAGGGAATATTAGAAAGGAAGAAATAAAAATCAGTAGAATAGCATACTGTACTTTTTATCAAACAAAATTTGTAAATAGACAGACCTACTTCCAATAATCCTTTTAAATAAAATATTTTGAGTTTTAGTCAACTATTTTCAAAATAATAAATTATTTTCTTTCATAGAATTTCTAGGAACATAAATTATATTTTAATGTGTTATTTTTAACACACTTTGAAATCTTTCAAATCTTTTTTTTCTCTCGTTAAAACGCTTAAAAAAATGTCAATTCTTCTAAAAACATTATTAAAATTGTGTTAATTTTCGATGCAGTGGATATTAGTAAGCAGTAAATAATGATGTAATCTTTCTTCATACAAAAATTCTAAATGTTACTGAGATTATTAAAATTAATAAACAGAACATATTTAATCCTCAATGTAATGGGTATTAGTAAATAAAAATGTATAATGTAGTATTTTGCCAAAAAGATTTAATGGGCATTAACTATCCTCTATAATCTTCAGCGATAATTTTATTAAATTATTAAAATAAATCTACTTAATTCTACTTACTTCAGAGCATTAGTTTCATGTATTTCTTTATATTGTTCAATGGCAAAGTGCCACATAGGAAAGACAATTCAGAACTAATTTGTCCAAGAATATGGAAGGCTAATCATTTAATTATAATTAATTAATATATTCATTAATTTTTTTCAAGGAATTTTAGGTATTCACAGTTAATATATACAAAACGATTTTACCACATTGACAGAAAAAGTAATGTCAAAACTGTTAGAATATGGTAAAATTTACTGTGATTCCGGCTCAGCAGAAAAACCAAATATCGCAATGATTTTTACCGAAGCAATTTGGTAAGGATTTTTCTAAATTTAACAACTGAATATGGTTTTATAATATGGTAAAAAATTTGGTGACTGGAGTAAATTAATAACTTCGTCCTGATACTTAGAAGCATCCGTGAACCACTACCACGGATCATTAAATTATTTTCATTTTTCTTACTGTGGTGTATTTCCCAAGGGTGATGATGATGATGATGATAATTACTGTAGGGCATTTTTGGAGCTCTTTGCTTGATTGTGCTTATAGCTCGCTTATTGTTGATTGAAAGATGGGATGAAAATTTTATAAGATGAATATCTTTAAGGATTACTGATTGTAGTCTGTTGTTGTCAGAAGTGTCAATCAGAGATGCAAAGGGCAGAGCTCCGACGCCGAGGGTTTTGTTCAAGGGTTGACTTCCCATAGACAAGAGATAAACCGGGAGCTGAGAGAAGTCACTAAAAATAAATATTGAGACATTTTTAGTAGATGTGTGGTCATAAGAACTATGTATATTTTGGAAACCAGAATTACCAGTTAATTACCATATTATCATATTATTTTGATCATATTGAACAGAATTAAGGTTTTATTAAACAGAACTAAGGTTTTATTAAACAGAATCAAGGTTTTATTGAACAGTTTTTTTTTCTTACCAAAAATGTCATTACCATACAGTACGGTCAGTTTCCCAGAATTTTTTTTTTGCCGTGCACCATTTAAGCTTTTTGTATTACGCATTGTTATATTTATCATTAAAAAAAACTATTTTAATTTAATTGAATTAAGTTACTTTAAAACGTTTAAAATATTAAAAAAAAATTTCTGTAGTATGAAAACTAAATTTAAATGTTTATTGCTGTTACTGATTGCTCATTTTATGTTTGAGAAATAAATTGAACATAAAGACACAAATATGCAGCTCGAAAATTATAAATACTTATAAAAAATTTTTCATATGTATTCTAAAAAAGTATTATATGCTCCTTGTAATATCAATATAGTCCATTCAGTATTCAAGAAATAACAACTATATTAAGCTTAAAACAATAAATAATTTTTTCCTTTAAAACACTCAAAAATCTTACTCTAATTTAAAACAAAAAACGCATATTTGATTCAAAAAAAATTAATACATTTTATAATTCTACAACTATTATTTTCTTAAATGACATGAAATAACATTTGTAGTTTTTTTTTTTAATTATGGAATAAATAGTTTTAAATAGAAAAGAATTTTACATAATTAATTTTGCTACGTAAATAACTGCACATAGAGGTAGGAATAAAAATAGGAACTTAAATAGTGATAAAATAAAAATATAATGAATTTATAATTATAATTATAATTATTCCAATAAAAGACGATATTATAAACAAATTGGAATTAAATTTAAAAAAGGTAAATAAAACTAATAAATCATTTAAAGTATTTGAATAAAACATTTCAAAGAAAGAAGTATTTAAATTATTTGGATAAAACATTTTAAAGAAAAAAATGCATCTTTCTAACATAAATTTAAAACCACAGAAAAAGAAACGGTACGAAAGAAATTGAAAGCGATCGAAATGTAATAGTCAAAAAATGCGAAATCCAAGCGATCATTTTTCAAAAGCATGTTGACAAAATAATTGTCTAGAAAAAGATTTCAGCTAGAAATGCAGTCGAAACAATGACTAAAAAGAAAAAGTTTTCAGTTTCCTGTTTTTATAACATGATGTATCAAATTTACCATTCCGTACAAAACACTTTTGCTACTTAAAGAAGAAAACAAAATACAAACTTTCTTTAAAGAAATAAGATAAAAAATAAGATAAAATATATAAACTAAGTAGAAAGTAAACTAAATTGTTTTCTCATTTTATAGATATTTTGAAGCAATGGATATTTTATAGTTTATAGAGAGTTCTATGAAAACATCCCATAGCGACCACTATCAGGAAATTCCGATATGTAGTGGGTCTAGACTAGTAGTATCACCAATAATTAATTTAAATTGCTGATTAGGCGCAATTTTCTTTTATTTTATTTTATAGCCGTCGTTGAACAGCCGACCCAGTTTTTGGTTTATGACTGCTAGTGTTTAACTTCGTAGTTTTGCAATTTTGAACCCACTCCAGAAGACTCATTGATGAAGCATTGAGAGATATTTGCTCTCGTGAGGACATTTTGATGAAACTTACCCACATTTGCGTTACACTGAGAGAAAAATTATGAAAACCTCCCTTGGTTAGCCTGATGGCAAGGGGACTATAATCCATTATCCGTCTACCACTGAGGATATTTAACGTTAGCACAGTGGTCAGTGCAACTGGGTGTGGAATTCGAATCGACCAGTCATCAATGAAATGTGAACCCGGTTCACCTCATTGGAAGGCGAGCGCTCTATACCCTGAGCCACCGGCTCCAAGCACTTGATCTGTATTATTTTAATCTGGCGAGCTATCTTCTTTAATAAAATCTTCATTTTCATTTTGAAAAATCTTTGAACCAAAATGCAAAAGTATGTTGAATAAATTTAGGGTACTCTTTACTGACTGATCCAAATATGTAACAATTAGGGTTTCATATTTCAGATCTGTTTACAATGCAAATTGTGCGTATTGGTTTCCCCGCATTAAAATTATATATATATATATATATATATATACATACATACATACATACATATATATATATATATATATATATATATATATATATATATATATATATATATATATATATATATATATATATATATATATATATAAGCAAAGTTTGATACTTTATATAACTAAACATTAAAAACTGAAAATATTAAATAAAACTATAATCAATTTTGTTAATTTGACAAATGTATCAAATTAATTTGACAAATTAATTTGATACATTTGTTAAATTTGACAAATACATACACGTTTTATTGATAAAATTATCTTTGAATCTTTTGCCATTTAAGGCTGTCGTAAATGTTATCTAAGCCAAGAACAGAAAAGTCAAGTAAACAAACAATCAATCAGTCAACTGAGTTGACAGTCGTTAATCGATCTTTGCCAAACATTTGGAATTCCAACCACATTACGAAACTTCTGAAATGTGGCATCTGTAGAAGATAGGGAATTCGTTTTGATGTCAATTCTCTGATAATTATTTTTGTTCCTAATGGTTAAAAGTGATAAATGATGTTTAGATTGACTACTTCATTTATTGATTTAGACAACTCTTAAAAATGATCTATATTCAAGTTCATAATTCCAATAATAGATCTACCGGTTGTAACTGAAATAATATGACCTTAAACAACGACAAAAAAAAATTTAGTTGCAAAGTTTAATACTACATTTCTCACTTCTACCAATGGAAATAATAACTTTTTATCGATCAAAATATGCAATGTATCTATTTAAATAGATATATTCCATGTATACATAATACCTGTATCTATGTATCTATCGATAAATGCAATACATCTAGCTAACTATTGATCTACACATTTAATGTATTTAGCTCTCTATCTCAGCACGTAATCTACCTCTCTCTATCTTAACATATAATTAATTTAAATAACTATACAAAAAATGTATCTATAGATACATAAAAAAAAAATTTTTAGTGAAGTTAGTGAACGGAATATGTTGAATTCCGTTGCAGTTAGTAATAAAAGACCGAAAATAAAAACGACATTTAAATCTCAATCGTGAATCCCATTGGACACAAATGGTCCTAGAAACATATTTTGTATGCATCCTTTTATCAGCGCATGTAACTAAATTTCGTTTGCTAACGTAACAAAAACGCAGAGTTGTTCACTTTTCAGTAACTAAAATACTTAATATATGCTTTTTTTTAAATATATATATATATAATTAAAAACAATTAATTAAAATTAGAACATTTAATAAGGAAAAGAAATAATCTCCTCATAGTGATCTCTAATAGCCAAACCAAATATATAGCCAAATAAATCAATATAGCCAAACCAAAATATATGAATGCAATAATGCAGAACAAGAAACACCAAAGAAGAAAAAAAAGACCGACTTGTAAACACTCTTTTTTTTTTCAATATTATATTAATTTCTTCTTAAAATAATAAATGAATAAAACATATTTTAAATATATAAGATAAACTACAATTAAAAAGCATTTTTATTTATAACTCACAATTAGTATTTTTTTTTTTCAAATTAATAAATGCTTGTAATAATTTCAGATATGGCACTATATTTTCTGATTAAATAAGACTTGTATTTGAGAATTTAAACTAAATTTTTTTATGTGTTATACAGAACATCGTTTTTCTTATATCTAGAGCAAGAAGTAAAAATTTAATTCAATATAATTCGTGTTTTTGGATATTTATATTAGAGCATTTAAATTCCAGATGAAAACTTTTTCACAACATAAAACTAGAAAATTACAAAATTGCAAACTTGTATCTGACATCTCCAATCTCAAACTTTTTATTATATACTTTCTGCTTGTGACATTTATATATATATAT
This sequence comes from Parasteatoda lunata, assembly GCA_949128135.1. Taxonomy (NCBI): domain Eukaryota; kingdom Metazoa; phylum Arthropoda; class Arachnida; order Araneae; family Theridiidae; genus Parasteatoda; species Parasteatoda lunata. The sequence goes on along the minus strand of OX421970.1, from coordinate 8,746,456 downwards.
ATATATATTTTTTTTTTTTAACGATTGTCACAGAACAGGGGTCAGATAATTAGTCGACATCGCAAGAGTCCCCGGGGCGCAAATGACTGGAGAGTTACCGACTAATCATTCTTTTTGTTTTTTTTTTTCTTTCTTGCCTGAAGGGAGGAAAAAGAAAACCGAAACCAGACGAAAAATCCGAAATGATGACTTCTTGGAAGAACTCTTGGAAAACTTAAGCTCAGAAAAATACACTAAGTTGAACTTAGTGTTCTTTGTTGTTTTTTTTCTCCACCTCACTTTCTCTATTAGCACTCAAAAGTGACAAAGGAATCTGGTGTTAAGAAATATGACTCTGCTAGTTTTTATTAAGAAAAGTGCGAGTTAGTAAGTTCTAGTTTATATTATATGTTTTTATTCTTCTCAACCAGTCATTTGAAAGAAGGAAATAGTTTGGTTTTATTTTGAGAAGAAGTTTATTAATTATAAAAAAAAAATCCGATTTATTTTAAGGAGTGTGACTAAATATTTATTTTTCGTATAATTTGATGTAACGAGGAACCGGCTATATTGAGTTAATTAATAAATGGTTAATTAAAATGCTAATAAAAGATTCCAAATACATTGAAAAATTGCCTAACTCTATCAATATAATAATAACTAGAATTTAATGATAACTTCTTTCATAAACTTCATTTCATTAACTTAGTTTCAGAAACTTCTTAAAAATCAAATTAAGTCGTTAAAAGAGTGAAAATTTCCTTTCCTTGGTCAGGATTCAATTTAATTTTTTTCAAAAATTGTCTTTAGATAAACATTAGCAAGAGAGATATTTAAATATGCATTATACGTGACTAAACACTTTATTCGCTATAAAACATATAAATAGGAAATAACATTCGACGTGTTTCAATCGAAGAAAAATATGCACTCATTTTCAAGACTTGTCAGACGTGAATGAATTCAAATGAGAGATCCATAATTCAAGTGAATTTAAATTGTGATAACATTATCACAAAAACTATGTCAAAAACCCATATCTGTGTTTCACGTTTGTTTATCACGTAAAAAAGTAAAAAATTGATCAGCCAATAACACGAATACGACAAGCCTTTTAAAACGAAAGAACGTCGGGAAAAAGTCATACTATTGGTTGAACAGAAAATAATCCCCGAAATCAAAATACATTGTGATATAACAAGATTCAAAACCGCAGCTTTCTCTTTGTACATGAAACCTCAAAGTCAATTGGAAATACAGACATGGCGAAATTTCAGCGATCAGAATAAATAAAAGACCTAATTAGTTCAGATTAGTGAGAAGAATGTGACTAATATATCGCATTCTAAATTTATACGTTTTTCCATTTGATCATTTGAGGAATTTTTATTCTTCATAAAAAATAATTTATCGCTAAGCTGTATTCTTTCGAAAAAATTAACGCAAAACATAATTAGTCATTAAGCTGTATTTTTTCGAAAAGATTTTAAAATTTAAAAGCAAAAATTGTACTACCTCATTCTAAAATTTAAAATTTAAAATTTAAAGCAATTCATAGAAACAATATACCTAAGATCTTTTGATCAAATAAGATATATCTACACCTTCAAGAAATCTCAAAATCCTCAAATGTTCAACTTTGCCCAATGTCATTATTTTTCTCGTTATTAATCGTATTTGGAAGCTGCAATGTATGCCACATTTAATATAAAAGCTTCTTTAAGTGAGATTGGCACTGCTCATTACACCCGACTAAAGCGTTCTTACGAGGGTTGTTTTTCAAGTAAGGACCGTTTGAAAATAAAAATCAAACGAAAGAAAATTTTCAAGAAGCAAAATTATTTTCAAAAGCGTTTTTTTTTTTTTTTTTTTTTTTTTTCATCACAGTTGCCAAGTTTGTTTAAACTCTTATCATACCTTACAACTAGATTTAAAATACCCTCTTCAGACAAAATTTCCACCTGCTCCATTAACCAAGAGGTCACTGCCTTTTTCACGCATTAGTCATCATTGCAGTGATTGCCACCTAAGTGATTTTTTTAAAAATCGAAGAAGATGAAAATCACTCAGTGCAAGGTTTGGGCTATAGAGGAGGGTGGTTCAAAACCTCCCAACCAAATGAATCCAATAAAGCTGGGATCAGAACTGCGGAGAGAGTCATCGTCATAAAATAGCAAAATTACATATCAACATTGTGACTGGGAATTTTGCTTCTTTAAAAATCGTAACTTTACAAGTTAATATAAGCTCTGCGAGTTAATATATGAAGTGAGACAGGTTTTTTGCCGACCAAAAACGCATCACTGACAGTATCTCGTGCGAGGTGGGTGATTTATTAAATTTGTACATTATAAAGGCACAGTACAGTTTACCTACACAGCTGCAACTAAGCACAGTTGCTTCAAAGGAATGACGAGACACGACGCAAACACTCGTTGCGTCACTTATTAGTGCGCACAACAAAACAGTTAAAAACAATCCTCGTATTATCTGAAATATGAATTTATTGCGTCACATAAATCAATCAAAAAACATAAACTTGACAATTTTACTTCACATGTGTATTTTAAATGAATTAATATGTCTCCTTAATCAGCTTATATAAAAATCAAAATTAATAATATAAATTTATTTTACGAACTACATTAAAAAATAAGGATTCTTTCTTAATTTCTATACAAATTTCTCCCAATTTTTACATGTAAAAGTTAAAAAAGGAGGATTTATATGATTACAAAACACATTGCATTGCTATACAAACCCACTATATATATGAAATATATTTTTTGACTTTTTGCACTCTTAATATCTAACACACACATTTCGCATACTACTTCAAATACTAAAAAAATGTCACGATATTCCAAACTCTCCCTTTTCTAAATTATGCTATCTCTTTTATCTACAGAGTTCAGGATTCTTTTTTTTTTCAGTTATCGGCAAAATATCCAGTTGCAAAACTGTTTTTATAATAAAAAAAACCCAATACACCTTGTTTTTAAAGATCAATATTTTCAGAAAGCAATTTTCTTGAGAATCTGTAGAATACGATAGATGGAACAAATCTTAGAAAGTTCAGATATGCTGTTATTTCAAACTGAAAGAAAAACAATGCATTCAGTAGCAGGTATTTGAAAACTACTACTATAAAATCTCCTCATGTCTGTTATTGACATAACATCTGCAAAAATAAAGGCACTAACATAAAATAGGATTGAAAAGAGAACCCGAAAACTATGAAAGTTTGAAAAATATAATCAATACATTATCTTGAATGGAATATTGAAGGGAAATACAGGATATATGTATTTCATTCAGGCTTAGAAATCAACTATACTGAACTTTTTTTTCTAAATTCAGAATTATATTTTAATGCCTTTAGTGATTTTCTTTTAATTTAATAATCAATTTTATTTTATATATGAAGTATTGAAAAAATTGCTTCCAAAATTAAAACTTCATGGAAAATAATGAAGAAAATATCACTGCAGTCCCCACTAAAAATAATCTTAAGATTTTCTTAAGAAAATGTCATTTTCTTAAGAAATTCTTCAGAAATTCTTCAGAAATCTGAAGAATTTCTTAAGATTTAACTCTATCTCCAAAATATCTTAAGAATTTTTGCAAACATTTTGAATATCTCTAAGGTTAAGTTTGTCTTAGTAAATTCTTAAGAAAATCTTAAGACAGATTCCAGAGTTAATGTTACGATTCTTTAAAATATCTTAAGAATTTTTGCAGACATTTTATTGAAATTTTGAATATCTTTAGGGTGAATTAAGTTTGAACAAAGATTTCTTAAAAAAAACTTTCAATTCACACAAAATTTGTCTTGTGATTGTATCGATAACGATCAGATCTTAGTTTCTGTTTAATTCTGTGAGAATTTCAATAATTCTCTAATTAAAGTGTATATTTTAAAGGTTTTCTGCTTTTTTTTCGTTCTTTCATGAAACATACAAAATATTAATTGAGATTGAAGAGAAAATGTTTTATTTAAATTCTATTTTAAATGTTTCATTTTACTGCTTTTATGAAACATCAACTGGTATATACGGAATTCAATATACCAATCAGATCAATTTTTATCAATCAAAAACTCTCACGTTACTAAAATTTAAATGATTCGAAATTTTTCTAAGTTGAATGTATAACCAATTCACTCTCCTAGATTCGAATTTTAAGTTAATATGATATACCTGATTAAGAAAAAGATCGCATATTAACAGTAGTTATTACTTTTATCTTTTCATGAATTGATGCAAAAGTTACGTGTAGCATTCACATTAACAAGGCAAGTTTAATTTTACGAATTTTTAAAATTTGTGTTCCTTAATTTCGTTTTTAAGTACATATGTTAGGTATATCTTTACTCACTAAAGCTGCATGAACCGTTTTCGTTCACAAATGCTCTAAGCTTACAGTTTAATTCATTTACTGAAAATTAACAAGTCTTTAATCAAAGAAAAAGCCACCTGAAAAGAACTTTTTTTGTTTGTACAACTGACTCAGCCTTGCTTCCGTTTCCTCTCCTCTCCCCTCTTCGCCACCGTTTGAAGGAACTTGTTTACAATTGAAAGCATGTTAATGCAACTAGTGTGCGTGTGTGATGTTACAAATGCTTGAATTTGGTAAGTTTAAAACTTATGCTTATATCTTATTTTTTTTATTTATTAATAATTGACGATAGCGTCTTTCTTATTAATACATCTCCATTTATTGAGGAATTATAACTGCTTGCTACAAATTGTACAAAAATGTTTAAGCGAGGAAGCTAACCCTAGTTATGATGTACACAAATTTCTGTTGTAGTTGTATCATTCATGTTTTAATCATTATAATATTAAAGAATCATTACAATATCATAGAAATTCTCAGATTGAACAATTTAAAAATCAACGAAGGATGTTTTCGAACTTTTATTATAATTATGAAAAGTATACTTTTATTCACTAGCTATTTTAAAAGCAATATACATTTGGATATACATATTATAATTGTTATTAAACTGCTACTAAACTTACAGTTGATATAAGCCTGAAGAAAAAAAACAAGATTATGCATTATGGTGTGAGCATGAAAAAAAAAACATTGTTCTAATGATTTATAGATTTTTAATTTTTAATTAGTTATTATTAATTTGGTATAAGTAAATGTTTTATTCTAACATCACAGCTTTAAGTTTGAAATTTCTACTTTGTTCTGAATTTATGCCTCAGAATAAATTACATGGGATATATAATTATTTACGACTGAAAACTTTTCTTTAAAAAATTGTAAGATTTCAAAGTAAAATTTAATTTATTTGATTTTGAAGAAAGGTTAGTAGCTTGCTCCAAGGTGTTCTTGTGGCACAGCTGGTTAAAATGTGCTTATACACTGCTTATTGGAGAACTGGGGTAATGAGTTTGATCCTGGCAATGGACAAAACAACTAACGTGCATACGTAGCAAGGAGCACATAAACTCTGCCACGGCTGAAAGTTCTCTCATTGGTTATCGTGCGGAAGTTTGAAAAGAGCTAGCTCAAGCAGAGTCCACTTTATCTGACCAGTCTCAAAATTACATGGCATTCCAACCATAGCCGTTAAAAAATAAAGCCCTAGAAATGGGATGTTTGGTCATGGTTGAGTGATGGCGGTGATGAGTACCTTGCTCTATGTTTAGAATAAAATAATGAGAAGTACTTAACAGCTTGAACTGTTTAAAAATATTAAAGTATTGCTAACAAGTGCAATATAATTTACATAATTTTGTTATCAATAACTATAAATAAAAAATGAAAAAATTATTTGCATAACACTCATTGGATCACAAATGGATTAGATATACAGAATCGCTGTTGTGCCACTGGCATTTTTCAGGATAAATTCTTAATGCTTTATCAATATATACTGAATAATTTATGCAAAAAATATTTGGTACTTCATATTCAATGCTCAACACTTTATACACCATGTTTTCCTGCCACGAAAAAGCTACCTAGTAAAACTTTCTAATTTAGCGTCAGTGATAATAATTTTTTAGAAACCTTTATTTATTTCATTGTTATTGCTACCTTACCTGTGTTACTTAGCATAACATTATCAAAAAACTTTTATTAATCTATAACTAAAGCTTTTCCTAAAGTGTAGCCAAATAATATGAAGCGAAGCAATTTTGATAACAATATTTAGAAAGAAAATATATTGATCGTAAGGTAAAGATATGTGTATAAACTTTATACAGTGAAATTAATTTATTAATTTTTTTTTGCTCTCTGAAAGGCAATTTAATGTTTGTGTCATCTAAATTCATATTATTAGTATAACTAAATGATTTATAGTTTTTTTTGTTACTTTCTGTCTTGTTTGTGTTCAAGTAAATGAAAAAAAAATTTCAATTATTAAATATTTTTATAAATAATAATTATTTTTATAAGTAGTTATTTTTATTATACATTACTTTTTTATTTGCATTTGAATTTTCTTTGTTCACTCCAATTTTGTTATGTGTTACACTTTCTTATGTATTTAAGCTTAGCTGGATACCACACTAATTTTACATGGCTTGACCGTCTGGCCAAAATGATTTTTTCAGTATATATTGCATTAAATTTCTTCAAACCATTTTAGTAATGATAATAATATAAAAAAAATTAAGAGCATTAAATATTTATTCGAATTATTTGTTTCTAATAATCTAGGCTTCGCCGTTTATCGGTGACCCCTATGGCATTCAACGTGTTAGATTAGTTCAATAATATTAAATTATCAATTATATTAAATTTAAAAATTACTTTGACTAAACCTATTCTTAATGTAATAAAATCTTCATGAATGTATTTGTGTACATTGTGTTGAAAACTTTTATCAACTTATTCAAATAAAATACTCTCATATTGATAAGTTCTGTTTTAAATTTTCTAGCTGATCTTAATGCACTCACATTTCAGTTACATGGAAAGGAAAACCACTCAAACCTGCCACAGTTAGTCTGGCGTGTAGGTAACTCAAACCCATGATTCCTCTACGACCCAGGGTATTTTAAGTCAGCACTGTGGTCAGTGAGTGTGAACGGAATGGATAATGCTTATTGACCAGCCATTGTTAAGATTTGAACCCAATTCATCTCATTGAAAGGCGAACCCTCTACTCCCTGTGTCATTGTGACACTCCTGGAAACAATAAACAAAATGACACTCCTGGAATAAAACAACTTCACAATTCTGCTGTTAACTTCCTCGACTCGATTTTACCCTCCCCTATAGAGAAATCTTCTCCACAATTGTTCGAGCGAAAGACTAAAATATAAAGAATGTGTAAGATGTACGAGGGTTGCTATTTATATTTCTGGCCTAAAAATGAAAAAACAAATATGTAGGATCGAAATTGGTTTTATTGTTTTTCAAAATATTCTCCATGATGATCAATACACTTTTGCATGCGTTTGAACCAATTTTCAAAGCACTTTTTCCAGTGCGATTGAGGTAACTCCAAAACATGCGTTTTGAATGCATCAACCGCTTCTTCGGGGGTCGAAAATCGTTGTCCGCGTGATTTATTTTTGATGTGTGGGAATAAGAAGAAGTCATTGGGTGCCAAATCAGGGCTGTACGGCGGATGACCCATCAATTCGATCTTTCGCACCGTCAGAAATGCCTTTGTTTGAGTCGATGTGTGAGAGCTCGCATTGTCATGATGAAGAATGATTCGACTGTTCTGCTTTTTTCGAATTTCTCCGATGACTTCTGGCAAACAAATGGTCGTATACGATTCAGAATTGACTGTCCTGCGTTGCTCTAATGCCACTGTTGCCACATGACCGTTAATGCCGAAGAATCAGGCAATCATTTGTTTCGATGTGCTTCTTCCTCGAACAACTTTTGTTGGCTTTGCCTCGTCTTGGAACACCCATAAAGTTGATTGCTGTTTTGTTTCCGGCACATATGCATAGATCCATGATTCGTCACCTGTGTAGATGTTATACACAGCCTTTGATGTACCTTGAACGTATTTTTCCAACATTTTCTTGCACCAATCGACACGAGCCTTTTTTTGAGCGTTTGTCAGATTATGCGGGATCCAACGCGAACAAATTTTTTTTACGCTCAAATTTTCATGCAATATTTTATTGATGCTAGTCATACTAATGTCCAAAGACACCTCTATCTCACGGTATGTCACATGACGATCTTGCTTTATCAGTTCACGCACAGCATCGATCTTTTCTGGCACAACAACGGATTTTGGATGACCTGCACGGGATTCGTCCTGGATCGAACATTGGCCTCGATTAAATTCGTTATACCAATTCTTTACAGTGCTGTAGGATGGCGCTTTATCGCTGAATAAAGAATTAAGTTCATCGAAGCACTCTTGTCTTGACAATCCACGTCGAAAATTATGAAAAATAATGGCACGAAAATGTTCACGATTCAATTCCATTTTTTGAAAGAGAAGAACTTTTCAATTTTCTGTCAACAACACAAATGAAGCTATAATGGTAAATCGTCTGCTGAATTTATGTTTAAAAATATCAAACTTTCGATTAAAATCATCTGCGGTCGCCTAGCAAAACTTACTGTTGCCAAGGCCAGAAATATAAATAGCAACCCTCGTAGATGCTGCGGGAAGGATTTGGTCAGTCCTCCAATGCAAATGCTTTGCCCATGTACCTCCCCCGGCAAAGTTTTTAACTAGAGCATTTCTTCTTCCGGATACAACGTTTAAATGTCCGTTGCTATTGCTCCGAATTATTGTGAGTGTGTGTTAACTAGTGAAAACTAAAATAAAAAAAAGTGTGTCATTTATTTATTTATTTTTTATTTATTTATTTATTTTTTATTTTTTCAAAATTAGGTAAATGTTTTCATAAAGGTCTCTGCGAAACATGTGGACTTTTTTTATAAGTGCATGCATTAAACGGGACTTACCATCTCTTCAAATAAAATGAACTTAAAGTCGTTTCACTCTGTATAGCAAGTTTACCTGAATGTTATCCCCTTTTACTATGATGGTTCATTTTCTCATTATAGTGCTAATTTTATTTAATTTTGTTTCATTTTTAACTATAAATTTTGTAAATTTGGTTTAGGCTATTCTTACTGGTTAATTACTCATTGTATTTTGTATGATTACCATTATAATTTTGCTTCTGCTGTTGTGTTTTCTTTGTTTACCTGCACTTTTTCTTTACTGACCTTTAATTATGATATTACTATATATATATATATATATATATATATATATAAATTCCAGTAAATGTTTAGTACTTGATCCTTTTTAAAGTGTAAGATGTAATAATATTCAAGTTTAAAGTTTATCAAATAAATTTAATGGTAAATCATATGTTGTTGTAACTTGGAATTTTGGGTAAATCAAAATGCTCAACACGTGCATCTTGTCGCCAATGGTTGGCGAGTTTCCATGGTAACCACCACCAAATTCACAATAGTCCTGATGTTCACGAATTGTCGATTATAGAATTTCCCTGTTCAAAACAGACAAAAGGAAGCCTCGTCCGATTCAAAATAAGAAAATGTGCGTTCCATTTGAATGATTTGATGCCTTATAAGGGAGCCAGCTACATCTAACCGAACCATCATGAGGTCTGATGAATAAAGTGAAGTTTGTTTTATAAAACTGAACCTTGTGGCCTCTATAACTCCATTTACATGCACCTGACCAGTTACGAAACCTGGAGATCCTTCTGGAACGAAGGATCAGGTAATGAATTTGAACAGTTCTTTTGTTTAATGATACGATCACCTTTTTATTAATTTAGTCTAAATTTATTTAAAAATCGTAACAATACGATATAGACGATTATCCCAATCAGAACGTAATTATCCCCCCATAAAACTTGAGCTATATGCTATTTATAGATCAGTAATGGCATTTAAACACTATTTGGCATATAAAAAGTTTTCTATCCTCACTGATTCCAAACCATTGATTCATTATAAAAAGGTAACATCCCCTGCTGATATTATAACTCGTTTGCTTCTACAACTGTCAGAATTCACATTTGAAGTTAAATATATAGCTGGTCCAAAGAATCAATTACCTGATTACTTTAGTAGAAGTGAAGACCCTGACCATTACACCCCTGCTCTCGATCCAGCATCAGAAAATGGGTTAAATTTTACCTTTTGTTGATGCTAATGCTCATGATCAAATTGTAAATTCTATTCAAAACATTGACCCTCAAAATGAAAATTCTATAGCATTTTTCTTTAATAAACATATAAAGAATCCAAATATTTCAGAAATTTTTGATATGATTAACTCACCTTCATTAATTAATGCTAAGAAAACTAAAAATTTTATTATTGATTCAGATACTAAAACATTAATGCATGTTTGTAATGATAAAAATTTATCTCAGTGTATTGTGGTACCTCAAAGTTTACAAGCCAAGGTACTAAAGATTGCTCACATTACTCATCTTGGCCTGAAAAAAACCTATGAGCTTATAACTAATAAATATTTCTGGAAAAACATGTATAGAGGCACTAAAAATTTTGTTCTTTCTTGTGATGTATGTCTACGTACTAAAAGTTATAGTATTCCCCAGCCTCCTTTTAAATCTTTGCCTATTCCTAAAGTACCCAATGAATTTATATCAATTGATATTGTTGGCCCCATCAAAAACTGTGGATATGTATTCACTATTTTAGATCACTTCTATAAATTTGTAAAATTGTACCCGTTGAACAGCTTAACGGCTGAAACTGTTTCTCAACACTTAATTGATTATATTGCTAATAATGGTAGACCTGGTATGGTGTTATCGGAATTGGGAACACAGTTCAATTGTGAAGTTTTTCATTGTGTAAATAGAGCACTTGGTATTCATGTGGCCCATACTACTCCCAAAAATCCGAAATGTAATGGTGCGACAGAAAGAATTAATCTGTCTATTAAAACATCTTTGATTACCTTAAATGAAGCAGGTGTGTCAAATAATTCTATACTTATTCATCAAAATTTATATAATGGTATTGTACATCCATCTACCAATTTCACCCCTAATCTTTTGCATTTTGGAAAAGAATTAAGCTTAATTTTTGATACCTTTGATCCTAAAATTCAATCCCAACAATTAGATAAAACCCAATATGTCAAAAATCTTTTAGATGATTTAAGTATTATATATAAACAAACTTTTGGTAATTTAGAGAAACAACAACAACGACAAAATGAAATTCAGCTTAAGAAAGCAAAACATAGGATATTTAATGTTAAGGATATTGTTTATTTACATTCTGGAAGTACTTTTAAACCTAAATTTTTAGGTCCATTTATTATAACTGAAGTTCATAATGACATCCATGTTTCAATTAAGAGATTTAATTCCCTATTTAAGATGCCTTTAAAGTTAATATTAGCCGTTTAAGGACTTGTTTACCAAGACTCCCTCATTTAGTTGTATCAAATCAAAATCCTGTTGTGAGCACTGCTCCTTATCATTACTCTTTAGACCTAGGCAAAAGTAATTTTTCTTTTCTTTCGACTTAGCTTTACCTGTGAATCATTTGTACTACCTCATTCTAAAGTGAGTATGCTGGCATACTTTCTTTCAGTTGAGTAGTTTTTTGTTGGAGAAAATACGATCGGTTTCTTCAGCTGAAAAGCCTTTGTAGTATTTATTTTTAATGATTAAACTAATGTTTGCTAGATTTAACCTTTTGATTTTTTTAATTTAATGTAATAATACTTTCTTCTAAGTGTTATTTACGTATATCAATGTTAAGCCTTTTCATCTTAACTCAATGTGGTATGTGGAACGTGTAGTAATATAAATTTTATGTTATGTTTATGGATGCTTGCAAACTGTATTTAAAAATTTAGCATGTATATGCTTGTGTGAGTAGGTAAATAGTCCACCACCCAAATTTCTAAGGTACAAAATGTTAATATACAAATTTTTAATTTAATTATTTAAGCTTTATATATGCTATAAAGCCATGTGCTAAGCATGTTGTGTTGATAATGCATGCACATTTTTCCTTTTTTTCCTTTTATATATATGTAAATATGTAAATTTATGTACAGCATTCTCTTACTTAAAATGTGTTAAAGTATTGGAGTAAGTATCGAAGTAGTGATGCTTTACTTTTTCGAAAAAGAATAGGTTCTCTTTTTGATTGATATTTCCACAAAACAATGTACAAATTATTGTACACATATTGTAAGTAGTTTTATGCAGCTTTTTACAGTATTATGTAAAGCCAAAAAATTAATGATGATGATATAAAAAATAAAAAATAAAAAGCTGAAATTTATGTGACAAGTTTAACACAATTTTGTAGATTAAGTAACAAATGTATGTACAAATAGATCAATTATTTGTGGTAACTTTGCATTTAATGATATTTTGCATTTTACTATTTGCATGTGATATGGAAATCAGGTTTTATGTATAGCCAAGAACTACACATTGTTTGTGTTTGATAATTTTGTTGCTATGCTGTGTCAACAATACTGTCTTTTGTATTTTTTGTTTTGACAGGTTCAAAGGATGTCGTTGGCTCCTCGTGGTTCCCACTCGCATTAAGTAATGGGTTTTATCGATTTTAAATTTTAACATGTGAGGTAAGTTTTTTCCTCTTCCTAAGGGGGATAGTGTGATGTTGCTACATCACACGTGCGTCAATGTTCATCTCCACAATAGTTTTTTTAGTTTTCGTTCTGTTAAACGCAATAGCATACACTAAATTTAAATTGATGAATTGATTTTTTCTTATCGATTACTCCAAACTTAACGTTAACCGTGTAGTGCTTTGCTCCCTTCCGCGTGCCTTCTTGGTGTTAGTTGAGGAAGCCGCGGTATGAGAGAAACAACGTTCTCATTTTTTTTAACTTTTAGGCTCTGGCCTTCCAGTAAATTTTTAGTACTTGATCCCTCCTAAAGTGTAAGATGTAATAATATTCAAGTTTAAAGTTTATCAAATAAATTTAAAGGTAAATCATATGTTGTTGTAACTTGGAATTTTGGGCAAATCAAAATGCTCAACACGTGCGTCTTGTCGCCAATGGTTGGTGAGTTTCCATGGTAACCACCACCAAATTCACAATAGTCCTGATGTTCACGAATCGTCGATTATTGAATTTCCCTGTTCAAAAGAGACAAAAGGAAGCTTCGTCCGATTCAAAATAAGAAAATGTGCGTTCCATTTGAATGATTTGATGCCTTATAAGGGAGCCAGCTACATCTAACCGAACCATCATGAGGTCTGATGAATAAAGTGAAGTTTGTTTTATAAAATTGAACCTTGTGGCCTCTATAACTCCATTTACATGCACCTGACCAGTTACGAAACCTGGAGATCCTTCTGGAACGAAGGATCAGGTAATAAATTTGAACAGTTCTTTTGTTTAATGATACGATCAACTTTTTATTAATTTAGTCTAAATTTATTTAAAAATCGTAACAATACGATAATATATATATATATGCATAGCCAATACTAAGGATTTCAAATTATTTGCCAGATTTTAAAATTCGTAGCCAAAGGAAAATTTTAGAAATTTCTTATGATTGATTTTTTCTGTAGTAAACTTTTAAGCATAATACAAATTTATTATAAAATAATTATTTTATAAAAATTCAAATACAAATTTAGAGTCATTTTGCTGTTGGGGAGGAGTAAATGTGCAATGAATGGGGGAGAGATCAAAAAATGCAGATGTTTTATAGTGTTTGAAGGGAGGAAATAGGTTGAGGTTTATTTTTGGCAACGTATTAGATTAGTGCAGTAATATAAAGATAAACCTGAATCGACACTATGTTCTGTGTTATTAAGTTAGAGCATACGTTATTGCCATGAAAAAATATATTTTCTGCTAAAATAATCTGCATCGTGCTTTTCGTTTGAAAACAGCTTACGCCAATACTTTCCCCAAAATAACAATTTTTTGCCAAATTTACAGTTTGATCGTATTTGGTTAGATGACAAATGCTTAGCACAGGCTATGTATGGATAAAAAATTTTATAAATCGGTATATCATTTGTGTGTGTTATAACTTAAAGCCTACGGTATAACTTTAAGATTATTCTGTCATTTTTTTCTTTCTTTAATATTGAAACTTTTTATTGCCTGAATTCTTTTCCAAACACAATAAGTTTTGGAGTAATTATATATGACAATAAGTTGGTTGCTAAGGCGTCAAATAAACTGTTCTTATCGATAACATATAACTATGCTTCCCTTCAGACACTAGGCGGCATAAGTAACAACCCTGTGGGGCGCACCAAAGTAACATAAGATTTAAAGAGAAAAAGACAAAAATTAAATTTTCTTCCTTTTTCGAACTTTGCAAGTTGTTTAATGAAGGGTAATAAGTCAGTTTATCAAAAATGCATGAGTAACCTTCAATTTACTTTGTTGATTGACGTATCTATTGCTTACAGTAAGTAATACATGATTATTTATTTAATTTTTAGATGGCTTTTGTATTTATTTCTTTTTTAATCTTTTCTTTTTTATTTAACAAGCTTTCTTCAAATGATAACTTAAAATGCAAATAATTCCTCTTATTATAACTAGATATGTAATATTAAATTCATTAGCAGGTAAGATTATACGAAGGTTGCTACTTATATTTCTAGCCTTGGCAACAGTAAGTGTTGCTAGGCGAACGCAGACGATTTTAATCGAAAGTTTGATATTTTTAAACATAAATTCAGCAGACGATTTACCATTATAGCTTCCTTTGTGTTGTTGACAGAAAATTGAAAAGTTCTTCTCTTTCAAAAAATGGAATTGAATCGTGAACATTTTCGTGCCATTATTTTTCACAACTTTCGACGTGGATTGTCAAGACAAGAGTGCTTCGATGAACTTAATTCTTTATTCAGCGATAAAGCGCCATCCTACAGCACTGTAAAAAATTGGTATAACGAGTTTAATCGTGGTCGATGTTCGATCCAAGACGAATCCCGTTCAGGTCGTCCAAAACCCTACAAAAAATGACCAATAGAAATCAATAAAAACATTTATTGATATCAATAGAATTCTATTGGTCTGTACTTGTTTCTATTGACATTTCAACTGATATCAGTAGTGTATAGGTATCAATAGATGTTGAACAGTAGAGTATTCTATTGGTCTGTACTTGTTCCTATTGACATTTCAACTGATATCAGTAGTGTATTGGTATCAATGGACATTGATCAATCGAATTTTATTGGTCTGTACTTGTTTCTATTGATATTTCAACTGATATCAGCAGTGTATTGGTATCATTAGATATTGATCAGTAGGTACTCTATTGGTTTATACTTGTCTGTATATCACACTTCAACTGATGTCTACTGTCATCAGTAGGGTACTTGTATCAATAGATGTTGATCAGTTAGGTTTTCTACTTGTTTTATCAATATATGAACTGATATCAACATATTTTTATTGACACCAGTAAAACTTAGCAATAAATATTGATCAATAGGTATTTTATTAGTCAATACCTGTTTTCATTAATACATCAACAGGTGCCTATGGAATTATTTTACATACATTTGTTTACAATCCATATTTTTCCAGAAATCTAACAGGCTTTGACCTTTTCAAATTATCTAACTTTGTTTATAATTCTTCATTATTTTATAAATTTTTAGTGTTCTTTTCTTGATTATATACTAATTTCCGATAATTAATTTCTTAGATTTTTATAAGGATTCTTAACGTATATATTAAGGGCGGTGAAAACGTACACTATCTACGTGCATTAATTAAAAAATACATTTTTTAAATTATTAAAATCATTTTATAATTTTGGAAGAAAGGAAAGTTTATGAGAAATTTTTTTTACACATTTTAATAGCTTTAAAATCTGCTTTAAGTCATTTAAATTAAAGTAATTTTATAATAAAAGTAATTTAATAATAAAACTTATTTTTATTAGTATTTTATTTATTTACTTATTTATTTTTTAATTTGCAAAATTTATTTTAATCAAAGTCATGATGACAAAAAAATATTATTAATTTTGTATCACTTTAAATTTGATTTTAAGTTGTTTTTAATTCTTATTTAATTATTATTATTATTGAATTTATACAAAACTAGAACTATGTTACTCCTAACCGAAACTAGTTAATCAATTCGCTAAATAAATTAATTAGTTTAGGTTTCAAACAACTTCGTAGCCAAAGAAATATGTTTACATAAATTAAAAATTCATATAATATCTCAAACTTTTTACCTTCAAACATGAACCTCTCCATCATAAATTTATAAATTTCAGTCCGTTTTTGAGATTTGTTTTAAATAAATTCAGATCATAAAACGAAATAAACATTTTTGAATGAAATAAATAAATTTGTTTTGTAACAATATAGTTAATTCAATCCAATTGAATCTATAAAAGCAAAAACCAGCGATTAATTCAGAAACGAAAGGGGACACGCAAAAGACGTGAATTAGCCGTTCGTTAAATTCCTCTTAGCCGTTCGTTAAATCTATATCTAGCTACATACACTCTGATGTTGGAGAATGTTCCTTTACAACGTTTTCCCCAGTTCATTCCGTTTCTCAGTCTGAAGTTGCAGCCAATCACATTGCTTCGACTTACGTTCATAATGTTTACAATTGAGCCTCATGGAAAGAATGGCGCATATGAAGGCGAGAAATTTTTTAGTAAGTGTATTTTTCTCTTTATTTCTTACTTTTATTTACATCTTTGTTAGTTACAGAAATATTAAAACGTATGATTGAGTCATATTTATATTTTAAGCAATCTAGATATGTATATCATTCTTGAATTATTACTGCATGTGCATAGGGTTACGTTTCAGACTCCATTGCACGAGAAGAAAGTATTTTTAATGTTTTTTTACCTGGATTTCTTAATGAGACGTTAATAGAAATGCTTTGTTCATATGTTATTTACATAAATTCCAGTTAATATCACCGTTATTAACAAATTAATTATTTATTTGTTGTTTGTAATATTTTTAAACTTAGCATTATATTTGAAATGTTAATCGCAAATTCGTAATTGATTGGTACAGTAGTTGAAAAATAAGTATTCATAATTGTATTTCTTATATTTAATAATCTGAAAAATTCTTTAAATGTATAAATAAGTCTATATAGTTTGGATAATTGTTTATTCTTAATTATAAAAAAATTTTTTTAAATCTTTTATTTGTTTACAGTCTGTGCGTCTCAATAGCAAATCTGTAAAATATCATTATTGTTTGAAATTTTACATCATAATTGAACTGTAATACCATAATTTTTAAATATTTTCTGCAACCTTTTAGTATCATCCTACAACTTAATACTTTTTAATTTTTATCACTATGCATGTTATTCTCATTTTGGAAGAAAATATGCTTTAATTTAATCTTATTAAAATAGTATCAAATTTCTATGGTATTATGTTTCAAGATCTTAATAATAAGATTAAATATTGAGTCTAATTTCCAGTATGCGTTGTCTGTAGGCAATGGATTTTTTTTAAATGTATGATTGAACAGTTCCCTGAATATTCGTAATATTATTTGTATACATACATATTTTGATTTTTGAAAGAATCACATATGATTAGAATTGTATGAAATCTATTCTTTGTGCATTCTGGGTCTTTGTCTAATTTATTTATACATCTGTAACAGCTAGTTTGTGAGTTTTTATAATGCATAAAAGTTAATTGAAAATTGGAGTAAATGTATTACTATATTGATTTAAATAGTATTATTATTAAAAAAAATAAGCATAATGCTTTATCAATATTCATCAAGTCATATAATCTGAAAAATCTATGCATGCTATTTGTGTAAGGGTAAAATTTATCATAATCATATGAAAAATTTAACAGAATTAAGCTTTCAGTTAATATTACTTTAATTAACTGACATTTACCATATTTTTAATTGTCTATTTATTTATTAATATAATGTAAGAAAAGTTTAATCCTTGTATAAATTCTTTACTATTTTTATTTGTTTAATAATTCTTGCTTCAAATTAATAGTTAGGAAAAAGTATACAAATGCCAAAGGTGTCTAATGGAATTAACACTGCATACTAAAATATTAACTCAATTAAATTAACACTGTAACCTCAAATTTAGCATAAAAAGATAAAGCATAATATTAAAAAATAGAGCATATAATGTTAAAAATGAGATTTTTAGAAATTGTTGTTTAGTGTACACTTTCTGCTTATTCAATTTTTTTTTTATATTAGGAGCTCTAAATAGAGGCATTGTTACTGGCTGTTATTTGGAGAAGCTTTGAAGATAATTCTACAAAGAGGTTTACATTTAAGAGAAATCTGAGGGATCCGGAGCAACTACAATTCCACCAACTATATGGTTGGATGACATCGAAAAGACTTTAAAATAGACTGTCGGAGAGTGCGTGGTTAGCACAGTTAAGGTCTGCAAGCAGTTGTGGTGTTCATGAAAAATAAAAATGCATCAAATCAAGGATGATATAATGTTAAACTATATGAATCTAGCAATCATTTGAAAAATATATTTTTGAATTCACACACAAGTATACTAAAAATGCTTGTCAGTTACTTCACGTTAGAAGAACTTCTAAAATATGACAAAATTAATATTTCATTTGATTATAAATAGATGGACATTTTTTAGGCTATCATGGTAATATTTACATAAATTTAGTAATTGTAATTCTTCTATCTTATAAGACAAAGTTTAAATTATGTCATATCCAATGTTTAAAGGTTTTAATATTTTGTTGTTGTGTGTTTTTATTTGGTATATATATTGATTATCTCTTTAAGTTCACACCAATTGTGAGAAAAAAAACTTTGAAGATTTAGGCCTATTTTATGCTTTACAAACTTGTGTCGCTATATAAATAATTCGATCTTAAGATTTGATTTTTGAAGGCGATAACTTTTTTTCCTGATTTATTTTTCAGATATTATGTGATATAGAAGATGTGAGTATAACAAAGGGAGCTTTTTAAGTAATAGAATCTTAAGAAAAAAGTAAATAGAATGACATAGTGGAATAATTCAAAACTTTTGTATATATTAGTTAATAACTAGAGTTATTTGAGCTTTTATTTGCAGCTATTATTACTACTCAACCCACTATTATGTTTTAATAATTAAAGTTAACTCTAATTTAAAGGCCAAATATATCTAAAATTAAAATGGCTTATATTTAAATTAATAATAGCAAGAAGGTACATTGGCCACAATGTAATATAACTGTTTATTTATATTTTCATTATTTATTTTTTGAAATAACTAACTATTGTTTTCCTTTAGTACTATAAGGAGTAAAACCTTAATATTTTACTAAATCTGATTCCAAAGTAAATTAACAGTGTCAAATATGAATGAATTCAAACATTATTATTGGATGCATATCAAAAATTTGTATACGTGTAATTTGAATTCTATTTTATCTTATCAATTATTTAAATAGAAATCAAAATTAATTTATTCAAATCATAATTTTATAAGATTGTTTAAATTTATATATGTATGCACTTCACATTGTCTCCTTAGTTTACATGTGAATTTGCATTTACCAAACCTTTCTTGGGTTTATTTAACGAAATTTATTATGTCGCTTCAAAAGATATGAAAAAAAATAATTAGAAATTAAAATTTGACTTGTTTATTTTAGTCAGGTTTTTGGTTATCTATAAAATAATATTTCTAATTCCCATTCAATTTTCATAAAATCTGAAAGATTCATTTGCACTTTTATAATGTTGCTGCAAATCATTTTTTGTGTAGTATTGTAGATTCAAATATTATTGACAGATATTTCTAATAATATTTTAATTTATAGTTTAAAAAAATTAATTAATTATAAAGAAAAAAAACAGGTTATTTGTTTTTATAACCCTAATGCAGACTCTATAGCATTTGATAAAGTGTGAATTGATGTCAGTATTTAATATCTCTGTATAAACCGGGTGACTTTACTTGTTTACTCAATTGTATCAATGTTTTATTTTCCCAATCAGAGCTGCTCACTAACGTTCCTGTATCAACACTGGGCACGGTATACTAGTACCAGTAGGTATACTGACTCTAGAATAATACCAGCTAATGAAACAACAGTTTAGGTCAGTGATTCTCAACCTTTTTTTTTTTTGTTGCGGCACACTTTCAACGATTTTAAAATTTGAAGGCACACAATGAAAGAAATTAGTTCAAAAGTTGTTTACTTACCTGTAATACACTGTGTTAAATAGTTTGTGATAATAATTTTAAATGCGAAATAAAATATGTACTACAAAAGCACGTTTATTAAGGGATTAATTATTTCTTTCGATTAATTTTTTATTAGTTAGTGACAGTTATTTAAATTATTATTTTTTTTTTGCTAGTTATTAATTGCTAGCTTGTTTTCTATAGTTATTAACTGTTATTTATTTTTGATTTATTGTTAACTAGTTTTTTTGCTAATTATTAATTGTTAGCTTTTTTTTTTGTTTGTTATCCATTGTTAATTTGTTTTTTTATATATTTGTGTTTTTAGTTATTCTTTGTTAATTTGTTTATTAATTGCATAGCTTACTTTAATGATTAGCTTTTATTTCTGTTTGAAAGTTAATATTTAGCTTGCTTTCCTTTGTGGTTAATAATTTTAATAGTCATTAAATTTCCTACTTATTTCAACATTTTTTTAAATTGTGTGTCAAAGACAATTTAAACACTTCCATGCTATTTTAAGATTGTCAGAGACAAGACAATCGCCGACGAAGATGGTCACACAGTTAAAGTGTGGAATAATATAATATTATATATATAAATACACTTTTCTTTAATTTAAACTTTACCCATAATAAAAAAAGCGTTATAATTTTTATTGTATCAT
The DNA here is from genome assembly GCA_949128135.1 of Parasteatoda lunata. Classification (NCBI taxonomy): domain Eukaryota; kingdom Metazoa; phylum Arthropoda; class Arachnida; order Araneae; family Theridiidae; genus Parasteatoda; species Parasteatoda lunata. The sequence continues at coordinate 8,725,671 of OX421970.1, read as the reverse complement.
TTCTAATATTTGGCGCACACAAAAGTGCCGCGGCACAGTGGTTGAGAATCACTGGTTTAGGTATTATACTAGAGCCAGTATCCTGCTAACTTGTGAAACATCTGTTCTGGTGTGATATCCAATTTTGTATCATGCCAGAGCCAATATGATACCGGCTGATGAAACACCAGCATCGGCAAATTTGATATCGGCTTTTGAATTGCCTGTTATGATTCTGAGTCCAGTATTATACTGGAATCAACTTGATACCTGATTATAAAACACCGGAATCAATTTAATTCCGGATTACAAAACACTGTTTCCGTTATGATACTGAATCCAGTATAACTGGTGTTTCATGAGCCGTTTTTTTTTTTAAATATATATATATACCAAACATTTTTTACAATAGGGTACCCTCTTGAATTCACAGTTTAAGTTTCTTATTACAGTTTTTCTTTTTTATGAAACAATAAATTATAATTTTATAAGAATTTTTATTTTAAAATTAAATTAGAGATATAAAAGGAAATTAAAGTTAACTTTAATTTAAAACTAGCATAGTGTATGTATAAAGAAGTATGTGATTTAGAATATAATTCGTTATTCCTTTCACTTAAGCAGTGTTTAACTTTAAATATTCAAAAAAAATTTAAAGTCTTTAAATAAGTATTTTTTTATATACTGTCCTGTTATATTTTATTAATTAATAGGAAATTTTCCACTGGTTGCAGCTAGTAAGAGATTTACTATGCCATGTTATATACAAAGCAGATGACCAATTCAGCTAAAACTTGCATATAAAAAAATTATAAACAATGTTGCATTTTCCTGTTTAAACTTATCTAATATGCTTACATTAATATTGTTTTCCCTAACTTAGACCAGTCTATGTTACTGATACAGACCAGTCCATTCTTCTGATGTCACTGACTCATTTCCTTGTACAGGCCAGTACATTTGACTGATATCAATGTTCCATTTCCCCGTACAGACCAGTCCATTCTACTGATATCAATGTTCCATTTCCCCGTAGAGACCAGTCCATTCTACTGATATCAGTGTTCCATTTCCCCATACAGACCAGTCCCTTCTACTGATATCAGTGTTCCATTTCCCCGTACAGACCAGTCCATTCTACTGATATCAGTGTTCCATTTCCCCGTACAGACCAGTCCATTCTACTGATATCAGTGTTCCATTTCCCCGTACAGATCAGTCCATTCTACTGATATCAGTCCATTCTACTGATTTTGACCAATACAGTGTATTGACTTACTCTACTGATATCAATATATCGTGACCAGTCCATTGCATTGATCTACTCTACTGATATCAGTGTTCCATTTCCCCGTACAGATCAATACATTTTTTTTTATTGATTTCTATTGGTCATTTTTTGCAGGGAATCCATTGTTGTGCCAGAAAGGATCGATGCTGTGCGTGAACTGATAAAGCAAGATCGTCATGTGACATACCGTGAGATAGAGGCGTCTTTGGACATTAGTATGACTAGCATCAATAAAATATTGCATGAACATTTGAGCGTAAAAAAATTTTTTCGCGTTGGATCCCGCATAATCTGACAAACGCTCAAAAAAAGGCTCGTGTCGATTGGTGGAGGAAATGTTGGAAAAATACGTTCAAGGTACATCAAAGGCTGTGTATAACATCTACACAGGTGACAAATCATAGATCTATGCATATGAGCCGGAAACAAAACAGCAATCAACTGTATGGGTCTTCCAAGACGAGGCAAAACCAACAAAAGTTGTTCGAGGAAGAAGCACATCGAAACAAATGATTGCCTGTTTCTTCGGCATTAACGGTCATGTGGCAACAGTGGCGTTAGAGCAACGCAGGGCGGTCAATTCTGAATGGTACACGACCATTTGTTTGCCAGAAGTCATCGGAGAAATTCAAAAAAAGCAGAACAGGCGAATCATTCTTCATCATGACAATGCGAGCTCTCACACATCGACTCAAACAAAGGCATTTCTGACGGAGCGAAAGATCGAACTGAAGGGTCATCCGCCGTACAGTCCTGATTTGGCAGCCAATGACTTCTTCTTATTCCCACACATCGAAAATAAATTACGTGGACAACGACCCCCGAAGAAGCGGTTGATGCATTCAAAACGCATGTTTTGGAGTTACCTCAATTGGACTGGAAAAAGTGCTTTGAAAATTGGTTCAAACGCATGCAAAAGTGTATTGATCATCATGGAGAATATTTTGAAAAACAATAAAACCAATTTCGATCCTACATATTTGTTTTTTCATTATTAGGCCAGAAATATAAATAGCAACCCTCGTACTGATCAAAGAAGACAAGTAATTGTTTAGAAAATATTTTATGTGAAGAACGAAAGAAAGATTTGACGTTTAATAAACAATAGTCTTAAAATTGGGTTCAGGCAAAAGAAGCTTAGAACTTGTGGTTTTTGAGTATATGTTTTAAATACATACAATAAACATGCTTATTCTGCGATTAGTATTTTAAAAAACATATTTTATAATTTTAATATATATTCTTAGATGTATAATTCATCCGGATAGTAAAATTTAAATTTTCTACAAACTGATCATCCGCTTTATAGATCATCCACAGATTGATTCAAATAAATCTTGCTTTTACAAAATGTAATATGTATATTTATAATAGTACCTATTGTAATGTATATTTTTAATAGTACCAAAGAAAGTAAGTAAATTCTTTTTGAAATTGTTTAAGTGAAAGATACTAAATTACAATGAAGAGCTCATGAGTTAATTTGAATAACTTGCCTTTGTACTAACACTTACTTAAATGAATCAGTCAAAGTATTTTATTCTTTGTTAATTCATGTTTATCTGGAATAATATTAAACCTATTGTTGATTTAAAAACTTATTTTGGGCAATAGATCTTGAAAAAGTGAAAGTTAATTAAATAAAAATAGCTTTTAAAGAATATAATAAATTTGACTATTATTTTTAAATTTATCTGACTCATAAGTTAAAGCTAAGAAAAATGTCTGTAAAATCTTTTTAGAATTTGAAAAAAACTTTTTTAAAGCAATTTAATATCTAAAATATGATTATGATTTATTCTCTAGAAAATCTAAAATAAAACTTTTTTTTAAATATCTTAAGTTATTTAGTCCACATAAACCTATATTTTAAAGATATCTTCAGATTATACTTTGAAGATTTTCTTCAGATTATATTTTGAAGGTTTCCTTCAGATTCTATTTTGAAGATTTTCTTCAGATTCTATTCTTAAGGATATCTTAAGTTATTTAGCCCACGTAAACCTGCATCTTAAGAATAACTTAAGTTTATATATTGAAGATTTTCTTAAGATTTTCTTCAGAAAATATTCTTAAGAAAATCTTAAGAATGAGTGGGCCAAATAACTTAATATATTCTTAAGAATTTTTTTAAAGAAATTCTTAAAATTCTTTTTAGTGGGAGTGATGCAGACTGTAGGATCGGGGATCTTTAATTTTGACGATGATTTTCGCTCAGTTTTGTTGAAGCCCCGTTTCTGATTACAGTAATATTTTTTGCTGTTTTATTATCAATGACGTCACTTTTAGATTACCACAGCTTTTCTTTACCGTTATGTGATTGGTTCTTGTCTTATTTTCATATATATTGGGTTATTTTCAAATCACCAAATATCAGAGCGGCCCGCGATTGTAATCTATTAAAGTAGAAATTTATAGAGAATCTTCATAGGAGATTCTAGAGCTTTGTTTAGGTATGGAGCGCAACGTTTCCGACTTATATTCTTTGACATCGATATTTGTAGTTAAAGCCAGTTCTGACAAAATTAAGTTCAAATATTCTTAATTGAAAAATTAGTTAAGAGAACAAATACTCCAAATAATTATTCTTAAAATTTGCTCTGACGACAATAGTTCTTAATCTTAAAGTTTGTGTAGACAACAATAACTTCCAATAAGCTAATTTTAAAATAGTTCTACCAACACTAAATTCAAACAAATCCTACTTAATTAGCTCTAAGAACTGTAAATAACAAGAATATTTTTTAAAATTAGTTTAAGCAACTATAAATCTCAACGACCGTACTTTTCTTTTATTCTGACTGTTTTGTTTTGTTCTGTTCTGTGAGAAGAATCGTATTTAAAATTAGTTTAAGCAACTATAAATCTCAATTATCCTACTTTTATTTTGTTCTGAAAGCAGTAAGTGAGAAGAAACGTGCTTAAAATTTGTAAAAGCAAATTAAAATCTTAATAACAGTACTTTTATTTTGTTCTGACAACAATAAGTGAAAAAAATCATGCATAAAACTAGTTCAGGGAACTAAAAATCTCAATAACTGTACTTTTATTTTGTTCTGACTGCAGTAAGTGCAGTTGTGCTAAGAGAAATAAATATTGAAAATCATATTTTAAATCAATCAAAGTAACAATAAGTCATAGTAGTTATAATTTAAGTTAATTCTGACAAGAAGAACCCATAATAATCGTTCTTAAATTAGTTCAGACAGCGATTACTCCCATAATCTTGCCAACAGTGACACTAAAGAAACATACAACAATAAATACCAAGAATCACACTTAAAGTTTACTCAGGCAACAATTAGTTTCATTAATTATACTTTAAATCAGTCTTATACCTACAGTAAATCAGAAGAATCATATTTTTGAAATATGTTTTGACAACAATAAGCATCGAGAATCATATTTAAAGTTAGTCCAGATACTAATAAATCTCAGTATTTATATTTTAAATCAGTTCTTATAGCAATAGACACTTGTGCTTAAATTAGCTCAAACAAAAAATTACTTAAAATTATGTCTGACGGCAGTTTTAACGAAATTAAGTATCAAAAATCATATTTAAAGTTATTCAATCACCAATTAGTCTCAATAACCATACTTTAAATTTGCTTCGACAACCGTGAGTCAAAAGAATCATAGTTAAAATTTGGTCGATCAACCATATATACCAATAATACTTAAAAGCAGTTCAGAAAATAATGAGTCCCAGTAATCTTATTTTAAATTAATTCTGACAAAAAATCGTCCTAATAATCGAGCTTAAAATTAATTCCGCTAATTTTGAATGACATTTCTTCAGTCAACAATACATTTGAAGAAATATTCTTAATATCTGTTCTATTAACAATAAGTCACAGAATTGATAAAAATTTCTGATAAAAATTTGATAATGAAATTTGATTTTAAAAAAAATATTTGAATAGTTTTAATATCATTATCAAAAAAGACGTATATACAAAATGTAGGTAGAGAAATTCAGTTTCTGAATAATCCCATTAACTGATTCCGTACCAAAAGTACTTTATATTCATTTTCAAAAGATTTAAGAAAACCCGATAATTTTTTGATCCTATTTAGTATTAAAATCCGTTGCAAACTGTGATGAAGTAATATTTAAAGTACTTATCTTCTGTGTTGAAACTACCAGGAAGCTTTTAGAGCATTTGAAATAAGATAAAAAAAGAGGATTAAAAGCAAAAGAAAAAAAAATCACTAAAGCTCACTAAATTAAATTAGCAGCTTTAACGGTAACAAAAATGACACGTACTTCCATTTCTTTCTGTAGGGTAACTTCTTGCTTTACATAAGCTATTTAAGCCACTTAATGTTGTAAAAAGAATTAGATATTTTTTACTTCTCTCATATTGTGCATTTATTTTTATTTTTCCGATTTATTTCTTTTTATTTTTTGAACACGTAAAACAACTTTGCTGGTATAAACCTTAAACTTTTAAAATAAATCAGCTAAAATGGTTAAATAAAATTTCATCTCATTGTTATTTTACCATATTCAAGCAAAACAGGCAAATAACCATAAATAAGATGGTATTCAAACTGTTGACTATGATAAAAACCGTTTATCAACTGCCTTCACCATATACGGTTAAAAACCAAAATTTTACTGTACCAACTACACCTATCTGATAAAGCCACTTATTTCATTGTAGCTGAGTACATATTGTGACCGAGAGGGCTAATCTGTCAGTCTCGTGGATGACAGAGTCCGAAAGTTTTGACATCACGATATTTAGAGTTAACAATGTTTTGTACTCCCCGATTTGCGTCCTGCACTCTCCAATGAACATTATCTAACGAAAAGCCTAGCTCTTCTGTCCAGTTGAATTTCAATTTTACTGCTTTGAAACCATGCTAGTTGTAAATGGTTAAAAACCGTATAGTTTTGTATTCGTATATTATAAACGTATTATAAACATATTAGTTTTAAACGGTTTCAAAACCATTAAAATGTCCTTTACCGTACACTCTTTAATACCCATTACCTAATAAAAATCTAGCTGCAATATCCAATTAATTACGGTTTTGAAACCATAATAGTTGCATGTGGTTTCAAAACCGTAAAGGTGAAATATGTTCTTTACCGTAAACTTTACTATTAATTCGATTGACAGACTGCTTATGATTATTTGTTCGTAATTTTAGAATACAAATTTTAACAGTGAGTAAGGAAAACATTTTATAACCATAGTGAATGCAAGAAACATTATTTTTGCAAAATTCATTTTTAGTTTTTTTAATGCTAGTTTTTTATGCTAGTCTTGCAAGCAATTTCTGAATATAAGACACATATCATGGATTGTGAGCCTACGTTTTAAAATCAGGGGTGGTAATTAAAAACTATCCGAATTTGGTAATTAAAAACTATTAAAATTTTGTGATCAATGATTACTTTATTTCAAGTTAACACCGACTTCTTACGTACTTTAATACTTGTCACGAATTTTTGATAAAGCTTACATCAATCTATAACTCGTTGATGGAGAAGGTTGTGTTTTTCAGAGCTCTGTAAATTTGGCGAATAATTAACGTAAATTTAAACTATTTAACTAAATTATTGGGTTAAATCATTGAAGGACATGTTTTAAACGTATAGCACATGCTTTTGAACCATCATTAGAAAGTTAAAGGTCAATAATTGCGCAATTTTCAGATTGTGAAAATATGGCGGTCAACATAGCATTTTGTTTACATGAAGTGTACTTCTTATCGGATTTAATCGACAAATGCGACATAGCCTGTTTAATTTCAAGTATCCTCTTTCCTGAGTGATAAAAAATACTGATTGTGGTTGATTATTTGCCAAGTCGTTTCAATCCTCTTGTCAAATCGATTCGACAAATTACTCATTTGAACAGTTATAAACTGCATTAATTTTTTTTAGTCTCATAACATTTACATAAATCTGTTAAATTTTTAATTAATTCTCTAATATTTAAGTTCTATTTTCTGAAGCTTTGCTCCAATTCATATAAATATTCCGTCTGTGTTGTGTGCATGTTGAATTGACAAACTAATTTTATTTTAAGTTTGTAGATTCCTAAATTTATGATTCTTGCTTTAAAATGAATCGTAAAAGTAACTTGATTCTTATGTATATCATATCTTACTGTAATTATAAATGTTAGTGTAACTGAACAACAAACATGATGGTGGCTACTTTACGAACAGGTTGTGTACGAAAACATTCTAGCTCTTGTGCCCAGTAAAAAAAAAAATTCACGGTTTTGAAACCATGCTTGTTGTAAATGGTTAAAAACCCGTATAGTTTTGTATTTGTGGTTTTATAAAAATATCAGTTGTAAACGATTTCAAAACTGTAAAATTGTCCTTTACCATACATTCTACATCAGGAACGATCCATAGTGTTGGTGTTGTGGAACACTTAGTGAAACACAACTATGGGGTAAAGTAGTCACCGCTATTTTTGGTATTAAAATACAAGAAAACTTTTTAAAATTGTGATTTAAATTTTTTTTTTCAAATGCAGTGTCATGCAAGGTTTTTCGTGTTTTCAAAGTTCATACTCTAAAAACCCATCATTACATTTCAGAAACTATAACAAATCGTTGATTTTAGAGGAATAGCGGAAAAGCCGAATGTATTTCAACTGCGCAGTGAACGTTACTCTATCAGTAACGCATGACACTATCGGTCTTCAATGTTTAGTAACTCCCATTATTAAATGTACCACATATTCCAAAACTGACAGACGATTTCAAGAACCAATTCAAGAATATAAGATATGCTTCACTGATCATTGTTTAAAAACGAAACATGTGTTGCCTCCAATAAAATTAGTCACAAAGAAAGCGATCTTAATTTTAAAACCTTCAAAAACATTTTCTGTTGCAGGCCATTGCATCCGAAATATTTTCGAGAGAGAATGTTAAATTTTTCCCTGAGACTGCCTTACCTCGTTTCTGAAAATAAAAGTAATTTTTAAAATATTGTTTTGAAATTAGTGTTAGTATATCTTGGCAGACTAATTAATTAATTTCAAATATTGGTAAAAATAAAATCTGTATTCCCGAAAGCACTCAGTTAACACCGTATTTTTATCTCCTATTTTTCTTTAATTCATTTTTCAGTAAGTCTTTAATTTTTGGTAGACACGGTATAAAACCTAATCCATATGTTAGAATCAAAATCGAAAAGGTAGAAAAAAGTAGGGAACAGAAAAAACGAAAATAATAAAGTGTCTAAAGCGTTTTGATTGATTTTTAAATTTTGTATTTTTCTGATTATTATATTCCTGAAAAAGCATAATAAAATAAAATATGTTTCATGGTGTTTTTCATAGTATGAAATTTTGTACAAAATTACTTCAGTAGACTATCAACAGCCTGTTGCATAAACAAAAAATCTGCCTAAATCAAGCCCTAAAATGTACTTCTTCAAATTCATAAAATTGAAAACAAGATATGAATTCAAAACATTCGATAAAATAATAAATAACGAAAACACGCGATTTATCGGGTGTGAAGCATCTTGTAAATCACATCTGGCAATACTAGTTATTGACTAATGTTTTCCGATTCTCTGGCGACATTCTTTGAATTAAGATGCGAAAAACCGATATCGCATTGTCAGCCTAGAACAATGTGACTAATTTACAGAATTCTCGATATCTATTTACTCTTCGTGTATCCATAAATATCTGAAAGATCCTCTTTTTATACCACGATTACTTTCAACATTCACAATACACGTGGATTCTTTATTCAGTCTAACTCTTTTTGTGCTGAAAAGCGAAATTGCCTGAGATACTTCAGCGGCATATCGAATATTTGTTTTTTCACTTCGATGAAATTTATCTCGGAAATCCTATGTGTTTGAAAAATATTACATTTAAGAACATTTAAAACTAAAAAATCCTCTCTATCTAACTAGGCACTAAACCTTAAAAAAACATCAGTGTAGGGAATACCGGGCAAATATATGCTAGGCAGTGGCACTGAACTTTTTAAAAAAAACAGTGTAGATTATACCGGGCAAATGTATACTGGGAAGGGGCATTTAACTAGATTTAGTATATATTTCGAACTTTTACCACAGCGACTATGTGATTGTCTACATTCACCGGTGGAAGACAACAACCACTATTTCAGATTAGATTTTTCACGAAAACCAGATATCAAATTGGAAAAGAATTGAAAACGATCCCTGACATATATTACTAGTTTATTATTCAAATATTCTGCTGTGCTTTTCAAAATAAAACCCGTTCTAAACTATTTAAAACAAACTCGATGGAAGTTTTATAATAAGGATTTTTATGTGAAATGAAGCGTGTTTTTATTTAAACAGGAATCGGAAAGAAAAAAAAAAGAATGCTTTCAAATATGCGTTTCAAAACCTCCTTTCAGATGAAGATGAGTATTAAAATAATTCAAGATAAACAGTACGAAAATTTTTGAAAGTATTTCTACAGTTCCATTATTAGCCTCAAGGGACTACTCAAGTAAACTAAAAGAATTTTAATGACTTTCTCTGTGCATTAGTTAAGCAACTGTAAGGTCATCGTTAAAATTTAAATGATGGCATTTATGGGAATTCCTTCTAACTTTTTAATCGTATCTTTATCGATTTTACAAAAATAGAACTTGATGAAAATATGTTTTTTGAATGTGAGAAACAACACTCGTCATAAAAAGTGATTAAAAAGGGTTTTTGTGGACATAAAAGTATATACTTTCTATAGGGTTCATCAAAAAACTTACTTTAACAATGTGTTATAAATGTTCGGTGGTCAATGTTAACTAAGTTAGATGCTAACCAAAAATTCAAATCATACTGAGCTTTAAAATCACTTTTATGATTCCCACAAAGTTAACATAGGATAAAAAGTAATTAATAACTTAATTTTTGTACGAAAGGATTAATGTGGCCAAATGAACCATTTTACTAGACTAAAGTATGCAAGCATCAGAAAATTAGTTATAGGAAAACGAATAGACATGATTAAGTAAGCAATTTTACTTTATTAAAGTATGCAAATAGTTCCTCAAAACATAATTTAGGTGAGAAAGAATTGATCTGATAATAAGCAATTTTATTAGACTGAAGTGCAAAAACAGTTTATCGTAGTTTAAGTAAGAAAAATTAAAACTGGCCAAATAAAACTGCAAACAGTTTATCATAATACAATTTATGAGAGAAAGAATTTATCTGGCCATATAAGCAAATTTACTTCATTAAAATACTTTTGCAGGCAATTCACCTTACTATCCTTCATTTTCATATCAAACTTACTTTAATCTTAGGTCTATAGTCTGAATTAGAGTATTTCCTATTTTAGTGGTCGGAAAAATATTTAAACTTGGATTACTGACCGGTTCGCCATTCAAGCACAGCATTTGAGCATTCTAACTAGTCGGAAAAAGGTTAAAGTTTTTATTTAGAACAAAATTCTCTTTGCTCGCAATATAACAATAAAACTTACTGGTAGTGTTTAGAAAACATTTAAAGCAGTGATACAATTCAGATACATTTAAAATTTTAGTGCTCTAGCTAGGGGTGGAGTGTACAGAGTTTTGAATCCCAATGGTTGTTGTAATCATGATGATTTCTGCTTATAGTAGTCTGGAAACACGATACTCAAAATGCCGTCAGGCACGGTGATCCAGAAAATATTTGAGTGCGTTATCCAATCAGAAAGTAACACAAGTTTCGAAAGCAAGCTAATATACACGTTACCAAAAAACTCAAAGCGTAGGTTGATTTGTTTTAATCATCAAATATATCTATATGTTTAGTATTAAAGATGAATCTCTTTGAAGAGGAATAGTATTAGTAGAATTTATGTAACAAGTCTCTATCATAAACATCAACATAATCTATCATTGGCTTACGAATTCAGGATGTCTTTTGATAAGTGAGATACCATTAATCTCTAGAGATGTGTCACCGAAAAGGGACAGATTATTAGTTTAAGATGCAAGCACAGAATAGTCATTATGCATTATGGATTGGAACGAGCATTTGTTTTAACTTGTCATGTGGTTGAGCATTTCTCGTTAACACATGATTGATGAATTTAAGAGTTTCCACTACCATTTCAGCATTGTTTATTGTTTTTCAAGTACTTCAATCAAAGTAATTTTATTTTTAATTTTTAGTGATGGTGTAAACGTAAGTAAATCAAGTTGTCAAAAATGATTTTATATATATATATATATATATATATATATATATATATATATATATATATATATATATATATATATATATATATATATATATATATACAGAAAAATAAATAAATACAAAAAAACCAGAAAAAAAAATAAAAAATAAAAAATAAGTATCATTTATTGCGCATAAGCTGCAAGTAAATAGAACTCATAAAATAAGTTCAAAATGAAGATAAAACAAAGGTAAATTACAGACAAATGAAAAAAGGGGGGCGGATAATAATAATAATAAACAACTGGGGAAAGAAAAAAAAGAATTAATTAAAAAAAAAAAAAAGAATTAATAAAAATAAAAAAAATAAAATAAAAAAAAACAAAAAAAAACGAGGAAAACGTTTTTTAAAAAACCGGAAAATAAAAGATATAATCTTTTCATCAGCCCACACGATTATATCCGAAAAAGAGTGCTTTCTAATATTGTATCAATATAGCCAAAGCAAAATATATCAATAGAATAGTGTGAGGAGCACTCAAAAAAAAAAAAAAATTTTTTTTACAAAAATTACGGCAAATAAAATAAAACACAATAAGTAAAAATAACACGTAAAAACAGAAAATAAAATAAAAAGGAAGAGCAGAACAAAACAAAATCTATAAAGCGAGTAGCGAAAAATAATGAACTTACATGAACGGGAAATGTTTCAAGAATGATTTAAAGTGTTCACGTAGCAAGATTGCCAGATTGCAAAGTATGAAAACTGTGAAAACAAAAGCGCAAATTGAGAGTAACTAGAGGAGTTTAAATTGCGTTCTTGCTGCATTACTGAAGTGCGTTTGATTTGTTAGCTACCAAGGATGGGCCAGAAAACTGATGTACGCGAGGTAATATTAAATTGGATAATTTAAAGAATTTGACTATAAATAATTTTAGAAAATAAATATTTATTTAAGAAAAAAAATAGAAAAGAGAAAAAAACATGAATTGCCAGTTTTGCACATAATTTTAGCCACGGTTTTGCCCGAAATGGATTTGCACATGGCAAAGTTATAAAAAAAGTTATAAAAATATATTTATAAGTGTGCAAATTTATTTACTAATAAATTTCTTTATACAATTTTTCCATGTGCAAATCCATTTCGGGCAATTCCGTGGCTAAAATTATTTACTAAAAAGATTTCTTTGTCAATTCATATAACTTTTCTATGTGCAAATCCATTTCGGGCAAATCCGTGGCTAAAATTATGTGCAAAACTGGCAATTCATGTTTCTTTCTCTTTTCTATTTTATATTTTTTTCTTAAATAAATATTTATTTTCTAAAATTATTTATAGTCAAATTCTTTAAATTATCCAGTTTAATATTACCTCGCGTACATTAGTTTTCTGGCCCATCCTTGGTAACTAACAAATCTAACGCACTTCAGTAATGCAGCAAGAACGCAATTTAAACTCCTCTAGTTACTCTCAATTTGCGCTTTTGTTTTCACAGTTTTCATATTTTGCAATCTGGTAATCTTGTTACGTAAACACTTTAAATCATTCTTGAAAAATTTCCCGTTCATGTAAGTTAATTATTTTTCGCTACTCGCTTTATAGATCTTGTTTTGTTCTGCTCTTCCTTTTTATTTTATTTTCTGTTTTTACGTGTTATTTTTACTTATTGTGTTTTATTTTATTTGTCGTAATTTTTGTAAAAAAAAATTTTTTTTTTTTTTTGAGTGCTCCTCACACTATTGTATTGATATATTTTGATTTGGCTATATTGATACAATATTAGAAAGCACTCTTTTTCGGATATAATCGTGTGGGCTGATGAAAAGATTATATCTTTTATTTTCCGGTTTTTTAAAAAACTTTTTCCTCTTTTTTTTTTTTTTTTTTTTTTTATTTAAATTAATTCTTTTTTTTTTTTTTTAATTAATTCTTTTTTTTTTTTCTTTCCCCAGTTGTTTATTATTATTATTATTCGCCCCCCTTTTTTCATTTGTCTGTAATTTACTTTTGTTTTATCTTCATTTTGAACTTATATATATATATATATATATATATATATATATATATATATATATATATATATATATATATATATATATATATATATATATATATATATATATATATATATATATATATATAAAAATCAAATTCACAAGTACACACTACTCATAATTCATTTACTTTTCAGTTTGTTAACTCACTACATGTAGTTGTTGAACATTTCTCGTTAACTCATGATTGATTAATTGTTTATTTTCTGGTATAGTTAAAATTCAGAATGAAATGATTTCAGGATTGTTTTTTTCAATCCAATTCCTGGTAGAGTAGAAATTCAGAATGGAATGTTATTTCAGGATTGTTTTTTTCAATCCAATCTCTGGTAAAGTTCAAATTCAGAGTGGAATGATTTCAGGATTGTTTATTTCAATCCAATTACAGATATAGTTAAAATTCAGAATGGAACGATTTCAGGATTGTTTTTTTTTTCAATCCAATTTCTGGTAAAGTTAAAATTCAGAGTGAAATATTTTCAGGATTGTTTATTTCAATCCAGTTTCTGGTAAAGTTAAAATTCAGAGTGAAATAATTTCAGGATTGTTTATTTCAATCCAATTACAGGTATAGTTAAAATTCAGAATGGAACCATTTCAGGATTGTTTTTTTTCAATCCAATTTCTGGTATAGTTAAAATTCAAAATGGAATGAATTCAAGATTGTTTTTTTCAATCCAATTTCAGGTATAGTTAACATTCAGAATGAAATGATTTCAAGATTTTTTTTTTAATAACTTCCATCTGAAAAAAATAATTTTTTTTTGTGTTGTAAACGCAGATAAATCAAGTGTTAAAAAATAGATTAAAAGTTTATAAGTGGTATGTATACGACTTTCAAAATAAAGATTACAAGTGAAAAAAAGCATATCTTTTTTCTCGTTATTCATCTAAGTGTAAGAATTTCCCTTTGTACCAATATTGACAAATTGCATATTTTCAAATTTAGGAATAAGTTGGAATTGTTTTTTTTTACATTATTAATTACTCCAATAAATAAGTATTATTTTTAATGGCTTAAACAAATTGATTAAAGCTTTAAAAATGATTGTAATAAGACATTTTAAATAAATACTACAATCGAAAACACACATAATTTATTAAAGTTTTGATTCAGTCATTATCAAAACGTGGTTTAGCAGTTTTTGTTAGAAAAAACTCTTTTTGAATTGTAGAGTTTCGAGTTCAGGTACAAATAGAAATATTTCACGATAATTTTTTTTATATTAAGCAATTTATAAATTTTATTTTTTCAGATGATGTAAATGTAGATGCCGCAAGTTGTTAAAAAGTAGTTAAAAATGTAAGCATAATATTTAAATGAGATGCAAAATAAGGTGCACATAGGCGCATCAAATTATTTTCATCAACTAAAGAAATCTCAATGCACATGAAATTAAGAAACAAATTTTGATTATTGTTTATCACACTATAAACCAAGTCAATTATTAACAGATTCCCAGAATCTCTCACTTACTGATTGAATTACTTGCAGAGTTTTACAGTTTCATGATTCGCATTTGCATTTTTTTATTTCTTTTCAAAATAATAAAAAAAATTAGAATGGTTGTTTTTTAAAACAAATAATTTTGAAAGGAATTTGTTTTTATATATAAACAACTTAAAAAAGATTCATATACATAATTTTTTTCATACTTTTTTGTTAGTAATAAGTCTGTTAGTAATAGTAATAGTTTGTAATAAGTCTGTTTTTCTAGAAAATAACTTGTAAAAGATTTGTTTTGAAAAAAGATGTTATGTGAAAAGTCTGTTTTGAGCATGAAATAATTTTTGAGAGGTATGGGTAAACGAAATTGAATCTGTTAACAAATCGAAATTCTTTTTGTTACAGTGCCCTTTTTTTAATTAGTAAAAGCATATGCTTTAATTCATAAACGGATTAAACCGAGTTTTCCTCAATGTTGCTAAAATTCAAAGTTAAGAAAAGTGTTCTTATCTTCATCAAGTCACCACTAAAGATATAAGACGAGTCTTCTTTCAGTAGCTTAATTCTCAAGATCTGTGTTGATAAATGAATCTTTCAGATAGACTCAAGTTGCGTTGCACCTGCGAGAACGGATTTAAATTCTGAAAGACTTAAGTGATCAAAGGGTAAAGGAGTTTTCCCCGTATTTTCGAAGAGTTTCGCGGGATTTCCCATTCAACGTAACTCATTTCGCTTTTCCGTCCGAGTCAACTTGATACATCTGAAACATTCATTTAAAGTTCGAAAACGGCGGGGAAATCATCTGAAAGGAATCTCAAACAGTTGAAAGGGATTGAAGTTTAATTCTCGGTAGTCACAGTTGCTGTACGAAATTAAATATTGGATGGATTTGGAAATTTCTTAAACTATTAAGAAAAAAAAACAATTTTAATACCACGTATATATAAAGATACAAAATTCCATTTAAATTCTTCGATTTTTGAAAATTTTTTATAGATTTAAATATTATAACTAATTTAAATATTTTAAAGAATTTGAATATTATAATTTAGAGACTAAAAGAAGTTTTGCAAAGTGCAAATGGTTTTATTTCAGAATTTTCTTTTCAAATTCTAGCTTGTGTTTATTTTTTAAATCAATTAGTATTGAAATTTATTAATACTTATTATTAAAATGCTTCTTACATTAGTCTAAATTTAATACGATGTCTCCATATGCGTGAAGATGGGCGACTTTTTAGTTTACTTCCTTTTGCAAGGCATTATTTAAAATTTTCAGTTTAAAATAGCGGTTTTTGTCTAAGCACATATGGAGATATGAAAGCGCTTAGGTGCGTCGTCACCAAGGTCTCACTCTAGGGGTGAAGAGCTAGGGGTCCTGAGCTCGATTCCGGATGACGACTAAACTGACGTACATACGCAAGAAAGGCGCATAAATATTTCGAGGTTGAAAATAATCCGTTGTTTGTTGAGTGCGAATTTCTTTATGTAACGGTCGTTGAACAGCCGACACAATTTAGGGCATTCGACTACTAATGTTCAACTCCGTAGCCTTGCAATTTTGAGCCTAATCCAGAAGACAAGGGAATTCCTGGGGAGAAATTTGCCTTCGTGGAGGGCTTATTGATGGTACTAACCCGCATTTGCATTACATGGAGAGGAAAACCACGAACACCTTCCACGGTTAGCCTGAGGGCAAGGGGCTCTAACTCATGATCCGTCTACCACTGAGGATATTTTACGTCAGCACTGTGAACCGTACGAGCCGGGAGTGGAATTCGTATCGATTAGCTAATACTGGAATTCGAACCCGGTTCACCTTATTGAGGGGCGAGAGCTCTATCCCGTTACCCCCACGGCTCTTGAGTGGGAGTTTGAAGATAAAGGTCATAAGCTGTCCACATCATTTGACTGAGGTCGTTGTATTTCTTCCGTTGAAATATAGAGCTTTGAAAAGAGCTAGTTTCTTTGTCATTGTTTGTAAATACATGGCAGGGGAAAATATTATAGATCTAGGCATATGATAAATAGGTAGGTATATATTAAGGCTTATAATGGGAACCGTAAATCACAGAAAATAAAGCAAAATGAGATCTCAAATGAGATCTTAAAATTTAATGTTACGCAACATGAATTTTTAAAATATGGAAACGATAGAAAAAATTAGAAAACATTAAAAAAACATTTAAAAACACAGATTTCCGCCCCCTCATTTTCGCAATAAGCCTTTCATCGTTTCATAATAAACCCTTAAAACTTTCTGACTTATCTACCCCAGCATCAATTTTTTTACGATACATTTCGTTTTAACTTTTTAACTAATTTTACTGTTCATTTCTTACAGTATTAATCACTATTTTTTCAAAGTCAATGAATAGTAAGAGAAACAGTTTATAAATTTTGCTTATGATGTAATTATTTTTTTCCTATCTAATTATAACAAGCATATTAAATAAAAATTGCGAATTTTTTTTTTTTCAAAATTCTTAAACACTTTTAAAACATGATTAAATTAATATGTGTTAATTTATGTGTCAAAATTTATTTATAACACTAAGATTAAGGTTGAAAATAGTAATTTAACATCAGATTTCATGTTAAGTCATTAAACAGAGGCTGAATTCTTTCTTTTTACATTCCATTGGTATTAACATTTGTTTTTACGAAGGTAATTCCGCATTCGCCTGGTAATTAAAACAATAAGATATTTAGACTTTAGAAGTTAATTTAACGGGTAATAAATTACTTTAGGAAGCTGCTCATTTGCATTGTTCTTCGTGGCAGAAAAGAAATGTAGTCAAAGAAAATTAACCAAACAATTAACCTTAAACTATTAACCTTTTTTAATGATCTACTACTTTAATTCATCTGGGAAAGCGATAAAACTGTAACTGTGTTCGTTGAAAGTAAGACCTACAAGCAAAATAATCTCAATAAAAAGTTATTTTTTCTAAATTCAGAACCAAATGGTTAAATTCATTTACTATTTAAATTATTACGTCA
Organism: Parasteatoda lunata; assembly: GCA_949128135.1. Lineage (NCBI taxonomy): Eukaryota > Metazoa > Arthropoda > Arachnida > Araneae > Theridiidae > Parasteatoda > Parasteatoda lunata. Next base: position 8,707,750 of record OX421970.1, on the reverse strand, counting down.
TAACTAATACAGAGATTCTAATAAAAAAAATCTTTATTTTAGTTTTTATGTTTTCGAAACTTTTCATGCTCAGTCTTTTCGTCCTCATAAATAGTTAAAAATTTGTCGCTCAAAATTCAAAAACTAAAATAAAAAATATATACGTGAAGCAAAATTGCCGATTTTAAAGCAAAACATTCTGCCACCAATGTTTCTTTTTTCAATAATGTATTACACTCTATGTTAACTATGTATAGTAGAAATAAAACTAAAGTTCAAAATTTGTGATAAGGCAGATATTGGTATTTGTCTAAAATAAACCATTAAAGCAAGTATCTATCTTTATACAATGAGAAGTAAAATTCTTTATACAAAGAGAAATTAAATTCAAAATGACGTTACAGCTTACAGAATCAGAAACGATGAGAATGAAAAAAAGGAAGTAAATAAATAAAATGTAAAAGTTGTTTTAACGATATAAATTCATTTAAAGTTTTCATTTCTTTCATTTCTGAGAGCGAAAAATCAGTTGCTGTATTTAAAGCATAAAAATATGGAATCATTTTGTTTAAATTGAATTTGAATAATTTCTTATAATTTTTTTTTTTTTGTTCCAAAAATAAATCCAGCAAAGTAAATTGCTTTTTGTATTTTGAGAATGCACGACATAATATAGTTGATTGATTTCAGTATTAAAAAAAACATTTAAAACTTTAGAGTTAATCGTTTTCAATATTTTTAATTGACTAAAATCGATGTCATTAATTGTTAATGTTTTCAAAATGCAAAAAACAACATAGTTAACAGCTTTTATAGTATTTTGAAGAAAAAAATAAGAACTTGTGAATCATTTTTAGCATTTCTAAAATACTTAAAATAATATCTTCAGTTGTTTCCACAATATTAAAAATTTCAGGAAGCAGTTACTATACATAACTTGGTTTTATGCCTCTTATAAACGTTTTGAAATGCTTCGAAATAGTAAAAACTGAGTTAAAATTTTAAATAAATAGAGTTTACTCAAAGCGTGTTAAATTTAAATGTTCATCAACTATTTTATCCCTACTCCTAATTATATATAAACTAATTTGTTTGTAATATATTGCATTAATAAGCGTTATCATACGCTATCTATAATAACTACATTTGTAACATCTCATAAATTGGTTATACGTCATATTAGCCTGGAAATCAAGTAGACATAAATTAACAGTTATAATGGTTACTAATAGATTGCTGGTAACCAATACAAGAAGATTGAGTTGGTTTAAGTAGGACATAATATTTACTTATATGAACTGTTGGAATTCATATTATACTGTAACCAGTAGGAAATTTTAATAAAAGGGATTTCTAAATAAGAAAAGTATGACATTTTGTTTCTATTGACAAACTAAATCACTATAGATTCAAAAATTATTACTTACAGTTAGTTGTGTAGAAACTTTACTTGGGGAGACATTTAAATTAGATGTTTCCAGACTACTTACAAATATTTTCCAATTACAAATACTAAGGATTCATTATGTATTTTATCAAATATTAATTTTAGGCTGCGATATAAGAGCTTCACCTATTAGGACTTCTAAATTAAAAACTTTAGATATTTTCAGACTACCGTAAGATAATTCTCCACCTAATTCTCTTAGGTTTTATTGATGATTACATCAACACTGTGAAGTAAATTATGATCAAAACTGTGGAATATATTAAAGTTTTCCATGTTTTCTAGCTCTACGGTAACAACAAACACAACGAGATTTCTTACCAAAGTTCATTGGCAAAGAGGTTTGGTAAAATAAACTGTACTTGCACTATGCTACTTTGTAGTAAAAGAGATAAAATTTGGTAATTTTACTAAGGGAGTTGGTAATTTTAACAACACTAGTATAATTTGAGATAACGCAAAATATTCAACTTACGAACCTTTGTTTTAATCGGTAAACGCTTTTCAACTTTAATTTTTTAATTTTTGTCTGATAGTTTTTTTTTCACTCTGTGTGAACTAACATCTGCAAACTTTCAAAACTACAAAAATATGTATTTGTAAATATAATATGCATGAGCAAGACTGAAATAAATTAGCTACTAAAATATTATGCATCGGAGTGCCCCAGCATCCTAAAATGAAGGTACTGCGGTAGCGGGTTCACACCCCATCACAACCGCGGATGCATCTATTTATTTATTTGTCACACAAACATATGCATTCTTATAATATATCTAGGCTACATAATCATATGTTACATAATCAAATTCTATATGTAGGCTACATAAACAAACATATGTATGTCATTATGAAGTTTGACTGATTACTAAATTCGTTGATTATTATATTTTACACTGTCCTTCCTGGATGAGTAGTCTTATTTTTTGGTCTAACACTATCTAAATTAGAAGTAGCGAGTTAGAAACAAGTCATAACCTTAAATGTGCTGTAATAAAAATGTGCTATAAATAAAGCAAAATGCGGATAAATTCCTGCCAATCTGAAGAACATATATTACAAGAAAAAAACACCAACACAAAGATGTTGAACCCGCTACCTCTACGCTTCAAAACTTCTGGCGGAAGAACAATACCCAGTAGCAATGGTGGCCCAATAATGTATGACTGTTTTACTTGCAACAAATGTAATTTAAATTCAACGCTGCGTACTATGTATTTTAGCTGTTTCGCTAACAGCTCTGATGCGTAAATGTAGGGGGCTCGAATCCCGCTATAACACTGGATGTATTTTCTTGCTATTTTCCTCATTGTGCTATTTTTTTCAAATTGAAAATAGTTAGTTGTTGTTATAGTTCATTTACGACGCACAAGAGCTGCACAATGGGCTATTGGCGACGGTCTGGGAAACATCCCTCAGGATGATCCGAAGACATGCCATCGCAATTTTGATCCTCTGCAGAGGGGATGGCACCCCCACTTCGGTAGCCCAAGAAAATAGTTAGAGTTGCTCTTTCTATTTAAAAAGAAACTCACGTATGTATATAAATAAATCCGAAAACCCCTATATGAATGGATAGAATATCTGAGTAACGCTTAAAATTAACATTTGAAACGTTTTTTAATAAGCATTGGAAATCATAATTTATGTCATTTTAACCCTTTTCAAAAGTAATAAATAGATTAAGGAAAGAAATATTTAACTGTCCTCTAACTTCTACACTGTAAACAATTTTGATGTATACTTGCTTTCACTTTTGGTGTTGAAGTAAACTAAATACAAGTTTAAGTACAGAACTGTAATAATCGGTCAAACAATTTTACTGTGTCTTCTTCTTCTCATTGGCACGACAGCCCAGGATGGGCCTTGGCCTTCTCAAAAAGCAGTCTGTTACTACTATTTTAAATAAAAGGCACAGTCATCAAAAAATTAAAATTACCAAACAAATCAGAAAATGAACGGCAGTTCCACATAAAATTTTGGGTAATTTTGTCTTGAGACTTACGAGCATGGCAAAAAGTAATCATATCTTTGGTTAAATTTGTTTCATATCTTTAAAAACGTGTGGTAATAAAAACTATAATTTTTAAAGCCATAATTTCCGATAAACCGTTACCATAACGAATGGAAAAATTTACCAAAGAAAGCTTAAATACTGTATATTTCGATTTAATTACCAGAATTATGTTTTTTTTATTATTTATTTCTTACCAGAAATTTTGTATACAAGTATGAAAATTTTGGCAGATTTTTTTTTTTTTTTTAATCTCCGTGAAACTTCGTTACACATTTTTGGTAATTTCAGTAACTATAATTGACACAGAGGTTAAGTGCTGACTGAAATATTTAGAGAATTTCATGCGTAATTTATATCGAAATAATTTTATAATACAAAATATTAGAAAAATCTTGGAATCGACCCAATTTTTTGGGTTTACGATTACTAATGTTCAACTCCGTAGCCTCGTAATTTTAAACCCAATACAGAAGGAAAAAGAAGTTCTGGATCAAGTATTGGGAGAAATTTGCAAACGAGTAGTACTTGTTGATGGAACTAACCAGCATTTGCGTTACATGGAGAGGAGAACCACGAAAACCGCCCACGATTAGTCTCATGGCAATGGGACTCTAACCCATGATCCGTCTACTACTGAGAATATTTTAAGACAGCACTCTGGTTGATGCGAGCCGAGACCTTTCATAACGGGGATTTGAAACCGGTTCACCTCATTGGAAGGTGATCATTCTATCTCCTAAGCCACCGCCGTTCCCTTTTATATAGTATCATTATCAAATAAACGGCTGTTTTGTAGGAACGTCAAATGTCAGGATTTCTAAATTAAAAATATTAAATATCTTCAAACTGCCACTAAAAAGTTTCCATATAAATCATTTCGCATTCAGTTAACTTTGTTACACATAATCCGTGATTCGTGCTTAAGTGCTAATTGAAATATTTAGAGAATATAATGCATGTCTCCTATTATAATTCTGAAAAATCCCATAATAAGTGACCAATATATAAGCAAATTCTACATTATAGAAACTTTAAGTCTAATTAAGCCTAATTAAATTAAGTATGATTAATTAAATTAGAATAAGTTTGATGTTTTCGTTTGAAAACAAACTTTTTTTAATTCATAAATCCAGAAATTCAGAATTTTTAACTTCAGAACCGGCAAACATTTTTGACTAAAACACATACTATTTATTAGTAATTTTATCAAATATCACTTTAAACCTTAATACACACTTTCTGTGATTTCTGAAATTAAATGTTGTCTGATATATTTAGAGAATTTCATTCATATTTTATGTAATTCAGAAAACTCCTATTACATGGTACCATTATCAATTCAAAGTTTAAGGTATATAGGAACTTCCAAGATTTAGATTTCTATATTAGAAGGGAGAGATATTTCAGTTCTACTAACTATGCAACAAACTTCAGTTTATATAAAATTTCAGTTTAAGACCGGATATACAATTTCAGCTTCAGTTTTTTCAAACACTATGATTAATTTAGAAACTGAATGTAATAATAACATATGATAATATGAGCTGTTTAAATTCGTTTATTTTAGATTCAATATCAAGTATTTCAGCTATGAAGATTGCAAAATATACTCAAACAAGGCGACAAACATTTTTCGAACCACTTTGGACTATGAATGATCTTATTTAACTACACGACGAACTTTGTTAAACATTTTCAGTGATTTCACTTCAAATTATTTATTTCAGTCATAACAAGCGAGCCTCTATAATTGGCTCAGAAGCTGACTGAGCTATTTAGAGAATTTCATGCATTAAATAACAAGCTCGTTATCGGTTGCAAAATAGTTTCTGGCCCTAATTCATCTAATTCCAGTGCCCGGCTAATGCATTCCGTTAAATAGAATTAGTTTGCCCAATACTTTTCGTAAATTGGCCCTTAAAATTGCGCTTCAAGGGTTTAAATTAAGATTTATTTTCACAGAACTCACTCTTCTAACTCAATTATTAAAAAAGTCTTCTAGCATAAAACCCATAAATATTCCAACATTTTTTATTCACTATTTATTATATCAGAACATAATTTTAAAAAAAAAATTAATAAAATGTTAACTTCTTTTATAGTTTATTAGAAGAACCTGGTTATCTTTGTAACATGATGGTAAATATTTTTTTATGCTTCTAAAAGGTAGTGTGGGACAATAGAATATTAAAAGACAATCAAGCAAAGTGCATGCCTTTTAATTTTTTATTTTTATTTTTAATTTTCCTAATTTTCTAAATAAACGATTTTGGTTTTGTGTTCTTGCATAAAATCTATGAATATTCCAGAAATTTTTATTCCCGATTTTTCATTGCATACCATAATTTAAAAAATAAAAAAAATTTTAACTTCTTTTATGATTTTATTAGAAGAACCTGGTCATATTTCTATGTGCTATTAAATATTTTTAATGCTCATAAATAAAGTAGAGGTGAAAAAGTAGATTAAAAGACACTCAAGCAAAGTAACCAAACTAATATCTAAGAAGAGCTAGTTAAGCGAGTAAGATGAAATTTGATCTATTTTCATTTTATCATTTTAACTTTCGTAATTCTTTGAAAAAATCTGTAATATTTTTATAGAAACAAATAATTGGAAAAAATGAGAGAATTAAGCAAATGGAATTAAAAAAACCTAGAATTTTTTATTAAAATTTAGTAAGAAAATACTAACGCATTTTATTAGAAAATAAGAATTAGAAAAGAAAATCCTCTATTCATTTTATTTATAAAGTAACTGATATGTATTTGTAATACAACACATCTTTTAGATTTTGTTTCTTAAAGAATGCATATTTTATTTTCTTGAGAATGGAAAAAAAACTTACAATTTACCTCGGAACAAAAATTATATTCATTATTCTAATGTTTTAATTATATTAACAAATAATAAACTTCGTGCTCAGTTGAAGTTCATTACGCAAATATGTTTTTTTTTCGTATTTGTAAAGAACAAATTGAACTCATTCAAACAATATTGCTGTTAAATATGTATGAATATTAACTTCTATTAATTATGTTGGTAGTTTGTTATATATTGCCAAGAGATTAAAATATTTGTTTTTATGTCACTATAGGATTAGCTTACTGAAAAAAAAGTATTAAAAAAGTATTTTTTTAAAGTATTTTTAAAAGTATTATAAAAAAAAGTATTTTTTTTTAACATAAATAGTTTTTCTCAGTATTAAACTTTTTTTCTTAAAATTGTCGACACTTTAAATTTTGAAAATTTTATTTAGTTTTTATTTTTGAAAAAAAATAGATATTTTTACAATATTCAGGAATATTTCATTAAGAAGCTCAAAAAATTACCTTCGAAAAAACTAAACCCGTTACTAATTTTTATTATATACATTTTTAAACCAAACAGAAAAGTTATAAAATTATATATTTGAATTTTTTTTTACTTATAAATTATATTTCATTCAATAAAGATATTAAAATAAATTAAAAAAAACACCAAAATAAGTTGCAAAAATTATGAAATACATTTTTAAGACTCATGATTTTTAGATAAATGATAAAACTCAAAAACTTGCCTTTTTACACATACATTTTACAAATAAAAATTGTTTATTATAATTATTTTACATAAAATACGCCACTTAACGACTTATATTAATTTTATTTTTTATTATATTCATAGTATGAAATAAAAAAGAATAAAATATTTGAATAGACTCACACTCATTAGAGAAATGAAAGCAATAAATGGAAATGTATGGAAAAACTCTTTCCTTCATTTATCACTGTCAGCATGCAGAAAACAGTTAATGGCTCAAAATTTAACGATGTTTCAAAATTAACTAGTCAAATCGATAAAGGTTAATTCATTATCTCTTTTAAATCATTTTTTTTTCGAAATGGAAAAAAATACTTTTAAGTGACATTCAGCATATCTTTCTGGTTATTTAAAAAATGTTCAGAAAGAAAGGTTTTCAATATTGATTATATAATTGTTAGAAACTTGTGTAAGTTTAATTGTTCATGAAGTACGCTCATAAATTAGATTATACGTTTCAAAATACTGATTATGTTTACTTGTTAGGTACCCATTTTTATACGGGTAGCAAAAAACGAAAATAGTCAATAAATCGGTACTGAACGAAATTATGCACAAAACAGAAAGTTATATATTTTGACACATTTATTCCTTATTCTTTTACTTTTCATCATTTTTTTCTCTTTAAGTAGCTCTTCTTACATTATTAGAATAGACAAAACACGTTTTTAGTAATTTATCCCGGCAAAATAAAGATTAACTCTATTCAATATCATTTGGCATAGTTCTATTGCCCAGGAAAAACTCATGATTTTCAAAATATATCACTGTTAAGAAATCTTCTCTGATCCTTTCAGTGGGAGAAGAAAAACCTATTTCTATATTGAAACTTTACTCTATAGATGTAGTTTTAATATTTAAAACTCTTAAACAATATTACATTTTTCAAACAACTCTACCCAATGAACTAATTCAAAATTTGAACCGAATTTCAGAAGAATCGTTGGTAAAATTTACCCCTTGAAACCGTTATCCTGATTTCAAGGCGATAGCATTAACAGATTCATTAGAGTTATAAGTACGACACACAAAGACACTCACGTAGGCAAATTATTCTTTATACTTTTATAGATATAAACCTTTCAACCCGTATGTAAACCTCTTAGAGGTTGGTTAGTTGACATTATATTTGTAAATGCTTAATATATATATTTTAAACATTTGTCTGTTAAGTACATGCATTAGAAGGTCACAAATTAATATGATAACAAACTATAAAGGAAAAAACGATAGAGGGGTCTATCGCATCATCACTTAGTGATACCAAAGGGCCGACATCGAAACCGATTTGATTGTCTAATGAGTTAAAAGATGTTTCCTAAAAAACATCTTTCAACTTCCTTAACTTGCTAGTGCAAGTAAATTCTTTTTTTGTTTCCAAATAACATTTCATATCTAATTTAAATATTATTAATTATAAAAAAGTGAATAATGTCATGTTGAAACCCAAATTCAAAACCATTGCCTAATATTTAGACATTCTATCATATCAAACACTCCAATTAATTCTAATTGAAAATCGTCCTATCTCAAACAAAATTTTATAATAGTCGATTCTTGCACCAAGCATTTCTTCTGTTTTATGTGCTATGGAAAACATGAAAAGAAAATTAAAATGCATTGAGACAAGTGTACACATTTTTGGAAACTAGGAGGTTCATTATTTCTTGATACAATGCCTACTTTTAATGAATTTAGAGTTGCAAAAAATTTTCAAAAAAATTATCCACCACGTGTTATCTATCAACTGATTAGCTGCTTGGTTTTGGACAAAATTTTTCAAAATTAATTCCAAATACATCTAAGATTATATAACCCTTTTTGTTGAATATGACGTCCTTTTTTGACATAGAATAAGCTACAAAATAAATCCAGTGTTACAAAATGCTATGAAAATATTCATATTATCCACATTCAGACATTTCGCACAGAACCCACGATTTTTCTTGATTATACAAACTACTAATAAGTGTTGCCTTTTTTATCAAATATAGATCTTTTTTCAATTTATGAAGAAAGTTTTTGTTATAAATGATTATGTTTTCATTTGAGTTGCATAAAGATTTTGATAGTTTCTTCAGCTTGTATTGTACCCAAATGTATAGGCAAACAAAGGTACCACAAACAAAACTTCTTTCTTTCTTAAGTTTGACCCAATTTGCATTTAAAAAGCTAAAATCGGTAAATGGTAAACTATATGACCAATAAACTGTTCATGCCATGTACCGGATATTTGACAGATATTACATTTTAGCAAGAAAAATATATGTATTTTAAACTCAGAAATGAATTGCTTTTCATTTTATGAGTAATGAATTCTTTTTATATCGTGAATAACATAAATAGTTAGTGACCCGTTGTAATTTCACAAAAAAAACAATTTTTTTTTATTATCCTTAAAAAATATTGAACTGAACATATCTAACTTTGTTTAATTGCCGGGGCAAACAAAGCTGCCATATTTACTTTTTTTTTCTCTTTTAGAAGGGGTGAGCTTTTTTTCTGATTAAATTTACCTTACTCATTAGTTATTCGATGGATTCAATGGATTGTGCAATTGTTTATAGGAAACGAACTGTTATTTTTGTGTATATTCATCTGTGGAGCAAATTTTTTTTAATTGCTGTTTACCTTTTAAGTAATAAATAACGCAGCTATAAACAAAAGCAGCATACTTTTATTTAAATATAAAAACTTATATCTTTCCGTAATAAAGAAACGATGTTTTCAATGATTTATATTCCCCCATATGTCTAAACTAATTACAAAATGTAAGACCGGGGGACATAAATGTCTAAACCATACACTATAGATAAAGGATTTATAGTGTTTTTATAGTAAAGTTATAGCTCTATATATTTTCTTTAAGGTTGGTTTTTCGAAACGAATATCCATCCAGACAATAAATTCACAAACTATTAATATTAAAGAACTTAAAGTATCAAAAATATTTTTTTAAAAATTAGACATAAATTGCCATATTAAATTTAATATATTTTTATATCAACAAAGCAATATCTAAACAAAAAATATTGCTTACCTTAACAAAATGTAGTTGATTTATTTTGTTAAGGTTTTCAGTTAAACGTACGAACAAAATGTTAGGTATTTAAGAGTGGTTCCACTTTTCCATTTTATTAATGGAATATCACGAATATTTTATGTAATTTTATTATTTTTTTTATTTTTAGAATCATAGAGTTATGAGTAATTTAAATTGTGAAAAATTGCTTTTTGTGATGTGTGAATTAAATAATCAAATTTATAAAAACTAAAAGTTTTTAAACAAAACTTAAAAGAAGGTTGGTTGAAAGAATAGGAAAGTAATCGTTGAATTCCAACCATAATGGAGAGGAAATTACACAAGTACTTTATTCTAAAAAATATATTGAATATTTTGAAAACAAAAATTCTACTAGAATATGCTACTTCACGGTGCAATGTTAAATTAATCGGCATAAAATAATAAAAGAGCTTCATAATTAAATTGCAAGTTAATATATTCTATTTCTAAAATCACAATAAAAGTTATGAAATGAAAAAAAAAATTAACGAAATCTATCTTAATGGATGCCAAAATGTTATTTCTATCAAGACCAAAACAAATAGAGACAAACTGTGAGAGCCGTGTGATTATCTTTGAAATTAAAAAAAAACACATTTATGCCATGTCCCAAAATGACCCATAAGTAATTTTAAAATACTTCATGCATTAAAAGTTTTTTTTTCTCTTTTGTGAATAAAGACCAAAGAAATTTTTGCACACCTTTAAAAATGTTGATTTTAATTTGTTTAGTTTTCACATTTGTGCATCTGGTAGGTTTATAACCGTATTTTAGAGTCTTCAAGTTTCACTAAGTTATGAAAATGGCGTATATTTTAAAATAAGTTGCATTTAAATCTGATACACTCAAGCTTACGAAGTTTTTATGGAAAATAAAAGTACTTTTTACACCTAAAAGAAAGTAAGATGAATTCTTTTGTTTTAAATATAACATAAAATCCAGGAATATTTGAAAATTTTTCACTATTTCTAAAAAGAAATATTAGAATTAATTTCATATTTCCTATTAATTGATCTGGATTCAAAATAATTTGCGTTTTTTTTTTTTTAAAATTTATAACGTGATTGTAAGTTAACTATTTTTGTTTATCGAGTTTCTCTATTGAAAAATATTTGATCGATTTTCAGAAATTAGATTAATAAGCAGTTGTCTCGTATAATTTTGAAATAAGTTTTTAAGTGGTAAAAGCAATACAATAAAAACGAATACGATTATCACGTAAGCAACAGTATATCCGTAATTAACAGAAATTATTTTGATGATATCAAAAAATATCATCAATTGATCAGATTATTATTAATTGATAAATGAGTGCTAATTTAGAAATACTTTAAATCATTAATAAACTTAAAGCAAAATATGATATTAAAATACTGAATAATTAATAATGAAATAAATCAATACTTTCAAAAGCTTCACAGAAGAAAACTCTCATAGAAGTTGAATATTACATGGTGATATTAAACAGTTTTTTTTTTTTCATCTGGTACTTAACTAGAAAAATAAATTTCAGCCCTGGTTTATCTGAAAACATGCTTTGTAATAAACATTCAAGTCATAAATTACAAAATTAAAAAAATGCACAATTTGAAAGCATTAAGTGAGATTTTTTTTAAGTTAAGCAAAAGTACAACAATTTGGATTTATTATATATACGTTGATGTGATAAATTTTAGTCATTGTCTACTAAAGAGAATGCCATCTTTCTATAAATTAGAGATAATTAATATCAATAATTAAATTTAAATTTTTTTTATTGATTATAGCAAGATATATCAATTTATTAAAAAAAGAATTTATGATTTATTTTTATAATTCTTTAAAATTGAATTTAAACATTTAATTTTCTTTTAGGAGGAATAATAAAATATTATAAAGTATTACAATTCCTCTTAACTATTTGCAAACAGTTTAAAAAAATTAGTGTGAAGCAAAATCAGTAAATATTGCCTTAAATTTCTAGCTGAAGAAAAATTTCGCTATTCTTTAAAGCATATGTAAGAAAAAATCTGTTTCAATGTGATATTCACTATCTTAATAAGTTTTCTTGATTGTGATATGCTTGTTTTAATTAAAAGAAAAGCCCGTCAGGAAGTTCACAAAAACTAATTTTACATTTTTCAGTTATTTCTTTTTCATGCCATTCTGTACACGTTTCTTCAGAGTTAGTTTTTTTTATTATTAATTTTGAAGAAAAAAATAAAAAGCAATATTTTTGCAAACAATTCTTTGCTTTTCAGAAAATTCTTAAACAGATAAATAGTTCATTTAATTTCTTTCAGTTGGTCCTTATTAACTAAGAAAAAAGAAATTGAATTAATTCTTTTATTGTAATTTGTTATGCTTAAAGTAATAGACGGACCTCATAGTAATAGTGACCTCATACAGTTTTCATAAACGTTTGTGTGTGTGTGTTGTCGTTTGGGGGTGGGCAAAATAATAGAAACACTTCTAAACCCATATATTTTTTCATATTTTAAAAGAAATGCTAAATGAATCTTTTTATTATTTCAGAAATGATTGGAAATGTGCTATTTTTCATACATATCAATGAAGTTTAAAACTTTTAGAGGTTTGAGGGACTAACAAAAACTGACATAATAAAAACAGTGTTTTTGAACATCTTTTGCCGAAAATCTAGTAATAGGTTTGTAACTTGAGACAGTTTGTTGCAATAATTGCACGAAATTTCGTAAGCCTAACGTAAGTATACATAGGTGTAAATATTTTATTTTCAAATTTGTATAGAATCAAGTTTTGCAAAAGTTTAAAATTTAATAATACATGAAAGGCGTTTTAAAATCATTAAAAAAATTTTTTTTACTATGTTTAACTAACTGATCGTTTTAAAAAGTAATATTTTTCAACATTTTCCTACTTTTCTCCCAGACACATAATCGAACCATAGCTTTCATTTAAGTTTTTATGTTTTCTTTTTAGTTTTTTTGTTTTCTTTTTGGTTTTTAAACTTTTATGTAGATTTTATATTTTTTTTCGTTTTACAATCTTCTAGTTTTACTATTTTTAAGTTAAATTTAAATTTTTTTAATTAAATAAGAAGTCGTTAAATTTTTTGTACTGCCTCACAATTTATTCAGATGTTTGTCAAAGCAGTATTGAAATACATTAAAAAATTTTTCTTTATAGTTTCAAAACCAAATGTAACTATGAAATAGTCAAATAAAATATACGTGAAGCATAAAAATCAAATTTCTTTTCATAAATGATAAAAATTTATGAATATTTTTACTTTGCAGTTGTTACAGTTTGAATAAATAATACAGTATATTTATTTTTTAAACATAATAAGCTAATGCATATCCTTTAAAAAATTCTCTTTTTGAATACTTAAACATCAATTTAAACTAAAATAATTATTCATTCCGAACATACAAAATGGTTCATTGAGTATGGCTTTAAAACCAAAATCTTAATAGGAATAGAAATAAATAAAAACCACAACTGTAAATGGAATTTAAATGCAAAAACGAAATTTTTCTGACAAAAAGTAGTTTTTTATTTTTATTTAAATTATTATTCATACTTTTGTAAGCTAAATTGATTGCGGTGAAATTTGTAATGAAACCTCTAGTCATTAATATAAAGTTTTATGCATTAATTCCACTTTTTTTTAAAAAAAGAAATAATAAAGCTCAGTCATTACTTTAAATTATTTGCATTTTTATTATCATTACAACTTGAAAGACATCCTTTAAAATATGCCGTATTTTTCTTTCTCTCTTATATTACTTAAAATTCTTGTCTAGCAGTTAGTAAAAGAAACTTTAAGTTACATGAATTTAAAATGTTTGCTTGCAAATATTTTTGCAATTTTATAATCAAAGTCATTATAAGCCATGATTCGACTTTTGTGAATTAAAAAAAAAACAGAACAATTATGTTTATATTGGCTTCATTTTACTTTAAAATGTTTAGAATATATTATTTATATATATAATTGAAGAAATGAAACTAAAGCGTTTTAAAAATCTTTCGTTACGGTTTTAAAGTTGATTGTTGTAAATATTTTTTGAAACCTAAGATATAATTAAAGATATTTTCGTTAAAAGTTCGGAGCTTAGTCTATTGATTCATAAACATTAATTTTTAATACTTTAGTTAGATACAAATATAAATGTCTAGGCTGAAATAAACTCTATTTATAGTAGTAAAGATGTCTGTTAAATGTATCAAGCTAAATTTTAACTTCTGATGCTCACCATGCGTTAGTTATATAAATTGCATATTTGATTCCTACGACATAACTTGCAATTTTGATTTACTTTCTTGAGCGAAACTGATTTTTTAAGCAACATAAATAAGGTGCTTTCTTAGTTTTTAAGTTTATTTTTAAATATATACATATCTTAACTATTATTGAATTCAATAAAAAATTGAAAAAAATATAATTAAGGACGTACACTTAATATATTTTAAACATAATAGCACACGCAATTAAAAAAAGTATATATTTAACCTTACTGTATGATTAAAGTTTGCCGCATTATAAATCATCATTTCTATAAATATGGTTTAAATATTTCTGTTAATAATACTTTCCTTTTATTTTATTTATAAATGTGTAATTTACATGGAATATGTTATATACCTCTGTTTTTCTTGATTTAAATTCGTATTGTTATCTTGTTCCATGCTATTTTTTGAAAGCTTTGTGTGCATAAATTAATTTTAACACTTGTTAAAAAATAAGCAATTTAATTTTCGTAACATTTTTCTTCCTTTGGCTGAAGTAGGGTTGCTTTTATTTACAGTTTACTTATTTCTAATTTAACATTGGTCTTAAGGGGAATAGAAGCAATCTTAAGCTGTAATTATATATCTATGACATTTTATAAAAAAAAAATTATAGAGCTTCCTGATAAACAATGCTTAAATTCCCAGGAATGATGGTGCCAATGATGTTTTCTGAATCCTTACTTAATGTCAATTGCAGCAGATAAATCTGAAGGACATTAAATTGATTCTCGTATCAACGTTGTATCATTGTTGGCCCTGGTAATTTAGGAATGATTACTGGCTCAATACGTCTTATTTCCGAAGATGATAGGACGAATTACGGAGAGGGAATCGCCAGATAGGATAATGTAAGGGCTGTTACAATGAATGACAGTAATGAGAATTTTAGCTTAATGTCTTAAACGTCTCAATAAATTACAACGTATTTAAACGTTTTTAAATTTAAACATGATGGTTTATGGCTTTATTTTAATATAAGCCTGTTAATATTTCTTTAAAATGTTGTTTTAATATATAAACTGAATAAACTATACGAAATGTAACTTAATAAAAGTGGAATTTAGAGTATTTTTTTTTTTTTTTGAATGATAAATTAATTTTCTTTACAAAAATGCGCATTTAAAATGTATGAAATACGTTTTTACATGAACTTATTTTAACAAATGATGGATAGCATTTTCATATGATTAAAATATTTTTGGATGTGAAGTGAATATAAAGAAATAAAAATTATTTCCAATTTGAGGTTTAAATTTAATCAATATTTTCTTCTTAGAACATTTCATAACTAAGTTTCAATATCTTTACTCTCAGAAAAACTGGAAAATACTAAATCTATTATCTAAATCTATCTATCAGAAAAATACTATCTATCTTAATAAGTTTTATAAATGTGATTAAGACTCATATGTTTAAGACCTGGGAAGTAATTATCAGAGGGTTTTTAAAATAACCGAGTTCCTAGATAATATTTTATGTGTTTGTATAGAAACTTTCTAGTTTTTATTCTCTATATTTTTACACGAGACTTCAGATGAATGATTTTCAATAGATTTTCATGTAATTCTTTTTTTTTTCAGTCTGAGAATGATTATATCCGAAGTTCTTACATTCAAGGCAACTACCCACTATGAAACCAATAATAGCAATTTTTACAGATTTTCAAATAAAAATGATTTTTTTAAAGTTCTTAGTAATCATAACTACATCAAATCTTGCCACCTGAAAAAATCAAAAAATAAATAAATAAATAAAAATTTAGTGGGTCAAAATTTAACCTACAATCTCCAGCTGTTCAAGTATTAGGATAGTTTCTTATTTATAGCTAAACTAAAAAGGAATAAAAATTTTAAAATTTTTCATTTTTAATAGTTTAGGTTTTTAGATAGTATTTATGTTCTAAAATTTTCTAAAACGGTTTTATCATTGTTTAGAAAGTACTTCAACAGCAGTCAGTTCTAGACAAAGGGATCATGGAGTTTTAAGCTCTATAATTTTGATATAACCGTCATTAAAATTTTGCCTACACAAAATGCCCTCCTTATTAGTACGCATAAACAAAGTCACTTTCATTATTAATTTGTATTACATTGTTATAAACATGATTAGTTTACAAATAAATTGCTTACCACTTTATAATTACAATACATAATACACATAAAAAATTCATATACATTAAAATCATGATTATTATGTTACACATATTATAATTATTACTTTTGAAATAGTTTTATGTAGTTTTATTTGAGACGCCTTTTTTAAAAAATATGTGTTTTAAAGGTATACCAGAATAATTTTTATTATAAAGTATAAAATATTTAATCGTGTTAAAGATAAATACCATGATGTGTAAAAATTATGTAATTTAATTTTTGCTGTTTTTTGCTCTTAAATTAGAACTTCACGATGAGTTTTTTAATTTCGGCTGTATACTTTAAAGTATAAAATCAACTCATTTAAGATTTTAAAAAAATTACGCGTTCAAGCGTGATTAAGATTTTTTTTGCATGTCTGAAAATCTTGGATATGATACAATTTAGCCAACTTAGAATAAAATCTGCCTTAAAATTTCAATTCAATTACTTTTAAACTAACAAAAACTTTCAAGTTGATGTGCATTCGTGTGTTACGTGTAGCCTCCTCGCCTTCTATCAAAGAGGTCCGGGATTCAAATCCCAGCTGAGTAGATTGCATCTTATCTCTAATTTTATTTTCTAAAGAAGTTTGTAACTAATTAATGTGTTATTCAAATTATAAATACTTATTTTTTAATTTAATCCTTTAATTTTTTTAAAAATTAGTAGATATTTTATTTACTTTTATTTTTGAATTAAACTACAAGAATTATTTTTCAAAAAACAACTGGTAAAATTTTAAATTGCAATTTTTTTTAAAATATTCCACATATTTCGATTAAAAAAAATTAAATTTAAATTCTAAATTGCAATTTTTTAAAATAATTCTTGTATTTAAAAAAAAATATAATAAATACATTTTTAATAATCATGTTTTTTAAATCTTAAATTTTAGCAATCTTAAACTTTTAAAAAATTAGTTTAAATTTAAAAAAAATATTAAGTATCAACGTTTTTATAAAAGAAAATTAGAGTTAAAATTCAATCGTCCGTGTTGGGATTTGTACCCCTGACTTCTTTGGTAAAAGACAGCCTAATCGTTAAACCACAAATATACGTCAGCTGATAAGTTTTTGTTTGTTTATAAGTAAATGAACTGCAACTTCATTGGGGCATATTTTACTCTAGTATCTTATCCCTAATTTGTATCTTATTCAAGATTTCTGAACATGCTCTTTAATCTAAACTTAATTTTGTTTTAATAAAACTTTTCGAGATACGTACTTCTCTTGTTAATAAAAACAATGTAATGTACGAAATGTTTCTTTATTTCGCTGCTGAAATTGCACTACAACACATATATGTTTTCATTAAATCTATATCAATCTTTTATACGTCATGAAATAAGATGTTTACAATAAATTTTCAGAAAATAATAACCTGTTTTCAGCTAACAATGTGATATTGGTTTTGTTGAACTTTGATAAATGGAATATTGTGCTAGAAAATCGGAAAACTTTACACAATACAGAAAGGTATTACGTATGATTTACTACAGTACAAACAATGCCTATTCGTTGGCTAGCGTGCCAACGGGTTTCATTTCCAATTTGTCTCGGCTCAATATTTATCTTCCGTTTGATAAATAATATATTTAACTCAGGTGTATTTGGGAATTGATTTTCTTAAAGATAATTTGTAAAAGTGGTGAAACTTTGATCTCATTTGTTATTTCAGAATTTAGCAAATATATTTGCTAATTCTATGACAGTTGTTGAAGATTTGTTGAGCGATGAAATATTTAAACATTGGTTATAAAAGCATTTGAGGTTTATCTGCTGCAATGACTTATTTATGGATAGCAAATTGTTTACTTAACATACAAATGAACCCTCAAGTATAAATTTCCTATTTGTTTTACTGATCGTATTGATTTTAATTGTATTGTTTATTGATTGCATAGCCAGCCTGGTTAGCAAGCAATAGTTTATATAATATATATAATAGTATATATAATATATACAATTATATATATATATATATATATACATAATAATATATAATATTAAATACAAAAAAACATGAAGAAAACTAAGAAAAATAATGAGTATCATAAGTTCCCATGTGCTTCGAGTAAATCCGTGGCCAAAATTAATTACTAAAAAGACTTATTTGTTAATTTTTACAATTTTTTAGTGTGCAAATCCATTTCGGGCAAATCCGTGGCTAAAATTATTTACTAAAAATTATTTCTTTGTTAATTTATATAATTTTTCCATGTGCAAATCCATTTCGGGCAAATCCGAGTCTAAAATTATGTGCAAAACATCTTTCTCTCTTTTATTTTACATTTTTTTCTTAAATAAATATTTATTTTCAAAATTATTTATAGTCAACTTCTTTAAATTATCCAGTATAACATTACCCTGCGCACATCCATTTTCGGGCCCATCCTTGGTAGCTAACATATCAAACGCACTTCAGTAATGCAGCAAGAACGCATTTTAAAATAAAACTCCTCTGGTTACGCTCAATTTGCACTTTTGTTTTCATATTTTGCAATCTTGCTAAGAAAATATTTTAAATCATTCTTGACAAATTTCCCGTTCATGTAAGTTCATTTGATTTTGCTACTCGCTTTATAGATCATGTTTTATGTTTAATTCTGTTTTTTCTTTATATTTTATTTTCTATTTTTACGTGCTAATTTTACTTATTGTGTTCTATTTTATTTGTTGTTATTTTTGTTAAATTTTTTTGAGTGCTCCTCACACTATTGTATTGATATATTTTGCTTTGGCTTTATTGATACAATATTAGAAAGCACTTGTTTTGCGGATATAATCATGTGGGCTGATGAAAAGATTATATCTTTTATTTTCCGGATTTTTTTAGAATTAAAGAAAAAAAAATTATCCTCCTTTTTTTCCAGTTTTCTGATATTTTTATTATTGTTTTCTTTTTCCCCTTTTTTTCATATGTCTGTAATTTTCCTTGTTTTATCTTCATTTTGAACTTATATGTATATATATATATATATATATATATATATATATATATATATATATATATATATATAGGGTATATATAGAGATTTAATTGGCATTCGAATACTTCAAACAAATTTCTTACACTGGAAAGTTTAAGATGTGACTCACTGCTTCTTGTGGGTTTAAGATTCTAGTATTATTGTTCAACGCTAAACTGATTTTACTTTTAGTGCATGATAATAATATTTGCAAATTTTAAAACATTGCTTCTTTAAAAGTATATTTTCGTTAAATATGTCATTTTCATAAATAAGATAATTAAAAAGAACTTACTTGATAACTTTACATCAATGACACATATGTTTTTAAATATTTAATCAAATGAGATGAAAATTTAGCAAATTATTTACAGATAAGAAGAAAATGTCTCTAAAGAAGGGTTTAATTTTGCAAAATTTCTTTCATCAACTATTTTCTTCAAGTAAAGGCTCTTTACTCTATCAAAGATTTAATGTAAATCTAGCAAGGGTTTTTTAATCTATCAAAAATACAATGTAAATATAAGAAATATTCTTTATACTAGAGAAGAAATATAGTTAATCTAGTAAAAATTCTCCAGTCTAGCCAAATACTAAATAAATCTAGTGCATTTATATTTTAAAACTTGAAATAAACATAAAATTATGTATGTTTGAGATAAATTATGTGAATAATAAATTATAAGGTAAATAATAAATTTTCTTAGAAAAGCTTTTTTTTCATAATTTATAAGTAGTTTTTGTTCTCTTTCAACTATCAAAAGTAATTCGGAAAAAATTATTTTGTTAAATATTGAGCTACGATTTTAAGCATGGCTAAATTCGCAAACTATGTTCTCGTATTTATGTTATATTTTATTTTTCTAAAATCTTTTTTTTTAAATAATAAATGAACTAACTATGGTAGCTTGATTACTTATGCATGCATTACATCCAAGAATTTTCGATACCAAGAAAGTTTCGGTTGTTAATAAATTATTTTTTGAATCAACAGCAATATTAATTTTCTATTCGATTCGTTATCGTTGCATAAATTAATGACTTTGCCAACGGTAATGATGATTACCATACATCAAATGAACAGTTTTTCCTCGTTCGTATAATGAAGCAGGTATTCATCAATCAAGAACTTTTAATTTATGCTTAGATAGTTTACTTTTGCAGAGTTTTCTTGTTAATTGTGTTCATAGTTTTAACATTTTATAACGATAAAATATTCTTGTATTGACATCAACTTATAATTTATTTTTAACTTATGACAAACAATCCAGATAGCAGGATCTATAAATTTTGTATTTTATGCAATTTATTGTATAAAATCCTGTTATAATTTTGCTTATAAATTATAAAATTTGCTTCGCTCTTAAACAATGTTTTTTTATGTAATTATTTTGAAGTTCTGAGACTTATGCTTATTTTTCATGGATATTATTTTAATAATAGTTGATATTTACCGTGATTCTAAAATAGTTGTTTAACGTTTTTTTCAAACAAGAGAATCGGATAACTTTTGACTCCATTAAGTTATAAGCAAGATCCATAATTTTTTTCCAATTACCAGCTTTCATTCATTTTGTTTTCTAATTACCAATTTTTTTTATTATGAAATTTGCTTTTAAACAATGATTTTTTGTGTAATTATTTTGAAGTTCTGAGACTTATGTTTATTTGTCATAGATATTATTTTAGTAATAGTTGATTTTTACCGTAATTCTAAAATAATTGCCTGATGTTAGCGGATAACTTTTGACTAAACTAAGTTACAAGTCAGATTCATTTCGTTTTTCAATTTATCAGCTTCGGGAGTTAACATTAAAACTTGATGACCGAAAAAAAATTATAAAATCAATTAAGATAAAAGCAGTTTTCAGTTTATTATGAGTTTATCGGTGAATATGTACACAAGGAAAAAATATACAGTGTGTAGAGCGCAAGAATATCTGAATGAATTAATGAATGTTGATCTAATAATGGGATCTTCATGATCTAAGCTTAACGAGTCTAGCTTAATTTCGAAGCCCAACCATAAATGTACTAACTAAATGTACTAACTAGCAAAAAACATAGTTTTTCTGAATAAATCAGCATTTTATTCGCGAGTTAGTTTTGACCCTCAAAATGAAGAGGAAGCAGTAACATGAAAAATATTGTTGCGAAAGTTTTGTCAGGAAAATGGTTAAAGTTTTAATACCTTAATGTTTTGTTTATTTAATCAACTTCAAGTCGTACTTTTAAATTTTTATTTTTTAAGAATTATTCTGCCTATTCAAAATTCCTCAACCATTAGTAAACTAAAAAATTATCCATGAAAGAATTTTCTGAAGGATTTATCTATGTAAGAATATTCTGAAGGACTTATCTATGAAAGAATTTTCTAAAAGAATTATCGAAGAAAATTTTTATAAGTAGTTTGTTCTGGATTCATTTTATTAGTTCTGAAAACAAAACAAATCACGAAAAAAGTAAAATTAATGTCAAGGGGTACAATCTTTTTACGAGGAACTTAAGCTTATTCGGACTATATTTTGCTAATAGCAGTTACCCTACATATTTTGAAGTCATGAAAATCGTACGTTTATTCGTAGAGAGATTTTACTGCTTGATTTCGCAACTTATAATATGTTCTTCACTAATTAATTGAAATATTTCAAGAAAAGACTTTCGAATCATTAATATTGAGTGCTTATACATAAAAATTTGGTCATTAGATTAAAAATTATCAAAGTGTTTTATTTTTTGCGCATTGTACAGCATACATATTCTGTGCCTTTATAATGCAAATAGTTTGTTTATTATATTACGTTTCCATGCATAAATAAAAAAGGGGAGAAAAAAAATTATTTTCTATTTCGTGTGATTTTATAACGGATCTGGAATATTGACACCTTGTTGATTTTAAAACTGCGATCATGTTTTCTTTCCAAATTACAGTTTTTTTAAATTACATTTTTAGTCTATTTCTTTTATCAAAATGCGCGTGTTTATAAATGTACAGAGGGTTGCGTAAATGTTGCATAAAAAAGAGAGTGGCGTAAATGTTGCAGTTAACTTCTAGAGGAATTAGGGTACGTCGTCAGTGTGATGCCACAATTGGCATTACATATTTATTTCCTATCCTTTAAAATATATTTAATTACTTAAGCTTATTTTATTAATGAAATTATATTTAAAATAAATCAAAGACTTAATCTTTTAAAACGAACATAAAATATTTTATTCTTATCTTATAGATCAATGTAACAGATACTTTCTTTATTTCATTACATTACTAATGCAGACCCATTAATTCACTGTCACGTCTAATCGAAAACAAAAATCTATTTATAAATTTTTATTCTAAATTTCTAACCGCTAAATGTTTCAGTTATATGGTTGTAATAATTCTCATAAATTTGTTGGCGACTCGTGATCGCCAAGGTATTTTTTTAAACCCAATATTGATATGCGGGGTTGGCTTTGCTTTGGCTGTTTATCAAACTTCTACCCATACTTCTCCTGTGTCCGTTAGAAACAATTGTATTCATTTTTAATTCAAAATTTGTGGCGACTAGGAGTGCCCTTTGGGAGCCCCAGTCCCAGCCATCGTAACCGTTTTTAAAAATGTAATTCTAATAGAATGCGGACAAAAACTTCTCAATATCGAAGATATATTTTCTTGATCCCTTTAAGGGATTTATTTTGATAATTTTTAATTGTATATGATGGCCATTGTTTATAATCTTCACGAATTATTGTTTAATAAATTGGTTTTTCACTACGATTCATGTTAATTTCCTGGTGACTGTCATTTTGTTTCATCCATTCATTAACGCTCAAGTAAAATCCGTGATGAATTTCCACTTTACGAATAATGGCGGCAACTAATGGACAACACCTCCACCAAATACTGGTGCAAAAAACATGGAAACGAATTTATGAGCATCTTTTAGGAAAATTAGCCTGTATCATCTCCCTCTGAAGAACTGAAGAACGGTTCTCTACGGAAGAAACCAGCGCCAGTTACCTGCCCTTGTGTTTGAATGCTGAAAGTTACCTGCTCATATATTCTTATCTTCAATGATGAATCTCCAACTATCCAGGACAGCCAACAACCCAGTGCGTCATCCGGCTGCAGACGTTTTGAAAAGATTAAAAAAAAACGTGTTTTCTGTGTTTCTCATAAAATTTCTGTTGTGACCCCAAGAAGATTTAAATTAATGGGACGAATTTTTAATATGTTCTGTAAGAAGTGCGTAACCTCCGGTTCCAATAAAAAGAAAAGAGTTTCAACAAGTAACACAAAACGAAAGTGTATCTTTAAAAAAAATTTTCTCTCTCTATCACTTAACGAAGAAGAATCAAAGAGATTTTTTTTTTTACTAAAATGCAGTGCCTTTGTTTGTAGTTATTTTTTTTTAAATAACACAAACATTTAACTTGCATTATTTAGTGTTTTACAATTTTCATATATAAAACTTATTATTTATCATGATTTATTGATGCCGGGTGATCGATAGTGGAAGAGGAAATATTCATTATTGTTCTTTTTGGCCGTAAATAAATGGATGAAACAAAATGACAGTGTCCGGGAAAGTAATATGAATCGTAGTAAAAATCTAATTTTTTAAACAATAATTCGTGAAGATTATAAACAATGACCATCATACACAATTACAAATTATCAAAATAAATCCCTTAAAAGGATCAAGAAAATATAAGTTCGATATTGAGAAGTTTTTTTAGCATTCTGTTTGAATTACATTTTTAAAAACGGTTAGGATGGCTGGGACCAAAGAGCCCAAAGGGCACTCCTAGTCGCCACAAATTTTGAATTAAAAGTGAATACACACACAGGAGAAGTATGGATAGGAGATCCAAAATTGGCGATTTAGCAAAATATAGCGGCCAAAACAAAGCCAACCCCGCATATCAATATTGGGTTTAAAAAAATACCTTGGCGATCACGAGTCGCCAACAAATTTATAAGAATTATTACAACCATGCAACTGAAACATTTAGCGGTTAGAAATTTAGAATAAAAAGTTATAAATTGATTTTTGTTTTCGATTAGACGCGATAGTGAATTAATGAGTCTGCATTAGTAATGAAATAAAGAAAGCATCCGTTACATTGATCTATAAGAGAAGAATAAAATATTTTATGTTCATTTTAAAAGACTAAATCTTGGACTTATTTTAAATATAATTCTATTAATAAAATAAGCTTAAGTAATTAAATATATTTTAAAGGATAGGAAATAAATATGTAATGCCAATTGTGGCATCACAATCAGGATTAAAATTGCATTGAAAACTATGCCCGGAAATGCGCCGCCATGGACGCTTTCCTATTATGCACTATTTCTTTGCGTGGTTCTGAACAGGTCAAAAAAGGATAAGGTCAGAAAAGATATTTCCGGGCGTTTCCTGTGCAGTTTTAGTCTTGATGATTTACAATGTGCCCTAATTCTAATAGAAATTCGTCGCAACAATTGTACTATCTCCTATTATATATATAACGTTTTTAAACTTAAACATTTTCACAAAAATAAACTAGAAACACTATTTAAAAAAAAACTCTGTTGCTCAAGAAGCAAAACTAATTTCAGATCATTACACCAGAATTAAGCAATATCATGCATTTGTATTAATGCAAAAAAAAAAATTTGCTCCTCAGTGTAAATCATTTACTAATTAATGACCTTTAATAAAACGCCCTGTACGCATTATAGATAGTCCTTTATAAATATAAGGCATTGCTAGAAATTTGGAAATGTAGCAACAATACACAACGAAACATCTCTCGAACTATAGAACTCAACCATTGAAAATGAATAAGGGTTCACTCTTTAATCTCTCTCGTAATCCCATCTCGATTCTGTGCAATACTTTAAATAATATTTATTGAAATATGGCTTGAGATCGAGAATATATTACAACCCTAACGTATAATGCATTTTCTGATGAATTAAAAAGCATTCGGAGAGTTAGAATTCGGATCACGAAATATATTTTCAGTCTAATGATATAATAATGCATTCTGTTGCTTTTATTTAAGTAAAATGGAACGCCATAAAAGGTATGACTCCAGTGAAATTCATGGTCATATGTTCTTAGAACATCGGTTTTCTTGCGTCCCTCTGGTTTGTGTAAATATGCAACTAATAACAGTAATCATTTTTCATGATACTGCTAGAAATTTCGAATCATTATGGAACATAGCATAGTTAAATTAGCTTTAACTTTATTAAGTGGTAAGCAATAATCATGTAAATTAAACTAATTTACATGATAATATAGTTCAAGGAACCGATACAGTGGTTCAACATACACTCATGTCCATAAATTAAGGATAATTCAGAATTACACTGAAATCAAACTCTAAAATTAAAATTTCACCTGTAGAATTATCACACACATTCTGAAGAAGAATATGCAAATTACAGGAAACCACTAGATGACGCTGGTAGTATGTCACAATGACGAGAGTGTAATAGAGGGGTATATAAGGAATGGTGGCAAAGAAGTAAAATTGTTCACAAGCGCTTTAAAAGCCTTTCAGTGCAATGACCGCATAGTTATGACACAAAGGAAGCATTTGGATGATTTTTTACGTGGCAGAATCATCGGACAGCTGGAAGTATCCGAGGAACTTGGTATCGCCCAGAGTGTCATCTCCAGACTTTGGCAACGATTCTAAGATGATGGTAATGTGAGTAGACGTTACAGCACAGGTCGCCCCCGAGTTACAACGCCGAATGAAGACCGGTATGTGGCAGTTACTGCCAAAAGAAACAGACGGAGCACAGCATCAGACCTGTCTCGCCAGCTCTCTTCAGCTACCGGTACGACAGTTTCAAGGCAGACCGTGTACAGACGTTTAGGGCACATTGGTCTATATGCTCGTAGGCCTGTCTGATGTGTTCCACTTACCGCAACTCACTGTCGCTTGCGATTAGCCTGGAGTAGAGAGCATGCATTGTGGACACCGCAACGGTGGTCTTGTGTGATGTTTTCCGACGAGTCCAGGTTTAGTTTGCTGTCTGATTCTCGCCGGACTTTCATATGGAGAGCGCCAGGTACCCGTTACCACCAAGACAACACCATTGAACGACACCGTTACGGTGGTGCAGGATGGCTCGTTTGGGGAGGAATTATTCTTGGTTCCAGAACTGACCTGCATGTTCAGAGTGTAACGATGACAGGCCACATATATAGGGATGTCATTCTGGAACAACATGTACGTTTGTTTCGGGGCGCCATGGGTGCTGAATTTCTGTTTATAGACGACAACGCCCGTCCTCACCATGCAAACATTGTAGACGAATGCCTTCAATCGGAGGATATCACCCGTATGGATTGGCCAGCATACTCACCGGACTTGAATCCAATAGAGCATGTGTGGGATATGCTTGGCCGATGAATTGCAGCCCGTCAACCCCCTCCCACCTGTCTACCGGACTTTCGGAGGGCATTGCTTGATGAGTGGTGTAATATTCCCCAAGATCAGATTGATAATTTGATACTCAGCATGCCTAGGCGTTGTACGGCCTGTATTGCATCGTCCGGGAGACATACTCCGTATTAACCATCATACTAACCACGTTATACTGTTTTTTGTAAATAGGTTCTTTTTTGAAATTTGCTCCAGGGAGTAAAAATCGCAATTTTTATTAATTATGTCAAACATATAGCATCTTTTTTGCTCTTTACCTTTTGTTTAATACATAGACTTTACAAATAAGTCAAATTTGTTTGGCTTCTGTCTCTTTCTGTGCCTGAACTTCATTATCCTTAATTTATGGACATGAGTGTAGAAAAGAACTTTCTGAGAGTTATATAATATAGTTCAAATAAGTTATATTTTTAATAAATAACCAAGTTAAACCATATCATTCAGCTAATTAAACTTAATTAGATGATATGTTTAACCATTATATGATTCAATATGCCTAGATAATGGTTCAATGTTAATATAGATTAAATTAGCTTCGCTTTTAATACAGTGACAAGTTGAGACATATTATCATGCAAATCAAAATTGAAAGCATGACTGTATATAGTTGAAAGTACATTATATTGGTTTATTGAAAATATTCTCCCACGATAATTATAATATAGCTCAAATAAAACTTCGCTGTTATTAAAATATCAAAATGCAAACCAAATCATCGAGACATCGAGAAAAAAAATGACATTTTTTTCTCGATATTATGGTTCGAGATAACGATATAATGGTTCAGCGTTGAAATGATTTTCTTGAGAGTTACGTGATATAATTCATTTCAGATTCGTAATAAACTGTTTAACCAAGTTGTATGAAAATATATGTATATACAAAGTAAAATTATTTAAGTAATACTCTGGTTCAAGAAACAGTTATTATGGTTCATTATGTAAAGATTTTCTATCTGTTATATAATATAATATAGTTTAAATTAGTTTCACTTTGTTAATAAATTCTCAAGCGGAATCATAAGAAAAAATACATTTGATCATACGATATCATGATTTAAGATACAGATATAAAGGTTCAATGTTAAAAAGAATTCTGAGAATATTAATTATAAATCAGCTACACTTTCTATGAAATTGTGGATTTGAACGCCATTGTCTTGTAAATAAAACTTGATCAAATTGTACTGATTCAAAATACAAAAATACAATGAATGAAAGTAAAAGTTGAGAGAAAGATGTAATAATGCTCAAACTAGCTTCACTTTAAAGGAAATGCCAAGTTGAATAAAATTTTCATGTAAATTAAGTTTGATTCATTATACTAAGATTAAGTACTGCTTCAAGATACAAAAAGACACTGAATAAAAGTAGAAGTAGAGAGAAAGATTTAATATTGTTAAAATTAGCTTCACTTTAAATGAAATGCCAAGTTGAATAAAATTTTCATGTAGATTAAGTTTGATTGCATTATACTGAGATTTAAGATACTAAGATATCACGTGCATGATACTATGATTTAAGATACTATTACTGAACGGGCATGATACATGATTTAATATTGATTAGAGACAATGTTTTCATTAAAAGCCAAATAATTTCAACACATTTAAAATAAATTTATGAATTTATAAGAAGAGACCGTATATTGAAAAAATTTTTACTTGAAAATTGATACCGTGTTTTTTAAATTAATGATGAAAGCTGTAAAAAAAAATTGGTGAATTCATAAAGAAAAAAAAACTTATTACAGTGAATGAAGGCGTCGTTATATTCTTATACTCTAAATAATACTATCCTCTTGGGAAAAAAATCTCTTTTTTATTACTAAAACTAACCTCTTGCTATAATAAAATTTTATTACATAGATAAGTATAAAAAGGTCTACTAAATTCAATCCCCAAAAAAGAAATTACATCGATCACCAAAATTTTAATATATTCAAAGTAGTATTTTTATTTATTCATGTGGTAACTTAGCTTTAAACATTTTTGCTTACCACAATTAGGACGAACTTTATAAGAATAGAGAATGAATCAGCAGATGTTAAGATATGCAGATAAACCTTCTTACGTATTTATTTGTTACCCCACGCGTGCATTGTTTTTTGATTAATTCCTAAAAGAAGATTTTAAATTCATAATATTAAAAGCAGGCGGATTATTAAAAGCATTACAGAACTCCCGGGTCGTGGTAGCCCAGTGGTTAGGCAATCAGAATTCGTTCCTTGACTCTGAGACCCATTAAGTACACGTAATATACGTGCTCGTAAAACATATGGAGTCGAAAGTTCAGTACTCGCTTTCTGAGATGTACGATTGGTAGAGAAAGTACTAGAGAAAACTCCCCTCCCCTTCAGATCTATGTTAAAATTAAGAAACTGGCTTCACTAATGAGTGGAGCTGCCATCTACACGGAAGATTTTGAGGTAAAGTGTACTTTATGCCTTGCGGTGCGCTCTTGTTAAACGAACAACGCACCTTCTTAACTTAATTCACAAAGTCTAAAGGCTGGCGTGCTTGGCTTGTCCAAATGTTATAAACAGCACAACAACGGAACTCTTGCATATCTTTTTAATTAGTGCATATTTTATACTTTTAAAACAAACTCCAATTCCAGATTTAGTACAAATACTATTTGTTTTCTGTTGCGTTGAAATACAAACTAGAAAAGGTCCGCAAATCATGACTTCTAGGGAGTAAAAGTCTGGGGAAACAGTATTTTCGTGGCATGATATTTTACTTTCCGTGCTAAATCGAAGCAATATTTTTATATATTCAGCATTCTTCTTGTATTTATTTCGCTGATTACAAGATAAGTACGCTAATTCCATGTGTACTCTGATTTCTGAAGTCTCAGACCGAAATTGCATTTTTCTGAAATGTGGTAGATCATCTTAAATATTTTATATTGGTTCAAATGACAAAGACGAATGTTGTTTTTATAGCTGTTTTATGTTGTGTACAGAAAATAAAATATAAATGTATATAAATATTATATATACATATACATAAAATATTATATATGCTTAGGGTATGTTTAACTGTTTTAATTTCTAAAATACTTTGAGTTTTGAAATGAGAAATACTTAGAAATAAATCTGATTTATTTTAGCTGGGGTTGCACATTTTTTTTAAATATTTTTGAGTAAAAGATAAGTAATATTATATGTCATTCCCAAATTTATTTGCTGGACACATCTATTTTTTTGTCTCAAAATAACTAACAATATTTAAATTATAAAAAAAGAATTAATATATAGCTGTCAGTTTGAATCTGTTAAAGTAATACCAAGCCAATTTGCCTTAGAAAAGATTTATATATATATACACAATCATATTTTCCACTTTAAACAACTTTTGCCTTTAATTGATTTTGCCTGTAATTAGATTTCGTTTAATTTGGATTACAAAATAAGGAAATGAAGCGATTTCTTAGGCATTTATAAAGCCGCGTATTATAAATCTTTTTAAAATTTAGGAAATATTTTTAAATTTTTTTATTCCCTTTGTCTAAGATAAAGTTTTTGCATTTCAAACTTTTCATGTGATGAAAAGTTTCTTCTTTGTTTTCGGTCCGAACTTCAAAACTTTTTAAGAAAACCAAAATTGCATTTGAATGTATTTTTACTTTTATTTATTCCCCGACATAGTTAAGAAACAGTTTTCGTTCACTGGAGTTAAAAATAATGACTCTGTTTTGAAACTAACTGCTTTTGTCGAAATTCTAGTTTTAACAATAAAAAAATGGAAAAAAAGAAGTACAAAGTTTCAAAATAAAATAAATAAATGTCTTACTTCAAGATAATATTTCAATGTCTATTGTGCAATGCCTCAAAAACTTTTAATAGCTTATATAACGTTAAACAGCTCAGATGGATCTCAGTTCTAGAAATTCATATTTTTAAAAAAACTTTTTTTCCTTTCTTTTTTTTTTCGTTTTCTTCTTAAATAAGGAAGCCGATTTTTATTTTCAAAAGAATAAAAAAGCTGTTTTCCATCTGAAACAATATTAGGGTACTATTAGTAAACAAAATAAATTATTTTATTTCAATAAAAAAATATTTGTTTTAGAGGAACCAGGTTTAGATAAAAATATATTTAAATTTGTTCAGTAATTTTGCTGTGTATCAAAAGTAGAAATAACAGTAGCCGACTTATTCTGTAATTTAGAATTTAAAAATAACTTCCCAAAATGTGACAAAAGTAGTTTTTTTAATGAAGGAACATATTTGTATATAAATATATATGTTACTGGCAAAGTATAAAACGCCGGCATTATATATAATGCCTGACGTTTTTAGGCAAAGTATGAAATATGAGAACTTTGCATAGGCATTGTATATAATGCCTAAGCATTCTATATAATGCCGGATGCTATTTGGGCAAAGTGTGAAATAAACGTCCTGATGAGTTTATTATGTAAATGATGTACATGTTACTGTGAATGACCGAAATCGGTGCTTGTTGACTTTCACCTATGAATGTTGACAATCACATAGTCGCTTTGGTGAATGTCCGAAATATTTATTACATCCGATTTGATATTAGTTTATTCGTGGATATAATTACATTTATTCGATATTTTAATACTTACTGACGATAGATTAGAAGAAACATCAGTTTTTGGAGTATCGGACAAATATATACCGGGCAATGACACTTGACCTTAAAAAAATATCAGTGTAGGGTATACCGGGAAAAATATATATATATATATATATATAAGTATTTGCACTATGACTCAAATGAATGTTCTATACGAAAGAATAGGTATCTGAAAATATCTATAGAATAGCCAAGTTTAGTTCAGATGCAATCTATCACAAAATAAAATAAAATTTCTAATGACTACATTTTAATTATAAAAGCATAAAAGTAATTTCTTCATTTTGAAATTATTCTTTAATTGCAAACAAATTTACTTTTACTCATATTTCGCTACAAATCAATAATCTTACCCAAACGATAACGATCATAACAGGGCCTTTATAATTAATTTTCATAAGTTTTCTTTAATGGCTTGATAATATTACTCGTTAATGAATAGTATACTGTAAGCAGATGTAAAGAAATCGGTAGACTATTCAATAACAAAGAATACTTATATATTATTATAATGCGAGATTTACTCGGTTTTTCCTCTCTCCTTTTCTTTTAATTCCTCGCATTTTTCTTCTGTATTCACTATCGGAAAAAGGATCATCATTCAGTAAAAGAAGAAAAAAACTACTGTTACCGCTGAGTACAAAGAAATACCACAAAAATTATATCATTCACTTCGGAAGATCTTAATCTTGCAAGGAGTTTTTTTTTTTTTTTCTCTTTTATTTACTTATTTTCTGTATTGTCATCAGATTCCCAGCAAGATTAATTTTCGTTGTCTCTAATTTGTGAAGAAAAAAAAACAACAGCAAAACAATGACAACTAAATGATAAATTCTTGCTATTGTGAACAATATTTTTTTTCTGTGCCTGCGTTTCTACTGGTCCATTTTTTAGAATTAAATAGAAACAAGTGTCTTAAAAATGACAGAAGATTTAAAAATTCAGTTAAAAAAATGAATAGATATAGAATTATAAATGTAGCAGTCCGCAGCTTCATCTTCAGACGAACTTTTTAATTAGATTTGATCCTTGGTTAAATCGTCGATCATTTATTGAAACTACTGTTTAAAATCACATTATTCATGTTTTAAAAAACTAAGCCGTTAGATATAAAAAAAAAAGGCAAAGCTCACACTACCCAAGAAACAAAGTCCAAAAATGCATAAGATATTTTTGCGTAACTTATATAACTGCTAACTTAAATAGGAACTGTTTTTGCTTGTGCAATCACAGAACTCTCAAGTTTGTTAAAATCAGTTTTTAGTGATGTATTCAAACATATCCGACTGTTTTGGGAAGACAAAAAACAGTACTTCTGTCATAAACTAAAATATGAATTGTATAATCGATATTTTGTAACACTATCATTAAAGAATGTTACTCAATTTTATTTTGCCTTTTCATTGACAGAAACTCTCTAGAATTATTTTTTAAAGAATCGAAAAGGTATGAAACCGTTAAAAACAATAATCGAATTATAGATTATTTTGAAAACGTTTTCACATATGAAAACTCAGCTATCAGAGCAAGGAATATAACAATTACTCCAGACCCAGGATTTAAAGAACAAATGTTTGTAAAATAAATTCTGCTGTGTTTCTGTTATTGACACAATGTCTTAAACAATAAGAAATTTGAAATAACTTAGAAACGGAAACCAGAAAATTATCAGTGGTTGCACAGAGAGAAATCAATATACCATTTTAAAAAATATTATTTTTCGTCTTTTCTAACTTTTTTTCTTCTCTATTTTCCAATGCGGGGGAATGTGTTTCCCTACTGTAATACTTCCAATAAATATAATTTCATTTTGGGTGATAAAAAATTAGTATTTAAGTGAGGTAAAAACAAAGAAACTAACGAAACCTAAAGAATCATTTGTGAGGAAGGCGGGAAGCAAAATATCATAATCTGGTTCATTAGACTTGGACGTGTGTCTAGCAATATTATTTCAATTTTATCTGTCTACTCCAGATTGCAAGCAAGTTTTTGTGTTTTCATTCTGGTTTTTAGGAATATATATATATATATATATATATATATATATATATATATATATATATATATATATATATATATATATATATATATGGGTGATTCTCACGAAATATGACAATTCACTGTCCCTTGCTCCAAGATCTAATACTAAAATACTAAAAGAGCTTTTTTTAAAAAAAAATAACAAAATAGCATTGCTGTTAACATTTTAAAATAACCTTGTACTAGCATTGACTGTTTCGTATAGTTAAAAAATTTAATTAAACTTCAAAATGTCATTTTCCTGGCATGTCCCAAACAACGTTTCCAATAATAACTAGCTTCAAAACTTCCTATACATTTTTCAATATCTAAATTTTTTTATCTCAACTGGTGTAAGCATTTCAAAAATATACGCAGAGGATATTATTTACAAAAACTTCGTTTCAATTAATTTTTTCTGTCAATAATTTGTTTGTCCCAAGAAAATCTGTCATTTTCCTAGCTACTTTTATTAAGTGGTTTATAACCAAAATAGATAGCGCCAGCAATCAATATCTTATGTCAGTAGATTGATTAGATACCCTCTTATATGAATATGTCTTGTTGCATGAATAAAGAACCAATTTTCTGGTTCAAAATCTATTTCAAAAAATTTTTCAAGGTGAGTAGGTTTTTGTGATGTCATTTTCTCTTGAAACCATTAATAACATAAAATACATAGATTTTTCTGAGTTATTTTAAGAAATCTTATTGTTTTCTACAGAATATAAACGACTTAGGCCAAAATATTTAATTAAAGTAAAATTATATGCTATAAAATGGCGAATTTGTCATTATCCTGGCTTATGAATGCCAGGACATTAAAGTTTACCAAGATTTTTTTTAACTGCTAATACTGTAAGGAGGAAAAGCAAATATTAACTCCATACCAAGCTTATGTATGATTGTAATATGCTTGGATGAAATCAAAGTTATTTATTTATTTAAAGATTGATTATTATCCACAATTTTATTCTGTACATATCTGCAACAAAGAAATTTTTGATTCTTCCTACAGTGGATAAAAATAATTAATTTAAGCAATTTATCGTCCATCTGACATAAAGGCTTAAGTTGAGTTACTTACTATTAACTTAATATGTCATTTTCTTGGCATTCAAGATTTGGTGAATTTCTATTTTAATATTTTTTTCCCGAGCAAATGTCAATAAACTACATTGCTGTCTGTAAGATAATAATAAGTGTAACTAAAGAAGTATAAAAAAAAAATTGGGTTATTTTGACGACTTTAAATTTGAAGAAATGTTTTGGTCCGAATTGTCATATTTCGTGAGAATCTCCTATATATATATATTTTACGGCCAAAGCCCGAAGTCGGCCAATTCGCGATCTGGCCAGCCAGATCGCGAATTAGCCAAGAACGCTGTAAATTAGCTGGCCAAAGTCTGAAATTTTTCTGGATTTTGGGAATTGGCCGGCCAGATCGCGAATTGGCCGAGGAGGGCTGGCTGAAGTCCGAAATTGCTCTTGATATCGGGAATTAGCCGACCAGATCGCGAATTGGCAGAGGATGGCTGGCCAAAGTCCGAAACTGTTCTTGATTTCGGGAACTGGTCGCCCAAATCGCGAATTGGCATGGGAAGATCAGCCAAAGTTGGAAGAAAAAATCATTATACCGGGTAAACCGGGCAAATGCATAACGGGCAGGGGCACTTGACCTTAAAAAAACATCAATGTAGGATATACCGGGCAAATGCATAACGGGCAGGGGCACTTGACCTTAAAAAAACATCAATGTAGGATATACCGGGCAAATGTATACCGGGCAGTGGCACTTAACTTATATATGTTTATATATATATATATATATATATATATATATATATATATATATATTATATATATATATATATATATATATAATAAACCGTAAAGAGACAAATAGGATTTAGGAGAAAAGATATCGCCTAAGAAAATTGAGAAAAAATAATAAATTTTATTTACTGAGCATAAGCTGCAATCACATAGAGCCCATATGAAATAAGTTAAAATATAAATGAGGCATGGAAAATATTTTTAAAGAGAAAAAAATTATTAATAAGTAAAATAATTTTAAAAAAATTTAATATTTAAAAAAAAATTTAAACAATTAGAAAAAGAAATAAGAGAAAAAGACGTAATCGTTTGAGCTGACAACGAGATTATATATACCAAATAGTGTGCCTTTGAATATTTTATTAATATAGCTAAAGCGAAATAATAATGTAGCTATTGTATTGTTATATTTTGCTTTGTTTTGATAGAATAAGCTATTTCAAAAGATGATACTCTTTCAAAAATTAAGTTTTAAAGTAATAGAACACATACTTGTTCCGCAACCATAATTGTGCATCCATTTCATACGTTTTTATACTTTTATTTATATATTTTCTCTATTTAAATACATTATTCTTAATTTATAAATAGACAGTTTAGTTATATAGTTTAGCTTTAATTTATAAATCGATAAAGTTTTAGACATATATGTGTATTTTTTGAAAACATAACTTCCGATTTTTCATTAAAAAAAATTTTTTTTAAAAAGAAAAAAAAGCGGTGTTTCTCTATAAAATATTGCAATTTCATTAATATTAATGGAATGAAGTATCTTCAAAAAAATATTCTGCTAAAAAAGTAAAGGAATTTGAATGTGATATTTTCACACTTGACACAAAATATATTTTATAAATAGCCTGCTTTGTTCTGCTTTGAACTAAATATACTATTTTAAAAATATTCTTGAATTTTTGAAATTTTGTGTTATAAGGTAAAAAGTAAATATAATTTCGACTACCTGAGGATGAAAAATTATTCCCAACTAAACATAATCAAGCAAACTTGAAAAGTAAATACGAAATGTAATATCGTGATATAAAAAAAAGTGACTCTTATTGTAATAAAAAATATAATTCGTGAAAGAATTATTATACGAAGCATAATTTCTGGACCATAAAAAACGGATTCTCAGCATTTTTTGTTTAATTAAAATATATTTTATAAATTACTTTGAGAGCGACACCTATTTATTATATTTATCGTAATTTGAAAAATACTAATACTTCTTTAAATGTGCGGAAAATAAAAAATAAATTTTCATTTTTTTTATGTTTAAATTATTTAAATTATGTAGAATATAGAGAATGTTGAATATTTGGTAAATAGTTTTATAGTCAACTTACATTAAAACTTTTAATATTAAACAAAATATAGTATAATTTTTTCATTAATTTTCAGAGAAATTTTTTAATGGATGGGAAAAAGCTTGGATAGATCGAAAGCTTTTTTAAAAAATATAGCTATTTGCAGGAAAATATAGCTTTTTGCAATTTGCAAGACTCTTCAGCATTCTCTGATGAGCCAAACACTCTCTCTAGGCTTTTTTAATAACCGTCGATGAAGAGCTGACCCAACTTTAGGCTACTAATGTTCAACGCCGTAGCCTTGTAATTTTGAGTCCTGAATCAAGTATTGGGAGAAATTTGCCTTCGTGGAGGACTAATGACATTTGCGTTACATGGTGAGGAAAATCACGAACACCTTTCAAGATTAATCTGACGGCAAGGGGACCCTGACCCATAACCCGTCTACCACTGAGGATATTTTACGTCAGCACTGTGATCTGTGTAAGCCGGTGCGGAGTTCGAATCGACCAGTCATCGCTGGGATTCGAACCCGGTTCACATCATTGCAAGGCGAACTCTTTATCCTTTGAGCCACTACGACCCTTGCTAGGCATATTTCATTTTATTGCCGTCGTTGAATAGCCGGCCCAATTTTGGGTTTACGAATCCTAATGTTCAACTCCGTAGCCTTGTAATTTTGAACCCATCCAGAAGACAAGGAAACTCCTGGATCAGTATCCCCAGAGGTTTGATTTGTTATGGGAACATGGAGAAAAGATTTAACGTGCATCAGTCACCATTTACTACACGGGGAGTCTTCGACCGGCGGGGATCGAACCCACGACCTCTTGGACATGGACCAACCAGGCTCTCCCGACCATTTACTAGGCTTATTGCAATTATCCCATTCATTCAGAGAAAATTCGAGAATATATTTTTCATTTAATAAAGAAATTAATTGCAGAATATATCATCCATTGCCCAGTTAACATAACTAATTTCAAGGTGTTTGCAATGAGCCGATGAGCATAATGCTTAATGTAATAAATGCTAATTAAAAAGGAAGCAGAAAATAGAATGTGCTTTGAATTATCTCCGCGTTCTAAATAAAGATTCAGCTGCACTTGATATGTTTAAAAGTTTTGCTGTGCATTAAAGTAATTAAGATTTTTTTTATAATTTTTATAAATAGCTTATTGGAAAGCGATGCATGTTTTTATAATTTATATATAGCATAAAACAATTAACTAAAGCTGCTTAAAATTCCTAATTCATATGAATATGTATTCAATTTTCTTCGCCGTTCCTCAACAATGTACAGATATTATGGCACACTGTTTCGCTGTTTCAATTCTCTCATTGAAAATTCACATTCCTCTAAAAACTATATTTTGAGAATATATTGTTTTCTCATTTGTGGAAATACATCTGAACTTAGAATAATTTTGTTCTTGTTTAATCTGAGAAATTTGTGATGTTATTTGAATGAATTTGAGTTTTCATTTTTTGTCCTTCTTATTCATACATCAAACTTAGAATAAATTATGAATTTAAGTTATTCTTTATACTAAAATATGAAACAAGAAATATCTCGTTAAAATTCCAGAGCATCAGTATTCTGAAACTGCATAAACCATAATCCATCATTTTTAAGGAGGTATCTTTAGTTTGCTGCAAGAAATATTTTAATATTTTTATTTCTGAAGTATTTCAAAAAATAAAATAAATGAATGTGAGTAGAGTCTTTTATTTTTATTTTTTATATATGTTTGAAAAGAAATAGGGTTGAAAAGACTACTTGCAAGTAAAACTACTCTGTGGTAATGACATTTCTGGTAAAGAAAAACACCATAATTGTGATAAAAAAAAAACACCATAATTCTAAGGAAACCGAAATATACAGTATTTAAACCATCCATTTGATAATTGTTTCTTTCATATTGTAACGGTTAGCTAGAAATTCTGGTTTCAAAATTATAGTTCTTATTTTGTTTGTTAAAATTATAGTTAAAATTATAGTTCTTATCTAATTCAAACAAATAGTTTTCATACCAAGCTTTAAGATATGATAAAGTTATCAAATTTCACTACATCACAAAGTTCTATTTCATATTATAAACAATATTTTATTGCTAGTTTTTCCGAAAACAATACCA
This sequence comes from Parasteatoda lunata, assembly GCA_949128135.1. Classification (NCBI taxonomy): domain Eukaryota; kingdom Metazoa; phylum Arthropoda; class Arachnida; order Araneae; family Theridiidae; genus Parasteatoda; species Parasteatoda lunata. Next base: position 8,668,963 of record OX421970.1, on the reverse strand, counting down.
AAATGCTTCGGTTTAAATTATCGATCTTTTTGATGTTCATGTAGAAACAGAAACTCAGTAAATGTTACCATATTCTAGTAGTATTGGCTACTTTTTTCTCAGAGTACACTAATATAAATCTGAACAGCGGAGTACTATTTTTTTGGATTTTAAAAAAACTGTAGATAAGAATAATGAAAACTAATATGAATTCAAATTTACATTAGAGATTTTGTTCAAACTACTTAATTAGTTACAGCTTCCAGTTTATAACCATATGCTAAACAGAAAATTTAAAGAAGGAAGTGTAAAAACTGTTTTCTTTTAAAAACAGTTTGGTAAAAGAAGTATTAAGTGGTTCATATTTTTTTTAAATAACTGAAAAAAGTTTTATTTGAAGTAAATTTTTAAAATCTTCGAATTCTCGAAACTCCAATTCATTTTATCAATAAATTTTATTAAAAAAAAAGGTGTTAAAACTGAATACTCTTAAAATCTTTATTTCTGAAAACACAAAATTAAATATTTAGTTAAAAAATCAATAAAATTTTTGTACAAAAAATAATAAAGTTTTTTAATACAAAATTCAAACTACAATAAAATTTGTTTAATGAAGTTTTGTTTAGCAAATCAACTATTTTTCACAACACAATACTTCACATACTTTAGCAATAAAAAATAACCTTAGCATTCCTAATTATATAACTTTTCTTTCTAAACTTGAGTTGGATCTAGCTAGGAATTAATCTTTTAGCTGTCACTTATATAAAATGAAACTCAGTTGTCATCTTTGGCAAGCAATAAAAAAAGACGACTTCATCAAAAGAGAGACTTTTTTCAGTATTTAACTTTAAAATTTTGGGTTAGAATTATAATTTAATATTAAAATATGTTTTGTTGAATATTCTTAAAAAAAGTAATTGTGAATAAAGTTTCTTTTTACTGTATAAGTAAATGGAATGCTAACAGCATGAAGGATAAAGTATACAAGAAAGCAATTACGTTTTTATATCAAATCGTAAAGGTGACCTTTTTAAAAAATTACTTCGAAAAAAATCTTGGAAAAAGTGCTTTTGCAAAAGTAAAAAGAAAATCCTGATTGTTATTTATAAAATAAAATAAGCTATACATTACTTTTCGCTACATACTGATATATTTTGTAGCATAGAAAAAAATGATTTTATGGAACAGTTTTTGTAACAAACGAGAAAAAAAGCCGCAATATTAATCTCTAAAAAGGAAAAAAACACAATATTTTACTCTAATTATGATAATCTTCAGTTTATATTCTTTTTTATGTTACTGTGAGGGCCCTGTCATCGACTATACCAACCTTCATCTATCAAAAGATACCTCGTGTTTGAACCAAGTTAGCATGTCTTATATACCAGTGAATTGATGTATAATTTTCGTAGTGGTAGTTACACCACAATACTGCCCCACCAGAATTTTATCGGAGATAGAATTCGATGAATGGATGCACTAGTTGCCGTACTTGTGAAAGAACGGGAGAGCTGGAATTAAGATCACCGGGTTCTTTTTTTTTTTTTTGAGTGCAGAATGTGAGAGGTGTATTAACTTCACAGTCGTAGTCGCTCCTGTGTTGCCATTAGCAGTCGAGTGTATGCAGGCAGACGTTGTGTTTAATCGAGACGAGACTGAGTAGCAACAGCGTGAGGAGGTGGATAATGTCGCAATCACAACTACCAAGTCAACTGTTCAATGTGGATCATACATCGAAGTAGGCGTTACCAGATCGAAGTGGGCGTTACTGCGTGTTCAAATCACGTCAGGAGGTCACCAATGTGGGGGCGGTGTTACCGACTATGCCAACCTTCATCTTTCAAAAGGTACCTCGTGACTGAATCAAGTTAGTATGTCTTATATACCAGTGAATGGCTGTTTAATTTTCGTAGTGGTTACGCCACATTACTATATTTAAATTATCGTAGATTTTGGATCTTCTACAGAGTCATTTCTAACTCCAAAAGTATGTTAAAACTATTATTCAAAAGTAGCACTCTATTGGAAATTTTAAAGTGTATTGATCCAAATTAACCTTCAAATATGCTAAAATCTTTATATGGTACCAAGTTAAACCCCATTATCTTAAAAATTTATTATTTTTAAACTTGATTACATGATATTATCCAGAGGTGCGAGTTGCTCCAGATTCAGCAAAATATTTTTAAAAAACGGCGGAGAACTACATACTGAAATTTTCAGATTTTCGGTAAATTTTGTCAATTTTTTAAAGGCTCAACACAGTAACGAAGTTTGTTCATCCCACAAGCGTTTCAATTGTTTAAAAGTAGTAGTGAATAAAAACCTTATAAATCCAACTTACTAAACCAAGAGAAGATTCGATAATATTTTCCACTGTCCGGAGAAAGTTGGCGTCTGTGTATTATTAGAAATTTTAATACTTTTATATGGTGCCTTATCTTAATTCCCTTCAAATATTCCGAAATCCTTATATGGTGCTAAGTTGAACCACATTATCATGAGAATTTTTGAACTTGATTAGATGTTAGAAACTTTAAAGTGTGCTGAATAATAAAATTCAAAAATACTAAAACATTTTTTAATACAAAGATAAAACTTTTTTTTTATCTTAAACTTCATTATGCAACAATATAGTTTAGTTTGAACAAAAACACAAATTCTGCACCCTTCTATGGTTCAAGATGTCGATATTATGGTTCAACGTTCAACAGATTTTGCGGAAAATGTATGGGTAAACTTAAACAGAATCAGGGTTAAATTTAAATTCTTATTTAAAGTTACATCAAGTTTTTGGCATATTATGACTCACGGTATCGTAATTATGCTCCAACCTTGAATTTTGAATTGAAAATGTATATTCCAACAATTTATACTCATATCCTCCCTAAATTGTTAAAAATAAAGACACTAGTAGAGTTTAGTTTAAATTTTTAGTAGTTGGAAAAGTTAAGTTGAAAAATATAATGCCTCCAATTCAGGTACGATATACGAACGAAATATAATAAAACTCAGTTTCTCGCTAAATGATTTAATGACGTATAAATATTCTTTTTACTTACTCTCATAAAACTGCTAGTTTTTAGGAAGAGAAATCACGTTCTTTTGCTAATGGACTTACTGTGAGACTCTTTAAGGCCATTAAAGACCTTTTTTAACGGTCAATAAATTACGATAAAGGTCACAGATTGTTAGACGTTTTTTACTTGTATGTTCTGTGTTAAAAAGTCTCTTAAAAAAAGCGTGACGCAAGATTTTTCGAAGAAGTAACACTGATATCTTAGTTACAGTTTGAGATTAAAAGAGTTGATGATGTTTACAATGTAACTACGACTATCCTTTAAAAAAAATTTCAATGTATAAACATTTTTCTGAAGCGTGAACAATAAGCGCATCTTTAAATAACGATTTTTTAGATTAGGAAATAAACTTTTAACTTTTACTTCCAAACTAAAAGTTAAAGTTTGGCTACTTAAAATATAATGTGACTTTCATTGTTTATGATTAGTTTCCTGTTAGTTCTAGAATGACATGCATATAAATTTTATAATTTATTATGTGTTTATAAACCATACATAAATTTAACCATACATACGTAGTTACATAAAAGTTTCGTATTTTATTCTATACAAAAAAATTTTAGAAGAAAAAAATACGGTAAAACTATCGTTATGTATGGTTAAGACCTTTCTTGTACAAAAAACTTTAATTCTAGTTAATAAAGCCAAAATGTACTGTATTTAAACCATTTGGTAATTTTCCATTCATATGGTAATGGTTTACCTGAAATTCTGGTTTTCAAAGTTGTAGTTCTCATTACCTCATGTTTAGTAAATAATACAAAACTAAAAAATAAATTTTAGCGAAGAATTTATTTTTTGCCATCGTGATAAGAATTCGAAATTTTACAAATTTACCACATTTTGTCACCTATTTTAAAATCATACTTTTTTTTGCTTATTTTACGGTAGGTTTCATCATATTCTGGTCATCATTTTTTTCTCATACGAGTAAAATTTTTTTAACAAAAATAGAGAAAACTAAGAAAAAGGGTAATTTTCTTAAATTAATGCATGCAAAATTTAAAACTAATGTTTTTTGAAATGAAAATATAAAACTCAATTTTAATACAAGTTGAAATAATATTCAAAACACATAAAATTGAACCTATATTTTCCTTAAAGCATCTTGATTATACTTACAATAAATTATTACATAGAATAATAACAATTAAAAAAAATTAAAAAACTTTAGTACACTAATTTGTTTAGTTGTAAAAAATACTAGAAAGTAAATATTAAATGTGTAAATATGTAAGCGTACGTTTTATAATTTCATTTATCTTACTGGGATAGAATCTAAGGCATGAACAGTATTAAAACCGAATACAGCATTAAAAAAAAGATTTTAAATAATAACTTACATAGAAAGTAAGTATTATTTTGTGTATAGATTTTATTTTAACAAAAACAAAAATTAAACCTGAATTTGTAATTTTGTTTTATGAATGTCGCAAATTAAATGTACGTTACGTACAGGCCCAACTATTTGCCAAGTATTTATGGTTGAAATTCACGTCTTCACTTAAACTTGCCTAAAATTGTCTAAAACTTTTTTCTTACAAAAGAAAAAGAATGAGACATCTATTGCAAGTGACAGTACAAAATTGTAAATGATATATCTATTCCTTATGTATTTTAAATTGACACTTAAATGTATAATATTTTTTAATTTTCTAAATAACTTTTCATTCATATTTCTTAATGTACTGGTGACATAAAAATTGTTTCTAATTACTAGAAATTTTCAATTTTATGCGTGTTATATACGTTGTATATAAAAACATTAATCATTTCGTTACTCGTAAAACGTAAAGTATTATGCTTCACATTATTTAAAAAACAAAAGTTATAATTTTTATATCACAACTCTATCTTGATGTATAAATAAATTTTAAATATTTTTATTTTTAGCATAAATAGAAAGTTAGAAATCTTTTCTTAGTATATATACGAAACATAATTTATTGCTTTAAACTTCATAGGCAGAAACAATTGTATAAGCACTTTGACTAGAACATAACAGATAGAAGACAGTTGCATGTGTTTCATATTACGAAAATATAAGAGGAAAAAAAAAACAATTGTGCATAATAAAGAGAAGAATGCGGGAAAAAGTCAAATAATTGTATGTGACCCATAATTAGAAAATATAAAGGAAATAAAAAATCATGTGTTTGAGAAGAAGTATATCACCGAAAAGAAACAATTGCATGTACTGTATAATAAGATGAAAAAAAAAATTTTATAAGCATCAAAAAAGTGTATAGCAGGAAAAAGACAATTCTTTAAGTTCCATTGTAATAGATTATCAGAAAAAGAAACAAGCTCATGAACACCACAAATGAAATATCACAGGAAAGAGATAATTGTACACTCTAAAGAACAAACTGTTAAACTTACTGTAATAACTGTCAGCTGGTGTGCCAGTATAAAACCGTTTTTTTCGCAGAAAGATAACCTTACAAAAATTAGGATATTTTTGACATTTATTTGAGGTGGTTGCGAAGTTTTAAGAATAATTTGAGGTTTATTAAAGATTGACTTCAACAACCTTAAAAAATCAAACCTCCCAAGATATAAAATTAAGGTATATTAAAATTTAGACTTGAAGTTGATTTGAGGTTGATTATATGAGGTGTAAATGAGGATAAAATTGAGACTTGTTGATGAGGTTATTTAGGGTGCAAAACATAACCTCATTTTCTACCCAGGTCTTCAAAACCACTTTATTTTTTTTGTAAAGGTACTGTTATTTAAGAATTGTTTTTCAAGCAGATAAGTTATGTTATTTTAAAAAATTTCGTTATTTTAACAAACTCAGTTATTTAAACAAAAACCATTTTTTTACCTAAAAACTATAAAATATCTATGTCAGCACTGTGGTCTGTTAGAGCTGCGAGTAAAATTCGTATGTCCAGTCAACGCTGGTATTTGAACGTGAGTCACCTTATTGGGAGTCGAATGTTCTGTCCTCTGAGCTACCAAAACTCTATTTTACCATCATGATGAAAAACTCTGAAACTATCTTTAGCTTTAAAGTGTATTGAAATCATATTTAAGAGTATAAACATTTAAAATTATAGAAACCCACATTTAGAAATTATTTGGTAAATTAGCTTACCAAAAAATTATATCTAAAGAAACATAATTATCCGGTAGAATATTTTAAAATCCACCTTAGCAAGAATTTAATAGGAAAAATTGAAAAATCTAATTTTAACTGACGGTTATGATTAGGGTGAAAAACAGAGATAGATCTTTTTATCAACAAAACAGCTTTAACCGTCAAATATACAGAAAAGGTCCGTTAAAAAAAAAGATAAATTTTTACAATTCGCGGATAACGTTTAATTAAAAAAAATTTGTCTTTCTCTTTAAATATTTGTTAAATGTTTTTTTTTTCTGTAGAGGTTACAGTTATTTTTTTACAATAAGATGGTATAAGATTTAAAAAAGAAAAACAATTTTACTGGCTCTATAAGAAGAAAATCGCAGGAAAGAGACAGTTGCATTGTGTTCCATAATGTGAAAATATAAGAAATAAAGCAATTGTAGTGGCACCATGAACGTCGCAAGAAAGGGACAATTGTATGTGTCTTATAATGACAAAAATAAGTGAAAAACAACACATAATATATGTAAATTTACATGCAAACCCTGAAAAGAATAATGCGAAAAAGAGACAATTGTATTTGTTCTATAATAAAAAAGTATTAGAAAAAGCAATTAAATAAGCACAATACAAAGAACCTCGCAAAAAAGGGACAATTGTATGAGCTCAATTATAAAGAAAAATCGCATGGAAAGAAACAGTTATATGCACTCCAAAAGAAGAAAATTGCAGAGAAGATATAAATATATGTGATGCATTATAAGATAATATCAGGGAAGAAGAATAACATAGAAGAGTAAATATTATAATTTTTTTTTAAATCGGAAAGCCATGTTGGTACAAATTATAAACTCAAATCTAACAATATTTACGGTATAACTAATAAACTCAACTTGAACAAACATTTTGATACAAATGTTCCATATCGGATATTGTATGTATATTTTAGTAAATATAATAAACCCAACTATGACAATATACATACAAATAAAAAAATACTTAATCAGAAAATAATTACGACAACTCACACAAAGCAACAATACTGGTTCAAAGGATGTATTAAAACATCGAATAAACCTCAAATCTAATTTGCACTAAAACAATTTGTAAATATCTTTCTCTAAAGAAGTAGAAACCGTATATCATATAAATATTCTGCTTACTAGAACTGTAAAGGCCCAAAAATAATTATAAGAAGAAAGATTAATCAAAAAACCTTTTGGCTTTGTCCTCTTTTCGTTTGTTTCAATATTTTCTTTCCTTTTAATTTAGTTTTTTCTTTTTTCTGTTTTCCTTTACTGTTCATTAACCACAACAATGTTCTGGGATTTGTAGTAAACACTATTTAAAAACCTATTTATTTATGGTTATTAGACGAAAAGCGTATCTACAATTTAGTATAAATATATTAAGTCATTAAGCAAAGAATGCAGTTTAATTCTTTCCTTTGTATTTAATTGTGTTAACTATTTATACATGTCTGAATAACAATGAAAATAGAGTTAAACTTTTTAATTTTTCGCTTTTGCTTACCAGTATTAATCATCATTTGTAGAAATTTGCTAGTTATTTATTTTAAGTTTCTTTTCATGAGCTTATACTTTTCATAAATTTTCTTAGCATCGCTGCAAAATGTAATGAACGCATTATTTGTACTACACTATATAGTTATTTCAAATGTATGTATTAGGTTGTTCGGAAAGTAGTTTCGTTTTTTTGTGGGGAAATGAAAGACAGTTTTCGTATAAGGAATAAATATTTTATTAAATTATATATTGGTCCAACACCTTTTTCCCTCTTTCTTGTATTAGCATGATTCCACTCTCATAAAATTTTTGGTCTTTGCTAGCGAAAAGCTGATCCAGGTGATTTTTGACCTCTTCATTTGAAGTAAAGGTTTTACAGTACAAAGAATTTTACAGTGACCGAAACAAATAATAATCCGAAGGCGCCAGATCTGGAAAATATGGTGGGTATGGTAGTGTATCCCATTCAAGCTGTAAAAGCCTTTGGCGAATGGCCAAACTTGTATGAGGTCTCGCATTATCTTTGCGGAATACTATACCTTTTCTGTTGATTAATTCTGGCCTTTTCCCGTTGAAGTGCATCATTCAGTTTGTCCAGTTGACGACAGTAGACTTCCAAATTAACTGTTGTGTTATCCTGTAAAAGCTCACCAAAAAAAAAAAAACTATTCCCTTAAAATCCCACCAAACAGACAGCATCACATTTTTATGATAGATATTGGCTTTCGAAACGCTTTGAACTGGTTCATCTTTCTTGCTCCATGATCTCTTGCGTTTTGCACTGTTATAGACAACCTATTTTTCGTTAAAAGTTTCATTAAAAAAAGTTTCATAAGAGTTTCATTAAAATTAGATTATTTATGCTTAAATTTTTGCTTTCCGTTTTCGATATGTACAATTCATTATGTTTTCAAAATGACTCTAGGGTGTTTTTTTAACAATTAAAAAATCAAAAACAAATAAATACCGTTATTGTATGTTAATTTTTTATGGCTATTCTAAACAAATAAATACATTTTCTCCATTGATTTTGCTTTTTAGCACATATATTATTCGTATCTATCTCAGTTTATTTTATACCTATTAAAACAGTCTTAACTTTCATACAAATTAAAAAAGAAAATACGTTGATGATAAAAAAATTAAGCATCGAATATATAATTTCAAATTTTTATTGACATTTTACTCTTCTTAAATACAATAAGCGTCATGATGTTCCCGATTTCCCTATTCTCCATACTTCTCACCAGCCGGTACCATGGTTTCAGTAAATATTGCTTCCGTCCTGCGAGAGTAAGTTTCAGCAAGAAGTTTAAATATACTGGCGAAGGTAAAAAGTAAGATTTGCGGATACCAGGGTAACAAAGAAAATGTGAAGAGAACTACTTATATTGAAAATAGCATAGATTGTTTCTCTTACATAATTTAAAAAAATTATTTCAATGAAGTAGTTTATTAGTAATTTACTAAAATGTTTTTATAGGAGAGATAGTATAGCCATTAATCAACTGAGTTCATAAGTTCACTTATTTATACATGCTACAGTGCGTTCTGCACTATGCTCGACATATTATACTGTAAATTTTACATTTTAACGTAAATAAATTCTATATTTTTGCACAATTATCTTAAAAGGAAACTATAAATTTTTTTTTTTTTTTTTTTTTTTTTTTGCATTTTGTGAAATTTTTACTGTGTTCTTCTCCTTTAATTGGTCTTAAAAATTACTTTGAAAGCGCTAGTCCAATTCCTATAAAGATTTAAACAAAATGTAGGAAATAATTATAAACTAAATTAAATATAAAGGTACAAAAGATTTATTTTTTTCTTTATTAAAATAGAGAAATTTTAAGCTTTAACTAAATAATTTTATTTCAAATAAAAAAGTATAGTTGAATTTCTGAGTTAAATGGACTTAAGTTATTAAATCAAACAAAGCCGTGCACAACCATTTTGAGTAGTTTTAGCAGTTGAAAACAATAAGCTTGTTTTTAAAAATGTACTCTTTTTAAATATTTTTATTCAGCTTAGGATTATTTCTTAAAAGCATTATTATTTATTTTTATGCGAAACTTATGAGTTTTATTTCAAGTGCATCATAAATATTGTGCCATCAAATAAATCAAGATAGTACTAAAATTCAAAATCCACTTAGCAAGCAAAAAAATATAACTTTAAAAAGTGAACCCACAATGTTAATTTGTAAAAGCTTTTTTCAGGGAAATTATTTTTAGACAGTAAGAATAAAAATCTGATCTACATTTCATTAAAATTACTAGTTAACATTTTATTCCTTTTTAATTAAAACTATTACTTTTTTAATTATTCATAATATATAATCTATATATATATATATATATATATATATATATATATATATATATATATATATATATATATATATATTGTCGACAACTCTTTAGCTCCCAGTGATGTTTTGCTCTTAAAGTTTGACTATTTTCTCAATATTTATGGAGCAAATTACAAACTCCAATGCAATGGCACAAATTTCTTACATAAAAACACATTACATCTTACATAAAAACACATTACATAAAAACGCACCGTCTTTCAAACATTTTTTCTCGTAAACAATAATTCTAATCAAATAAACTAATTAAGAGGAGATTTTATTTTATAAATTTATAATAATGTCGATCATTTATTTAATTACTTTATGTTTATTTTTAAAAAATGGTATTATTTTTATTTATATAAAAATTCTCTATTCTTAATTGGTTTCTATTATAATCCCAATTTCAAGTTTTTTTAAAGATAACAAATAAAATTTAACTCGTTTCATTCAAACAAATTTATTCATGCTTCGTTAATGCTTATTTTGGATAATTTTTTAAAATAATGTGTAGTAGAAGATTTTTTTGTAAGACTGGGCATGGTAGAGTTATTTATTTTTCTGCATTTTATCAAATTTATCTCAACTTTCATCGCTTATCTTATTCTCTATATTTTATTGTATGTATTTAAAGATTTTTCGTTAAATTCACTTGGTAAATGCAGAATTATGAAAAATTTAACATACTTTCTGCTATTTTAAATTATATTGTTTGATGGAATTAAAAATGAAACATAGTTTCAGGAAAAACCGACGCGCGTATCGAATTAGATTTTACAATTACCAATTCCAGTTCATAAATTTGTTAATATGAAATAAAAGGACGCCTAATTTATGATATTCCGAATATTTTATTTTAGTAAAGCGCAATAGTTTCGCAAAAAAAAAAATTTGCAAACTTTTCATAAAATCTCAAATTTGGAATACAATTTGGAATAAATGGTCTCAACTGTTTTGAGAGGAAACGTTTTGGGCTTTTAACGCTAATTTACAATTTTGATTATTTTTCAATACTTCTGGAATTATTTAAGTTAAACAAAGCAATTATTAAGCGCAACTCTTAATGGAATCAACAATTCTTTATGAAATTTTTTCAGTTGAACAGTTTGCATACAAATTTGTAAAACTTGTTTTTCTGAATATTTCAAGCAAAATATGATTTCATAAAAATATTTATTATTTTAAATTATTTTATTTTAAAAATTTCTAAGAATCCCTGCAATGCAAAATTTTATTTTATTTTAATGCAATTAATTTGAAATAACAAAAGATTGAATTAGAGAGAAATCAACTGAAAAAATCAGGGTTTTTTTTAAATTTTATTTTTCTTGAATTTTTTAACCGATTTCAGTCAAATCTTTGTATTCCTCCGTTAACACTAAACAGCTTAAAATTATCTAAATATCCAAATACCTTTCAATTAAAAAAATCCCTGTATTGATAAACTAAATTAAAAATGAGAAAAAATAATAAACTATCTGCAATTTATCAAGATTTACAATTGTGTTGAAAAAATGTAAACTTTCCGTAGTAGATCTGACTACTTGGTAACTACTTGTTTCAGCTTTTTGTCATTTCATTCAAAAAATGTTTCATGATATTTGTAAAAATATACGTTTAAGACATTTATCCTTATGAGTGCTCACTTGTTTGATAATACAATTCTTGGTTGCCAACGCAAAAGGGAAAGAATTGCTTCAAAAACGATGAAAAAATAGTGAATTTTGAAATGGTGACTGTGTTAACTGTTTTAGCGATTCGCACAAGAAAAAAATCGTTTAGAAATTTTTAAACACGTACGTTTAAATGTTCGCGGTTATGACAGCTCACTCGCCTGATATTTCAGTTCTTTGCCGCCAGTTCGAAAAAGAACCAATAGCTGTTGCCGTGCTAGAGAATTGCATGCACAAAGTATGAGAGATAATGAAAATCTGCATAATAATTACCGAATGTTAGAAAATGTTTTTTGTTAGCCGGTGTTATAATAAGAATTATTTATTTTCTTATTTATTTATTTTGAGTCATATTCCCTATGTACTTATAGAGTTAAATTGAGTAAAGTAATAACAATAAATCCTTTTAAACTAATTTGCAAATTTGTTTTGTTTCAGTGTAACATTAAAACAGTCATTAATTAATTTTTTAAACTTTAACTAGTTTTATCTAGGTGACTATAGTTAGTTAAAACTGTTTTGTTTCTTTGCTAATTAAAAGAATGAAACACTCGAAAGTAATTAAAAGCTTTTTTATTTCTATAATAGAAAATAATTAGTACTTGAAAGTAATAAGTAATAAGCCAACGTGTTGACAATAAGTTGCATTGAATAAATGTATAGTTATAGAAGATTAAAGTGGTTTCTGAACTGTATGGAGACATTAGTTTCCAACATTGCAATAAAGGGTGAATTTTTGAAACGAGAAATGTATAATTTTTCTAATGCACATTGTTTTTTTTTCTAGTTATCTTTGATTTTTTTTGCGAAATATAAACTTAAATTATATTTCTTGACTTACTTCTTTGAATTATTTAAAAGGAGCCGTAAAAGTCTTTTCAAACATATAATTTAATTCCATTTTAATTATATTCTTGTAACTTAAACCGAACACTAGGTCTTAACTAAATATTATTGCTAAATATTATTAACATGATTGTCAAAATAAAGCGCAATTAAGCAATTATATCTGATATTCATTTGAGAGTTAAAATTTGGTTTTACTATACCAATATTCGATACTTTTGTGCCTATGATTAAGAATTTATATTTGCACATTTGGTTTCTATTACCACAATACCAGTAGTACCTAATAAAGCAACATTAACATTAATAACACTATGGTGATTTTTTGTGGTTTGCCAAACATGAATAAGCACCTCTTTTCCACTAATTCATCTTTTTAACACATAGGCTACTTTTTTAAAATTTCTATTATCGTTTATTCTGAATTTATTTTTTTAGAAACGCATTTCAAAAGCGTAAACATAAACAAAATAAAGTTTGTAGCTTCGTGATAAAAATACCAATTCGTTGACGTTGACCTCACATGCCAACGACGATGAACTTTGACCTTTGAACTTTAGCAAACGGAACTAATCTTATATTTTAACTGCTTAGATGCCAGCGTTCAAAACATGGAACTTAGAATTTAAGTTCGAATTGAATGATTTGTGTAAATTTTAAATGTTTTCATACATTTAAAATTTGCTTTATGCTGTAGTTTTAATGTTCCCGTTTTTATTCAATTTGGTATTACGGCACTCATTGAAAATAAATAACGATTTTTGAATAGGTAAAGAGTTAGAATGCGTTTAGGTTCAACTTTTTCAGCATAAATTTGCAGGTGACTAATAATAGATGGATAATGAGAAAATGCTCTGATAATAAGTATTGTAACATATAAACTCTTTCATGCCCAGTGTTTTTCTCTCATGTTAAAATTCTAACTATTGAAAAGAAATTACTTCCAATAAGGTGATGATTATTTGACAGTGATAGAGATTAATACATCAAAATGGTTTTTCAATGACTTCTCAACAATGACATTAAATATATTATTTCCATTTATAGTTTACCCTTTCTGATTCTTGTGATTTATTTTATTTCCGAGTGAGTTAAAGAAAATTGTGTCCGTATTTTATTTGTTTCACGTACAAAGTTTTTTTCCTCTTAGTACCATTCCTAAGAGAGGCCTAACCATATGACAAACAATGGCCTTGTTATAAACATTTTTTGATTCAGATTTGGAAGATGGAGAGAATTTTCACTTATAGTTGAATGCATCAGGAGTTTCAATTGATACAGAAAACATAGATGAAAATAATTTAGATCTTGTTATTTCATTCTATGTCTATAGAATATTGGTTTTAAAAGTAATATTGGAGAAGATGAAGTAAAAAATCCAGTCCTAGAGTCAAGTGTGAATAAAAAACGAAAAAAATAAAAGGCCCAATTACAAAATCGAAAAAGATTTTGAAATTTGATGACCCAATAGTATTGAAAAACTAGAAGCAATTTTGTAACAGTATCAAGAACGCATGCATTTTGCCCTTTCTTGCGTACTTTAAAAACTTTTAAGTGGGTAGTATTTTATTTCAAACGAAGATAAGTACCGGGACAAGGCTAAAGTGATCGTGACCACAGTCAGTAAAAAATGACCCTCACAAGCGCAATGCTCTAAAAATGGAACATCATTAAAAACGCTCTTAAAACTTTTTTTATTCGATTATTTTTTTAGTCTTTAGTTGTTTATTGGTAGTGAATTTATCAAATTTTAAGTTTTTTGGTTTACCCTTTCTTAATTCGGCATTTAAACGGAAAAATATTCGAAAAAAACTTTATTATTTTAAGTTATTAAAATTCCCGAAGTTAAACCGATTAAAAAAATATTTTCCAACGTCTCTTCGAGCAGGCTAATTAATTTTGTATGAATGATTTTTTGAGTCGGGGACAAAATATTACCCTTGAGTTCGAATTTCAAGAACCTAACATAAACGGCTGTGGAGTTATAAGAAAAACGCCCGGTCGCAAAATACAAACTCTTTTTATTAGAATAGATTGTTTTGTTGCGTTTATACTTTGAAAAAAACAAAATTGACAAGTTATTTGAAATATATAATTTGTTATTTATTTTGAATAAACAATGTATTTTCAACTATTTTGTGATTAATTACTAGAAACAAAACGTGTTACAAACGCATGTAATTTTTTGTAATAATGCTTGCACGGAAACTTTATTGCGTAACATTACCTAAAATCCTTCCGAGTATAATTCCTCTAAATATCGTATATATAACAGCGTTTCAAAACTTACCAGAATTATTCAAACTAAATCTACAGACATTTCAATAGGTTGAACACAATGCATTTGTAAACTACTGCAGGTGTTTTCCGAACAAATGTGTTTTAAGCTTTAGAAAACACTTCTATTAATGAAGTCTCACACATATGAGTTCCCTACGTGTTCAATTGTGCCTGCTTATAGAATGACCCCATTATGTCGTGAGAGACATTTGCAAACAGAAAATCAAACACTATATTGAAAGCAGCTGGTGCATGCCATCTAAAGTTGGTTACGAAAATGGCTTGTAATAAGATATGTAAAGGTCTTTTGAGTTGTGATTTGTTCTTTTTCTTACTCTGCATGTTTGTTACTATATAATATAATATAGTTAGCAAATATGATAGTTACCGTTTTAGTCTTTGCCTAAAACTTTTTATTTTAATCAAAGATATAGCCTCGATGACATTTTAAAGCTTATAAAAACATATGAGGCAGGGCAGCTTGGAAAAGTTTTATTGAGTTAGAAATATTTATACAAAGGAGTCCACAAGAATTAAAATAATATATAGAAGCTAGAATATTACGGATTAGAAAGAAGTGTAACATTATTATTCATTTCTGAAATGAAGTCCTGGAGTGGACTGATCGTAAAACACGGCTCCCAGTGGAATAAATCACGGACTTCTCCCAGTAAGCGGGTGAGTGATCACTCTTTGATCAGTCTGTGTAAGGACCGAGAGTGCACGGTATCATTTCTCGTTAAACTGTTCTACCGAAAAGTACTCGACTTCACGCGCTGGTCATCTTGCTACAAAAGAGGAGGAGCCCCCCCCCCCCCTTCCGCAAATAATCAATATAGAAACGGCATGTCTTCGAATCATCCTCAGGAATGTTTCCCAGACCGTCTCCCATAGCCCATTCTGCTACTCTAGTACGACGTAAACAAAGTACCTACCTTTCAAAAATGAAGGGGCTGGGATAGCCTGGTTAGTAGAGCGTTGGGCCCAATACGTGAGCTTGACCTCCCTATACTCCCCGTGTAGTAAATGTGCAGACTAGTGCACTCTAAATCGGGTCATAAAGTCCTTCCAGTTCCCATAACAAATCATACCTCTGAGAGTACTGAATTAGAGATTGATCATTTTCAGGTTCATCTTAAAATTACGATCTGTGGATAAAAGAATGGATGAATGGATGGGTCCACTCAGAAAACGAGCTGTAACCTATGTGTGTAATAGAAGTCGAGTTCCCGACCATAGATGGCACCACTTAAGAAAAAACGCACCTCTTTTGCCTTAATGGCATACGACAGCAACAACAAGCAGATATGAAGAAAATGGTATTATAATTTTTTATATAATATCAAATAAATTTAGCAAAATTGTTCAGAAGTATGTTATGGTTTCACACATAAATTAATTTGTTTATTTGTCTCAGTAATAATTGCATATTAAACGTTAAAGCATTATTAAGGCCATATTATATTCAATATGCAAAAACAACTCGTTAAAAAATGTAAATTATTTTTTATTCAGATATAATGAAAATAAGCCTTTTACAATTTTCCTGCTTAAAATTATCATCCCTTTCCTGAATTTTCTGTTTGACTCCAAATAAATATAATGTAGTGTGAAATATATAAATTTTTATCAATTTTTAAAATCCTCTTAGAGCTACTTTTGGATGATGTTACTTCTCATAATTCTTAGAATATTATATTTCGATTTGATTTTAAAATAAATTTTTAACGTTTTGCCTAATTGGCTTTGGATTTTTTATGTAAATCAATTATTTTATTTAAGTA
This sequence comes from Parasteatoda lunata, assembly GCA_949128135.1. Taxonomy (NCBI): domain Eukaryota; kingdom Metazoa; phylum Arthropoda; class Arachnida; order Araneae; family Theridiidae; genus Parasteatoda; species Parasteatoda lunata. The sequence continues at coordinate 8,652,345 of OX421970.1, read as the reverse complement.
TATGTTTTTAAGTATATGTTTTTAAATATAATTAAGGCAATCAAAAAAATATTTCTAAAGAGTCAAGTTTTGACGTATATATTTAAACTGTTTACTGACTTATTTTGAACCTTAACTATTTTTAATTTGTTCGATATATTAACCAACGTTTTCTTATAGGGCAAAAAAAAGCCTTTTAAAAATAACAATAAAATATCGGGAGGAAAACAATCAAAATAGAATATGGAAGAAAAACTGTACCTTTTGTAATCATTTTTCATGAGCATATTGACAAAAAACAATTGTCAAACAGAGTTTTAAAGCAAAATAATTCAGAAAGAAAGCGGACTGTTTTAATTTTCTTTTGTTATTTCACGTTAATTTTATTTCTCTTTATTGCTTTCTTTTTTGTTGGCATAAATTGCTAATGTATTTTTAATGATTTAAAAGAATTTAGTTCTTAAAAGTAGGGGCCACAATTAAAATTAAGTTAGAAACAATTACGATCAATAATATATATGATATATTCTTTCTTTTAATGATCAAATTTTAATGTGCTGTGATTCAATCTTAATAGTTCAAAACTTAGACCGAAAATATGACTTTTAATCCATGCTAACTGTTAACAAAGCTACAAAATCTGACCAAAATTTCTTAGTAGCTTTCTTCTGCTTAAATTATTCAGCATTGTTCTAATAGCTACCAAGTTTGTTTTCATGAAATCATTCTGTATTTTACAAAAATTCAAATAATTTGGTTAATCTTTCTAGTACCGCATTTTTAAATAATGTTTAGGTTTTTTTTTATTTTACTTTAATTTCTTCAACGATATTTTAATTTGATTTTCGTGCGCCTGATATTTTCACCTGCTCTGTACATCACTTTTGTTATATTTTCAAGATTTTTCTTCCTCTATAAGTTCTTCAACTTATTTTCTTTTTGTGTCTCGTACTTTCTTCTGTCATTGTGCATTTCAACATTGAGGAAGACTCTTGTTTTATGCAACCGAAAGTCTATTTTTCTGCAGTTATTTCTGCTATACTCGCGGTGTTTACAAATGCTCGATTCAATTGTAATCTTGTCTAAAAACAACTTTTGCATCAAATTTGAGCAATATTATTGTTCAAATTTCTACTAAGTTTCTAAATTTGTCCAAAATTAGTATAAATTAACGAATAGTTTTGTAAAAATAAAATAAATAGTTCTCTATTTAAAAGTTTGTTAGAATAATATCGTGTAATTTTTTTTTTTTTTTTTTTTTTTTTTGAGGTTGGAAATTAAGTTGCTTTTTTTTTTATCTTTTAACAAATTTAATGAAAACTTTATCTTTTTTTTTACAAATCTCTTCTTAGTAACTTCTTTCCATTCTGTTATCTCCGTTATTACATATAAAAAAATAGAAGATTATATCTATATAAAGCGCTTCGTAGTCACGAAATAATTTATCAAAGACTGTTAAAGGTAAAGAAAAAAAAAAAGAGAAAAGTTTTTCATTTTTTTAAAATTTTCTTTACTGCTTTACTAAAGACTTATGAAAAAAAAATCCTAGTAATAAGATAAAGCAGATTTTTTGTTTGCTTGCGGCGTTGTGCATATTTTATGAAGCTTTTTAAAATACCTTGGTTTTGAAAGTAAATTAATTGTTCACGGACTTATGTTCTCTTTTTTCAAGCTATTATGTGGAAACGAATAAATACATTACTGAATAAATAAATTATTTTCTTTTTTTGATAAAATATCTATAAAATGTATGTGTAAAAAATATAACCATGAGACGTAATGAATTAGTAACACAGGGTGACAAATAATTACTGATCATGGCTTGACAAATGTAATAGAAAATAATCCTTATTCAAACATCAAAACTTAACTTACATTATTCAAAAATCAAAACAATAAACTTAAAAACATTACGGCTGCATCTCTTAATATTTTTCATACTGATGAACTTTGGCCTTAATGAAAACCTATAAACCTGTCATAATATTCGTTATGACTTAATATTTTGTTCTATTCCTAGTCACGGACCATCAATAGAGCATGATATCGGTTACACGGATCAGACGTAATCAGACATTTATTTTCTATTTTATAACCGGCGTTGAACAGCCGACTCAATTTTCGGGTATCCGACTACTAATGTTCAACTTCGCAGCCTTGTAATTTTGAACCCAATCCAGAAGACAAGGGAACTCCTGGATCAAGTATTGGGAGAAATTTGCCTTCGTGGAGGACTTCTTGATGGAACTAACCAACATTTGCGTTCCATGGGAAGGAAGACCATGAGAACCTCTCATGATTAGCTCGATGGCAAAGGAACTCTAACCCATGATCTGTCTACCACTGAGGATATTTTACATCAGCACTGTGGTCAGTGCAAGCCGGATGCGGTTTTGTATCGACCTGCCATCGATAGGATTTCAACCCGCTTCACCTCATTGGACGGTGATCGCTCTATCCCCTGAGCTTTCAGACATTTATTTTACTTTATTTTATAACCGTCGTTAAACAGCTGACCTAATTTCATGGGTTTACCACTACTAATGCTCAACTCCGTAGCCTTGTAATTTTGATCCAATCCAGAAGACAAGGAAACTCCTGGGTCAATACCCCCAGAGGTATAGATTTGTTATGGGAACATGGAGGACTTTGATACTCGACAGATTTAACGTGCATCAATCACCATTTACTACACGGGGAGTCTTCGGTCGGCAAGGATCGAACCCACGACCTCTTGTACATGGGCCCAGCGCCCTACCGACCAGGCTATCCCGGCCAGACATTTATTTTTATTTCATAACCGCCGTTGAACAGCCGACCCAATTTCATGGGTTTACGACTACTAATGTTCAACTCCGTAGCATTGTAATTTTGAACTAATCCAGAAGACAAGGAAACTCCTGGATCAGTACCCCCAGAGGTATTGATTTGTTATGGGAACTTGGAGAACTTTGAGACTCGACAGATTTAACGTGCATCAGTCACCATTTACTACACGGGGAGTCTTCGGCCGGCGAGGATCGAACCCACGACCTCTTGGACATGGGCCCAGTGCCCTACCGACCAGGCTATCCCGGCCTCCAGACATTTATTGGCAAAATTAGACATTTATTAACAGAATCAGACATTTATAGAAAGAATCAAACATTTATTAAACGTATCGCGAAAACACCACCCTCTCACAATCGATTCATCACTCCCCGGCGATTAGACCCCGCGCGAGCACACCGTGTAGGTAAGTGCTGTCTGGATCACTTTCCATCACGTGTAATGTAAACCAGATCCAGAACGCGAATTGCCAGACCTTACCATAGATAGGAAAGGGTTGGCGAAAATTTCTATTGGCGTTAAAGGAGCGTTCTCGCCAATCGCCAAACAGCTGTGAGCTTATGTTTTTGTTTTGTTTTCGGTATCATGTATCTATCATTCACCAAGTTAGATATGGGTGCGACATTTCAGAGATTCTTAGATTCTTCTGCATTAAATGAAATATAAAGCGTATTTTTTCGTTATAGCACCGGCATAATCGTTTGTATCTGTTAACTAAACTGTGTTTATTAGCGTTTTTTAAAAGGTCGTAATAAAACTAAGATAAAAAAATTATATATTATTACCTCCATTACCCCTTCTATATTTTCATAACTTTCATTAACTTTCATTTCGAGTAGTGGACTTCTTTTCCTACTCATCCACTAATTAAAATTAATAATTTCACAATAACCTTTAATCCTTAATAATAAAATGTTTATTACAATACAGTTTGTTTACCTAAAGGATTTTTTAAAAAATTATTGTTTAACAGAGACTTTGTTTCCAATTCTATATTCATTAATTGAACTTAATGGTTCTGCTCGATAACCATTTACAATTTTTTTTTTAAATTTTATTTAATTTTAAGTTATTATGGAATTCTTTAAATATATTACGACGCAAATATTATTTAGCTATAATGAGGAAAGCTGAAATTTATAAATGTATAATATTTATAAATGGTTAAGAGAATGTTTAGCAGCTATTTTGTACTAATTATTTCAGTTGAAATGTTCATTATACACAGTTTTATAATAATAATCGTAAAATTCATTGAACAATTGAGTATTAAATTTTAAAATGCAAGTAGAATTCAATAATTATTTCATTTTATTATTGTAAGACAGCAGATAAGTAACTTCGTCATAAAGTTTTACATGATACGAGAATATTATACGATTGCTTTATAATGAAAAAACAACAATTTAGGTTTTTAACTTTTTGTGGAAAATAAAAAAAAATTAAATTTTTTCCTGTCATCGGTGTTAGCGATTAGAGAGTCTTTTATCGTATAAATATCAAGCCAGTTTTGTTCCTTTTTAAATAAAAATGAATATTGCTCCGAAAAAAAAATTACTGGAATTTTGTGAATAGAAATTCTCCAATTATTGTAGCAAAAACTTTTAAATTTCTAATCAAACTTTCTTTTATTATAATTTTGTGCAAATAATTATTATTAATAATATAAATGACTATTTTTAAAGGAAATAATTGAGAATGTCCAATTTTAATGAATTAACTGTTTACGCAATCAGATTAATATTTTTTTTCATAATTTTGCAAAAGGAGAAAAAGTCTTTTCAGTTTAAAAGGGAAGCGAAGAATAAAGTTGAGATTAAATTTATAAAGTTAGCACAACTCGAAGGAGGTTAAAGTAATGGCATTAAAATCGAAATTTCAAAAGAAAAAAAAATCACGTTTTAGTGTACAGTGAGCAGTAAACAAAATATCTAAAACTAACTTTTGGTCTAATGATCAGATGTTCACGTTCTAGGACTCAATCTTAATGGATCGAGAGGGTGAATTCAAATATGCTACTTAATTATAGCAGACAATATATTTTAAGTTGGGAAATCAGACACTAAAACGCACTTACTTTGAAAAACTTTTTTTCCTGCGTATTCGGATTTTTGATCCCCAGTATATAGGTGTTGCCGCAATCTGGAAATATTGTCCCAATAGTTTGGTCGGGAAATCGATGCAATGTTAGAGCCCCTTAGTGTTAGCTTTACTTTTTGCGCATTTCACCATATCTCGGGAACTTTCCAGTGAACTTTTAAGTGAATTGAAAAGTTTTTCACTCAATATTTTAATGTTCATTTAATTTCAAATTTCCTTAATTCCCTACCACTATTGTAAGGTATTTACTCTTCACCTAACTTATAAAATAAAAAAAGTTTAGAATTCTTTACAAAATCACTCAGGCGAAGTGATTGTGTTTTATTTAAATATTATTTAGAAAGAATTTTTCTGAAAGTATTTCATTTAAAGTTTTTATCTAGCTTTTGTTTTTTATTTATCTATAGTTATTGAAAGTTAAGTTGATGATTTTTAAGTTGAAATGAATGTCGCCCTGGTTTGCATATTTCAAAAATTATTTCAAAATAAATGTTTAGCTTAACATTAAACACTCAGGACTTACAATTATAAATCAAACAATCACTACATTTATTTATTAAAAAACACTCTTATGGCCTGATAATAAATTGATCTAAGTCTCAAATGTGAGTTCTATAACATATAATTTATTTAAACTCAGCACATGCATCTAACCTCTGTTGTCTCCAATGGCTCAATTTCAAAATATAGTTTTTCTTTTATAAATTTTCTGATATTTTCATATGAAGGATAGTATTAAGTTCGAGAAATGAAAATTTGTGTTTAAAAAAATTGTTAAAAATTATAATTATTATTAATATTTGTCTACAGGAAGTTTTTAATTGAAGTTTGACAATTTTTTTAATTATGTCATTTTTTAATTATGTTATTTTTTAATTATACTATTTTTAATTATATTTTTAATTACCAAACTCATATAACAGTATTTAGGAATCTGTAAATTTATATTACGTATGATAGTTGCAGAATAACCTGTAAGCAATATATGTAAATTACATATATTTTTGAAATTGGGCGTTTTCTATTAATTGCATTTATTATTCTTATATTGAAAGAGTATCAAGGTATCTATGACCTCCATAATGAATGAAGTATTTACGGACTTTTATATACTATGTTAAGGAATTTAATAAATTTTTCGCGAAGTTTGAGATCTCATCTCATTGCAAATAAAGTAATTTAATAAATATTTTTTTCAATAAATGCTTCTAGTAATGAAACAAACGCTTTCAAACTTTATTTTAAAAATATCGATTATTTCGTTTGCAAGAAACTATTACTTTAAAGCTTGATAACATTTTTGAATACTCAAATTTTTTTTCTAGTAAATAATATGTCTTTGTTAATTTCTAAAACAAAATCTGCATAAAAAAGCTTACATTATTCTTTTATAGAGAATATTGATTTAATAGAGAATATCACAAAAACAGAATATGTTTTCTTACTATAAAAGTTAAATAGAATTAATTCCTCAAAATAGCGTTCCAATAAAACATGGTATTAAAATGTTACGTTATTTTTTGTGATTGGTTCATTGATAAAATACTTTTATTTCT